>OZ038505.1:56937302-56944802 GCA_964036315.1 Acanthosepion esculentum
ATTGAATAACTTTTGTAAAAATAGATATTTTGAATCTGTTTTAGTCAACACAGGAAATTATTCTTGTTAGCAATCTAAAACTATTTAAAACTTTAATGTCATAGCCTAACAATTCAATTTTGAGTAAAAGCCACCAAAAAGCAGTCTGCGCTCAGACTAATGTTAGTGATAGACAATATCCCCATAACTGAATAGAGACATTTTAATACAGATTGAATATTAAAAATTAATTTAAATGTAAATAATTTTATAAGTGAGTAAAATGATTCTAAAATAAATTTACAAGCTATAGCAATAAATTATGTTTTCATTAACTTTAGTCTATACATAAGTTGCTTTTTGGTGCCTTTTGTTAAAAAGTAAATAGTTGGAAATCTACAACGTTAAAACTTAAATATTTTTAGATGGTTATAGAAAACAATTTTCTGTTGAATCTTCAAAATATCTGTTATGAAAGTTATTCCATTTTAAAAATTATGTACTTGCGCATCATATGGTATAGATATTTGTATAGACTTTTGTATATATGTATATATAATACAATAATTTATGTGTATGTCTGTAACCTATAAATGTTTGCATATGCATCTGGTATATGGATGTTTGTATAGATTTGTGTTTATGCTTACCAATATGTTTGTGTGTATTCTTATCTATTTATATCCTATATTCTCATGATTACCAAATTGAAAATGTGAAATTCTAAAGCTCTGAAAGTTGACAGCTATGATAAGGGCATAAGGGTCACCTTAGTATTTCTTCTCCTCCATGTAATAACTTACTTTGACTTGCACTGATTAGTTAGATTATTCATTTTATCAGTCACAATCCAATATTTTTTTTATTTGATTTGATCTTTGTTTACTTTGTCTTTAAACATTAGTATTTGTTGTTTGTAAAAATTGGCACCAATTGTAGATAGACAGCATTGATCACTTATCTTTTAAAATTTAGTACTATTTATATGCCTCTCAAAAGATCCACCTATTTCTTGGTTAACGTTGGTATAGTTGTCTATATACCTGTCTTTTAAAACTGGTATTCATTATTAATGTTGGCTCTTTCTTGGTTTGTCACTAAATATGCAAGCCTAAAAACAACAACAACAAAAAACATGGTAGTAGCCATTGGTAAAAAAAAAAACAATTGTTTTTAATCAAGGAAAAAATTCCTCTTTTGGACAAAATTTTTGGTTTTCAGTGAGAAACTAGGACCACAAATTAGCAAGTTTAAACTAATAGACTAGTGATCTTTTAATGAACTTTTAATGGAAAAAGATTTATACAGGTTGCAAAATCCAATTCATATGATCACACAAAATCAGTAAATAGCACTCCTTGGCAGTCAAACTTAGGAGTTTATATAGGCACACACTTGAAATACTCATGATTGGTCAGATCAAAATTTGCATATCCGGCTGAATTCTCTATGAAAGAACTAGAAACAGGGTTCATGTTTGTTTGTTTTTTCTCTTAATTATTATTAGCACAGAGAACACATACAGCCCATGGGCTTTTTATTCTAAAAGGATTTTTTTTTTTCAGAAATTGTGATTGAGAAATATTTGCTAATATACAAACTGGATTTATTGATTGATTTGTGTTTTATGAGTTATCAACCTTTTGCAGGTTATTTAAAGTCAGAAAATATTTTTAGATTGAAAGAAATTTTTGGAGATAATAATGATTTTACTGGTACAAGTCCTACAAATTAACCCATAGCTGTTTTTTCTCTTTCTTAAGAGTATTTTCATGTAAGTGAATATAATGAACTTAACTGGAATTGGAACTCAGCTCTCCAATTTTCAATTCCAAGCTGTTATCCATTACACCAACTGTACATCCAAGCTTACAGCACATGGTATTTCCAAGTGGTCACCCATCTAGGTACTGATCAGGCTCAACATTGCTTAACTTTAGTGATCATATAAGAACCAATGTTTCAATGTAATATCGCTGTAAGCCTATACAAGATGGAATATTCTATTTAAGCAACAAAAGAGACTCAGATATTTTTCCTCTTATAAATTATACACCTAACAAAGGCTGAAGAATGGATTGGCTAAAACATTCTTGTACCAACACCAAGAAACCAAAGAAGGATTTCAGTTGTGTGATTTCAGTTGTGTGAAAAATTTATAGACAAATCAAAATATACTCTTTCTAAATTTGTGCTGAATTAGTAAGGAGAAATATCTACTTTTGAATCATCAGTCTATGGTAGTGTAAATTTTCAATGGTAGACAAAATATACAAAAGTGCTTGAAATCTTACATCATAAATATTATATGCCAAGTGTATTTGTATACTTTTAGTCTTTAAGATCTAACAATATATATCATGATTTTTGAAAGTATATCATTTTTTTTTTTTTTTTTCATTATTTCACCCTAAGCAAGGCGATAACGCCACTAAGATGCAAGGGCTTACTGGCAGTGAAAGAGAATGAGAAGTCTTGAATACAGAGAAAGGACAATAAAAGAACAAGAGACAGGAAGACAAAATTGGTGATTGGTGTTGCATTTAAATTTTTGAAGATTGTATGTGGCAGAGAAGCAAGAAACCAGAAGAGGGTTCCACAAGCAAGAAGTGCGAGAAAAGAAATTATTAGAATAGTTGCATTTAGCTAGTTCAACAGGAAAACGGTGAAACTTATTTGCCAATCTAGTAGCACACTTAAATTCATGCAGTTGCGTCACCAAGGAGGAAAGCGCATCAAGACAATTGTCATGAAAATATTTGTTAAAAGGACAGAGGCAAGTTACCTTACGGCAATGAGAAAGTAAATGAAATCAAGGTGCCAGGTCGATTACATTACAGACTCTTCTTTGAATTTTGTCAAGAATCTTGAGATATATAGTAGGAGGACCAGAACAGATATGGCAGCAATGTTCAATGCATTTATATCTTGTAAATATTCAAGATGGATTCTGATGAGAAAGATTGTCTGATATTACACAACATCAAAATAAATAACTAATAGAGTCAAGTAATAATTGAAAAATGCAAAGCAGGTGCTCATTCTTCTATTATATATTCACCTATGCAGAGACTTAGCTACCAGAGCAACAAATTTCTAAATTTGAAATATTAACCAGAAATTGTACTCACTCATGTCATTTATAAAATTTTAATCTATAGAATATAAAATGCTTGACTTTGTATGTATATAACATCTCAGTAACTGAAATGGTTGCATTGCAGCTAGTGGTATTAACTTCTTAAAATGTGCTAACTTAATGAAAAAATTCTGAGTAATTTGCAACTGAATGATAATATTATGGAATCTTTGTGCTGAATTTGATTAAAAAGAAACAAAAAAATAGATTTTTTTAAAATGTTAATTATAGTGTATTATCCTTTATTTATATACAAATGATTGGATAATGAAAAAATAGGAAACTTTTATAAATCTAACATGCTTTGCTTTTATTAAAGCTTCATCAAAGAATGAGATATGGAGGAAAATATTTTTTCTAGTAATTTTATTTTTGTGTTGATTGATTTTCATTGGTTAAGCAAACTTCACATACATTTGACTTGTCAAACAGTCTTCATGTGTTATAATTTGTGTGTGTAAGTATATCATATTTGTACTTTGTTTCTGCAGGATTCGAATAATATATATATATATATATATATATATATATATATATATATATTGTGTGTGTAGTAGGCATTATTTATGTTTTAAGGTTGTCCGCACGCTAATTTGGGGGCATTTGTGCATCAACACTAGTTGTGGTAGTTAAATATACATTTTAAATTCTTTAAAAATGAATTTAATAAAGGTTGGTAATGTCATATAGTGTTTTTGACTGGTGTTTATTGTTAGTAAAAAATTTATCAGAACTCCCTGGCAGTATTTTCGGCATAAAGAATTATGTTCTTTTTTAATTAGGGTGGCATTTGTAAAATCAAAGTTATGTCCAGTCTTGTTCCTGTGTATATTGAGTGAGTTTAAAGGGTTGTCTCAACATAAGTCTCTGTTGTGTTCATAGATTCAGGCTTTTAGATTTCGAGATGTCTCACTGATGTAAGTGTATTTACATTGCAAGCACTTTATTTGATAAATACTGGCTTCTGAAGTGGTGCTGGATTTATTTTTGTTCCTAATTATATCTCCCGTTATCTTGGAGGTGGTGGTAAAAACCCAACTTATGGGGAGAACTAATTTATTTAAAAATTTTGTAGTGTTAAACGGTAGTATTATGAAATTTACGTTATTGATGTTAGAAGTGCTATTGGCAGTGTCTAATTTTTTTTTTTTTATATGATTAAAATAATCTGTCTGAAAAAGAAAAAAAATTACCTTTCATATATTATGCACAGAAGTTAATATAATCTGCAAGGGAGTGAATTCAATGATAATTCTTTTCCTACTGTAATTTTTTCTCAAAGTTGACCCTATGTGTTACAGTGTATTCTTGTGATCTTTATCTTTAACAGAATGAGGAAACATAGTACAGAGTAATATTTTGTATAAAAACACTTAGCTTAATGCACTCTGATTATGTCATACTAAGAGACATAGGTATCTTATTTACTCATAGCATTTTAATACCAGGACTGCTTAGTAACAACAATAAAACAATTTGTAACCAAAACATTTTCCATTTTGTTGCACAATGCTTCAATAAATCTAGATATAAATTTTCTTAAAAATTTAAGTTTTCAGTTCTTAACATATTTACTCCCAAATGACACACGTGTGAGTCTATTCCACAATTTTATTTAAGATATTATAAATAGCTATGGCAACAGATATATTCTCTTTGAATTTCTGGGATGAGTTATCATTATTTACACTATTTACATTCAGCCTGTTGTTGTTATCACAATGTCATTGTGCCCTCTGGTCTGCATCAAGTATATATAGATTTGGATAACCTACAGGGAATACAAAACTGAACTCTTTATTTAATCTATGTGGGTAGACTGTTCTTACTCTACTGCCCATGTCTAGGGATATCTCTTCTTATTTTTTGTACTGCTCAGTTATTGCCAGCCCTGTTTCCATTGAGCCTAAGTGCACTCTGCCTAACCCAGGGATTGAACTCACAATGTTACCAAATTCACAGACCATCACTTTCATCAACTAGGCTATTGTCCCAGTTGTGGAGAATTTGGAATCTTAACCTTTTAGCATCCAACACGCTCAAACTTGCCCCATAAATATTGGCTCTCAAAGTTTCACTGTTTGTGTGAATTTCTGTGTTATTTATGATTATGTTGTCATATATTATGGCTGAGTATACATTGTGTCATTCTTTATAGGATAATAAATTTAATTTATCAAAATAAAGATTAATTAGTTTTGTATAACATTTTCTAAGGATAATTATAACAAAAACATAGAGGACATTATGCAAGTGTTCAATATCAAAATTAGAGGCAATATGTTAAAATATTTATAAACATGCAGGATTATACAGACAGAAAACACTATTTATAGATTAGATGCTAAGTGGTCTTGCATTAAAACTATCATGAATCTAAAAGAAAGGTTAAATTTTATTTTCAGTTGACAATGTGTATTTTTATTCACAAATTTGAAAATGTTTTGAATGTGTCTAATTAAATGTTATTACAAATGAATGACATAAAAAAACTCAATATTGTACTTTTTATTTCAGATATATATCAGAGAACACAATGTGACATGAGATTTGTGGTAAGACAATTTAATTAATCACATCATTTTGAATAGGCAAGGTTGTGGGTGAAGATTTTGTTAAGGAGTTGTTTCCAGGATTTTTCTCTTTTGTTCCTGATTATCTTGTATTCTTAATTCCTGTTCTTTTATTGTTCTATCTCAATTTCTTTTTCTTATATTCTCTCACACTCAGTAATTCCTTGTCACTTTATTGCATTGCTTGTGGTGAAATAATTTTTTAAAAAAAGGGGGTGAAAATTTATAGGGCATACTGGTGGGATTGAAACAGTGTGAGAAGTTTGAAAGTAATTGCTTATGTAAAGACACCATTGTGTTGACTAATTCAGAAATGAGGCTTAATCTCATGTATTACATTTTATTCAACCCCAGACTTTGTCAGTTTTCATTGGCCAGTGTGCATGTATGCAACTCTATAGACTTTCATCTGAAATGTGGGCCTTACATTCTTGTCTGCAATGTTTGAAAGACTGCCAATCATCTTAGGATGGGTGTTTATATAACTGCATTTAATATAGTTCTTTCCATGATTATAACCAGATGCACCTGTGCCAATTGAGGTTACGACTGGCATTGGGTGAATCATGGATCTGCATTACTGGCCGGGAGGACATCTCGGATTAACTCTGCACCTGGTTTCCTTGATGGTCTGGTGTGATTTTAAGTGCAAATATGTGAAAATTTTGCAAGTAGCAGGAAGACACATGTACAATCATTACTCCCCCTCTTTTACCACTGAATGTTACAGGAAATGTGGATTGGATAATAAAGCTAAATTGTTAATTTTCTTATAAAATCTTATTTTACATTTTTTAAATGCTCAGGTAGTATTTTTTTGTTTTAAAATATTTTTAATAAGATTTTAATTTTAATATGTTAAGCAAGCAGCAGAAGTTAAAAATAAAGAACTGGCTTGTAAAATATGAACTTTCAGAGTGAGTTTTCTGAGCTGCCGCACCTTTGTACACCATTACACTCATTCAACTCTTTCCAAATCCTCTGCACTGTCCTCAGATTGACACCCAAACACTCTGGCAGAGTGAATTGTGTAATGGTGCTCTTTTTCTCACAGATTGTGCCCATCTGACCCTACTACACTGTGCTCTCAACAAAATAAAAAACAAATGAGGTGCATGTGCAAAATTAAAAATATAAAATGGCAATAATATACCCATTGTGTCTTCTTTGTGTGTATGTATGTGTGTGTGTGTGTGTGTATATATATATATATATATATATATATATATATATATATATATATATATATATATATATATAATCCTATTATATAGGTTTGAACATGCATATTTCAACTGTTTTATGAGACTTTTGTAAATTTAAACAAGCTTTCATCATGAAGAAAGGTGATTCAATCTTCACTTAACCTTTGCACTGACTTGATAGCCAGCAAACACTTGCTATAAACAAATGTATTTTTTACTATCTTTTAAGCAAAATGTAAATTATATATTTTTACGTTCTTAAGTAACCATTAAACTAATTTTCACTGAAACCAATATTTCTTTCATGGTTAATTTTGGGTGATGAACATTGACATTAAAAATGGTCAAAAACCAGGTTTAAGTATGCAAAATTATTATTTTTTATTTTCTGTTCAGTTAACTTTGATATTTTGATATTTAAATTATTGCAGTACATCTTGTCACTGATCCAATTTGTAATGTTCTGGTATGGAACAAGTTGAGATGTGCAATATATAATTTATTACATTTTTATTTGGATATATTTTGGAGATATGTATGCAAAATATGAAAACTATGGTCTATACTCTTATATATGAACAATAACATAGGAAATGTTTTGTGA
>OZ038505.1:56949802-57267302 GCA_964036315.1 Acanthosepion esculentum
ATCCCAGCATGCAATACCTTTGGAAAGTGCCTGAAAATCATACCATGGATTGACTCAAGTGAGTGAAATTGGGTAGACGCAACTATTTGGGAAGTATTTGCTAGCACAAAGTCACAAGTCATCATGAATGAAGGTTTGAGTATACTGGCCTTGTTCAGACTGTTGATCATGTCAGATAATGCACTCTTTCCCAGAAACTGTAACTAAGGTCTGCTCATTATAGTTGCAGTACAAACCACATGTGGTCTCTGTGGGTTTTGAACAGACAAAAATATGCCTAAGCAGGCTTCTGCAACAAGGAAGTAGAATCACCCAAGTAGACAGGCATACTCAGTCACCACATCCAAATAATGAAAAAGATTAAAATGTAAAAATATTCAAAATAAAATATTTATTTATACAATAATGTTTATGCAGTATATACATATCTTAAAAATTATATGCAATGCCTCTAAGTTTGACTTAAATTTTCAACAATTGTTAAAATACAAAAGGTTGACATTTTCGATTATAAAATGACAACTGTGAAATGCAACTGTGAATCATAATATTTCAATAGAGACTCTAAAAATGGTATCAAACCCACTTTAATTAGGCAAAAGTAATTTTTTATACCATTTTATTCAGATATATTTTTGAGTTATGTATGCAAAATATGAATGGTGTATCTGGTTTACATTCTTAGATATGAACAGAAATAAAGTGTGACATGTTTTGTGCATTGCAAATCAATAAATGCAAAATTATATATATATATATATATATATATATATATATATATATATATATATACGTTTTGTGGTTTATTCTCTATCTTTCTATAAGCTACAGAAAATATTCTTTTAGATTTTATTCAAAAGCATATATAAATTGATAAAATTTCTTTTTCTTTTTGAATTATATTTATATGATTCATGTTACTATTAATATATGTGAAGAGTTAGAAAGATAACAGCACCATATGAAAGGATATGACTAAAGAGGAGAAATCTTAGCTTTTCAGGATCTGTAAATTTTTTAGATAATGTAACTGATCAAAATTTGAATAAAGAGTTTTAATTTTGTATTAATAGAGTTCTGAGTTGAAGTTTTAAAGAAACCACAAACTTCATATCATGCCAAATCAAAGAAATGAAAACTGTATTTATCAACATTTCACAATTCTTTGAAATCTAAAATAGCTAGGTTTTGATACAAAATATAAAATCAGCACCCATGATATTAAAATCTATGCAGCGTTTCAACACTTTAGACACACACACACACACACACACATATATATACTAGTTTGAAAGCCGCCCTATCGGGTGGCATTTAAGCTAGATCTTGTAGAGGGCTCTTGATTGGGCCTTCATCACAATAGGAATAGATGCAATAGGCAACAATAAACTACAGATGAAAAAATTGATTGCTGCATTTAAGTACTGCATTAATATTTAAGCTTACCTTTTAAAAGTTCAGTGATAATTCTTTTGCCACCACTTAATTTAAAGACAATTTGTTGTACGTAGGTCCTTACTTTCTGTACAAACAATTATTTTTATTTCATGGGTGACTTTTGTTGGATTTCGCAATTAATTTTGATTATTCCTAAAGTTACACCAAGTTATAAAAATTTTTATCATACAAAAAAATCGGTTGCAAAAAATCATATAAAAAAAATTGACGAAAACAATCAAAGTTATGAAAACTTGGGAATCCAAAATTTCAGGATTGTTGTCCGGAATGTTTTAAATTTGCTCATGAAGTCAGCCTGATTCCAAAATGGTATGATATGTTGGGCTACGGCCTCTAGGGATAAGTTGAAAACACTGACAATTTTGAAACACCGTAATTTGAGAATAGTAATTTTTTAATTTGAAATGAGCTATTGAAAGTTAACAAATTGTGTCCCTTTAAGTTGAAAAAGTGTATTCTATGCATTCCTGCCATAAAATCATTGGTAATTCATTTGCATTATACATATAATTGCCTTCTGTCAGTAATTCATGTATTTATTCCTGATCACTGACAATCCTTTTGTTCATAGACAGTATTAAGCAGAAAGAGGATAGATCAGGGAAGAGAGCCTTCTAGTAATTTTTATGAATTTTTAATAGGTGTATTTGAATTGTATTATTCATACAGATTGTGTATCAAAACTCAATCAAATAAATTTTAAGAAACTGAAAAATCCAGTATTTAATAATTGTTTCTTCACAGCTAAAAAAGTTTGATTTATTAATACAGGAAAATGAATAAAACCAAGTAGTTGAATGGTGGAGTAGCAATAAAGTCAGAGGGCCATGATATATATATATATATATATATATATATATATATATATATATATATATATATATATATAGTACAATACCTCTGTTATATTCTGTCTATTTTAAATACAATATATTTAAAAAAAATAAAAACCTGTAATCCTCATATAATATATGAACTGCACTAGCATTGTGTTAACCAATTATTTTTATTAAAATTTAAGTTATGTAATAATCAGTCGTTGTACATGAAACTCCGAGTCATGCTACTGGTGAGGGATAATATGTATATTTATTAATATATATATATATATATATTATAAATTTATTAATTTAAAAATATGGTTCCATTGCTACACAGGAAGTACCATGTTTCAAAAACAGAAGCTAAAAACTTCAAATTCAATTATGGAATTAAATTAAAGTCCCTAGTTATGTTTCATTTTCAAGCAAATTTTGGAATAACTTATTTTGAAATTTACTGAGTTTTATAACCACATACATTCATAATATTAGTTTCTAAGGATATGGGAAAATCCAATCATTTTATGCTCTGTAGATTTGCATTGAGCACTCTTTTGTAAAAATAAAAATATTAATAAGAACACTGGATAATATATGTTACCGTTCATTCTCTTTATTATAATATATATATATATATATATATATATATATATATATATATATATATATATATATATATATATATATATATAAGATTAAAAAAAGGAAGAACTCCAGATGTCAGAAAAGGCATTAATACTAATTGTTTTTTAAATAGCTGCATGAAAAGGGGAAATGAATGAGCAACAATTCAGTGAAGTATATCAAGTAGGATTTTAAGTATCTACTAATAATGGCTATCACGATTTGAAGTCAATGTTCTCTTCAGCAAGGTAATTTGTACTCGCTGAGCCATAAAAACCTTCTTGTATACCCATTACACTTAGATGTTTGTTTGATTACTTAATACTTGTTTTCATAAAGTCGAATTTGTAACAGTGTTCAAACCAGAGCCTATTGTTAAGTGAATGGGTTATCCATCCAATACTTATCTTTACTCACTTGCCTCAATAGTAGAACTTGGAGGTTAAAAGGTTATGGCTTTATACTCCATTATTGTATGGACACTACTTACGAAGGAAATAGATTTTAATGTAGAAAGCCAATAATCTGCTTAAAGGCTTGCCATTTCCTCAGGGTGTCATTAAGTTCACATGAAACAATTTAATAGTTAAATGAAAGACAAGTTGACAATATGACCTATCTTTATAGAATCATGCAAATTTTATTGGGAATTAAAGTTTTTGAAATATTCACTCAGGTAAAAATGGTACTTAGGAGGTTATCAAAATCAGTAGTTTTCTTATTCATGGGAGAATAATGGGTATGGCAGATTTTATGATTTTCTAGTCATTATTTACTATATATACTTGTGTATAAGCCAATTTCATGTATAGTGCGACCCTTGAATTTTTTGCATGAATCTTAACCTCTCCAGAAAAAAATTACCTGTATATAGTGCAACTGGTCACTGAAAATGCATGATTTTTAACTTTTTCAAAAAATTACCTGTGTATAATGTAACTCTCTTTTATTGCATGAAAAGCTGATCATAATAACTTGTAATATACTCAATACAGTATTAGAAATATTTGGGCCAAAGATGGACAGATGAAAATAAAAAACATAATTTTAAAAAAACAATATTGGATGAAGAAAAACAATATATTGGAATAGAAGACTAAGAAAAAGTAATTTAAATAAAAGATTATATGAATATAAAAGAGATCTTTTACAAAACAACACACTAAATGTATTGCTTACCATGATAAGTCTGAACATTATTTTGATTTAATAATGCTATTCTAATTAAAAGAGAAAGTGATTTACTAAGATGAAAATGTATAGAAAGTGCTTTAATCACTAGATCATCCACAATAATTTTATGTCCAGGTTTTTACATTTCACCTTTCTTGGCAGATCTTCAATGTGAGATATTTCATAATAACAGGTGGTAGAATCATAAACAAAAACAAAAAGAAACTAAATGAAACTGGGTTTTTTAAACTGTGGGTCCAGAACCTTCAGTGGGTTGTGAGATAAATAAAATGTGTCACAACAAAAAAAGAAAGAAAAACAAATTATGAAAATGTGAGCAAAGTGCAGAACATGAACAGCTCTAAATGTTGCACAGCACTCATAAATCGTTGCTAGTTTTTCACCAAGATAAGCTTATATGTATCTTGTTCGTCAAACTTGTCATGGATTATTTAACTTTTTTGTGTTGGAATTTCCTTTAAATTTCTTTTTCTAAAAATAATAACTTTATATTAATATAGATAATACAACTAGATACATGCAATTCCAATATCTGTGGATCATAAGAAATATGCATATAAATTGTTGATGCTAAATAAATGAACCTAGTGAACAGTTTGCTTTTGATTTATTACACGTAGGTATAATGGGTGGCAATACAAAATATGGTTCTTGCTGTGGGTTGCAGTAAAAAAAATGTTTGAGAAAGACTAGGCTAGACTATATTTATTTTAATTGGTATTACCCCATGAAAGGTAGTAAAGCCACTAAGACAAAAGGGGTTACAGAACGTGGAAGAATTAGGAACAGAAACATTAATAATGTGTGAGAAATGGAAAAAGTAATCAGGAGGACAGTAGATAGCAATTGACATTGCATTTAAATTTGTACAGATAAAAGTTGGCTGGAAAACATGGAGCCAGAAGGAAGTTCCACAAGTGAGAAGTGTGAGAAAATGCAAAACATTTTTTTTAAATTTAAAATTCTCAGTGTACCCTCTCTTTTATGCACATGTGTAGTTGCATCAACATAAACAACATTTTAGTCCAATGAAGTCTTAAGGGTGAAGCATGTCAGATGAAAACTTTTTCCAGTTTGTCAGAGTCTTTTTCCCTAGAACTAAGAAAAATAAGGAAGAAATAGAAAAAGTGCAAAAGTAAACCCAATAAAACTGTCTGGAATTTGAACTAAGCTTGCAGATGTCACTTTCTGCATTATGCTACCCACATATTGATACTACTTGTTACTTACTCTAAAAGTTAAAATAGATAACTGTAAAACCATGGGGTCTAAAAGTAGAAAAGTGGTAATTGTAGCAGTATAAGCAATATGAGATACACAGATAAAGAAACCAATATTTGTGGGCATTTTCTCTTGACATCATGTTTAAGAAAAAGAAAAGAAAGATTATTATACTCTTGAAAACAGCTGAAATGGAGAAACATTAACAACAGAAATGAGTTCAGTACAATTTGTAGTACAATTTTTTTTAGACACAAATTGTAATTTCTCTCAAAGTTATAGACAATTTACTTTGAGTCTCTTAGCATCATACCTAAATAACAAAAGAAAGGATTCATGTACATAAAAGTTGAATGAAGAATTGCTTTTATGTGATACCATTGGGAATAAACAAATTGATGATATAATAAAATGTTGTGTGTGTAAATAAAAAAAACAAAAAAACAATTTTTGTTACTCTGAAATAATAAGTTATTATTAAACTTGCTATTTCAGAGTAACAACAATTGGTGTTTTTATTTTTTTATTTTAGTTACTTTCCTTTAGGCTTATGGCCACTTCATTTTAGAACACCAGCTTCTGTATGATCACTAAAGTTAAGCAACATCTAGCCTGCTCAGTACCTACATGGGTGACTGCTTGGGAATAACAGGTGCAGTAAGTTTGGATAAGTAGGTGGTTTAATGGATAATGGCTCGGAATTGTTACTCAGAGAGCAGTGTTCTAATTCCAGTTGAGTTTGTCATATTCACTTATGGACAGATACTCTTGGTAAATGTATGAATCTACCTCTTCTCTACCCGGCTATGGGTTAATTAGTAAGACTTGTATCACTAAATCATTATTATCACCACCCCCAAAAATCTTTACAATCTAAAAATATTTTCTGGCTTTAAATAACCTGAAAAGAGTTTATAAGCCATAGAAAATGAATCGCTCAATATATTTTACCATAATAATGCTTTAACACGATATATTTAGAGTTTGCATTTTAATTTTTGGATTTCAGTTTTTTGTACTTTTTAAAAATCTTTAATTTTTAATTTCCTTCTAATTTGAATGAACCATCTCACAATAGGGGGAATTTTTAAGAATTTCTTGAATAATATTTTTAACACATCGTCAGAGGCTTTATCTTGTCTCCTCGAATTGAATTTCTTCTTTGCTGATCACTTCCTTTTTGATGATGGCATTGATGACTAAATTCACCACCAAAGTGCATGTTCAGGACTAAAAGCTTCCAGTTTCTCCAAAGCCTGTTTCCATCATCCATTCCCTATCACTATTTAGCTTTGCAAGAATTGGTTTGAGGTAAAAGAAAATCAGAGTAGAAGAAAGTGCTGATGGCATGAATTTGTTTAAGGTGGACATCAACTTGCCAGAAAGTGACCCAAACACACTTGATTCCATGACCTTCCTCTGTGGCACATATGGAATGAGACATGCAGAATTCATTTATGTAACTGCAACAGGTTGTCGCTGACTCTGTTACAATTTTGTGGCAACTTCTGTAGTGTCTGTCATACATAGCCCCCTTCATCTTCTGGTTCAACCATTGAGATCTGTTCTAATTGTTATCTGCTTGTTCCATTGTTAGGGTCTTTGGGGTTGGTCACAGTCTGGGTCCCTGCCTTCAACCTTGCTGCCAAGGGTGCCCCTATAGCTTGAAAGAAAAGTTCATCTGATCTAACATCTTGTAACTTAACAGTTTAGGGTATTATTAAAGAGAAAGTAAACACAAAATAGTATAATAATCTTCAACTACCAATAGTTGAAAGAAAAAACAATAATAGTCAAATTAGATATTTTGAAAAATGTTCATAAGTTGAGACTTTGCCACTCTGTATTTAGAAGAATAAAGAATTCATTTTGAATATTTTATTTCACTTGATTTTTAATTTACACTTTATTTTTTTTTCTAAAACTAACCTTTTTTCTTTTTAATCATTTCACCTCATGAAGCCACTAAGATGCAGAAGGTTACAGAGTGTGGAAGAATATAAGAAAAAGAAAAACATTAAGGAGTGAGAACAATAAAAGAACAGGAATTAAGAAGGCAGAAGATAACGATTGACATTCCATTTAAATTTTTGTAGATCAAAGTTGACTGAAAAAGAAGATGCTTGAAGAGAGTTCCATAATTGAGAAATGTGAGAGAAGAAACAGCATAGAACTTACAGTTACCCAGTTATGTCTAGCTATTTCAACTGTAAAATGAGACCTTGCTGCCAGTCTATTACTGCACTTAAATTCATAAAGTCGAGGTACCATAGTGGAAAGTTCATCAGAATAATTACTTTATAAAAAAGGCACAAGGAAGCTACATTATGGAGGTGAGAAAATAGCTTTGTTAATATTATCACAGTAACTATATATTATACCATATTTTCTTTTATATCTCACTAGAAATTTTGAATGAAAATTAAAGGTAAAAAATGGGGGTCATATTATGCACAAACACACTTTTTCAGAAATTTTTACTCTGCTTAATATACCTCTTATTTGAAACAGCAAGATTACAAATACAATCAGTTAAGACAATAGATAACATAACACAAATTAAACAGGTATTTATAATAATTGTTTACAAAAGGTATTTGATATGTCGACAGTATTTGTTCTTTTGAAATTAGTGAAATGTTTAAAATTAGAACAGTTTTGCTTGCAAGATAAAGTTTTATTATATCTTATTGTTTTTTTATAAAGTTTTCTCTCTTCATTCTTCATGAAAGACAATATTTTTTTTTATTTTCATAGTTTAGAAATATAATAAAGTCATATCAAACAGAAAAGTAGATTAATTAACACCTGAAAATGTATTACTATGTATGTTTAGTTAGCACCTTTCCTTGAAAATTTGAAATTAAGTTTTGAAACAGAAATTAGAAGAAACATGCAATGGTTAAACATCCAGTTCATTTCTATTCTTTAATATTGTGAAAAATTCAATATTTTAGTAAAATATATGTGCAACATTGAGATTTTAATGAATAATATGGTACAACTTTTCAAAAAAAAAGATTTACACAGGATGGCTCAGTACTTAGTGGTGGCATCCTATCAGTTCAGATGAACTGATTCTTAAAATTATCAAAGCTTAGCAAACCAGTTATTGGATTATCCAGAAACAATCTTATATGTTAATAGCCAATATATAATAGCTAAAAATATAATTAATACCATTGCTGCAAGTTCTGTGGAGGCTGAAAGAGTGTTTTCTGTGATGAATATAATTTATTCTTACAAAAGAAATCATCTTAAAGATAAAAATGTGCTAAATCTTCTAGTCATAAATTTGATAGGTCTTCTATTGGATCTTTCGGACTGCAGCGATTCAGTTCAAATATGGCTAAGAAACCATAACACACTGATGACACTAGAGTCAAAAAGCATCATAATTTTGAACAGAAATATGATAAGAACAGAATTTCAATCTGGAAATATTATAATAAATAAATTCTTTTGATACTATATAATGATTTGTTTCCATTCTCAGATTGAAAAGAAAATAAGCAGAATAGGTTCCTAAAGATTACCATCTTTAGGAACCTATTCTGCTTATTGTCTTTTCATTTCCTTTAGATAGCTGGAAATTTGGGATGCCATTATTGGTTGTACTATGGGGTCATCATACTCAAAGATGTAATTGTAATTTATTCCTTGTTTTTAGCTTCAGAAACACAGGCTCATATTATACTCAAGTCAATATGGTAATAATATTATTACAATAACTTTTAGCCATTTTATAGACCTCAAATGCTTTATCATGACTACAAATACATTATGCTGTAAAATGCTTGCATATATATTAATGAATTGACACCTGTGGGAATCTTCAGAAATGCTTGTGAATGTTAGTGCCAATGAAATACACAGAAAACTAGAACCAAAAAGAAAGAATAGATTTATTCATAATTCATCTACTTGAAAATTTAATACAAGAATAACCAGTGTTATTGGAACTCACTCAGAATAATTTTGTATAAACAGCCAATAAACCTAACTTGCTACCAGCTAAGTGGAGACATCAAGGCCTTCATCATCCTGACCAGATTCATGACCCATCCCCAAGGACTTGAGGACAACTGTTTGCATGGCTACAGTCTCTCGAGAAAGATGACAATAAACTTGGTTTGACCAATATTATCTTGATTAGATGTGTTTGATCAATAAAAACTTGAGTTGTCAAAGCCACAATATTAGTGGTTTATTTAAACACTTTTTAGCCTAGTTGGATAGATATAAAAACCTGAAACTTAGAACAAGGCTTCAAACGTTACCTATATGGCATAATTACTTGAACCAGATATTGATTTTGCAAGTACCAGACTAGTAAAGATGAGGATATTTGTCTTGGTTTAAAATCAGTTTCCTTTTAAATGCATGAGCACTAAACTAGTATAAGTAAAATTTTAAGATTCAATGACATATTGCAATATTTAACTAGCTACACATCAGTTTAATAATACAGGTTGTATGCAGGGGTTAGTAATCTTCTGTTTAGTAATTAATAGTAGAAAACATACAACATAATTCCTTTTTCTATGTTTAGGAGCCCTCATTTTATTTGGACTTCAGAGGATGAGGTTTCTTCTTTTAAATCATCTGGGTCAAACAAAGGACAAGGCTTCTTTCTTTCAAATCATCTGGTCATTTCCACTAATGTGGGTTGTATTGTTAAGTACTCAAAAGTCAGAAACAAATGAATATCCTGT
The DNA here is from genome assembly GCA_964036315.1 of Acanthosepion esculentum. NCBI lineage: Eukaryota > Metazoa > Mollusca > Cephalopoda > Sepiida > Sepiidae > Acanthosepion > Acanthosepion esculentum. Next base: position 56,959,836 of record OZ038505.1, read on the forward strand.
ATAAAATACATTCTTTCTCTTTCTTGGAAATATTTACTGGTCACTTTATATTAGATACCTCCGAAAATTTTCTAAAAAAAAGAGCATAGCATGATTAAAAAGGCCCTAAACTTGATAAAAACAAAATGTTATTGTCAAAATGTTTCTTATTAAGAGGAAAGACCAAAGTATTTTTTGATTATTTTATTAAGTTTTTTAACCCTTTCTAGCACATTTGAAATTTTGGTGAAAAATCTTGTTTTTTTTTTTTGTTTTTTTTTTGCATCAGCTTTTGGGCCAAAGATTAGTATGGGGAAATTTAGTGTTTTTTTTGTTTTGTTTTGTTTTTTTGTTTTTTCAGTAATAAAAACATTGTTTTGAAAATTCTTGCAAAAATCAAATAATTGTTGAATTTTAATGAAATTTTCAGAACTTATTCACAAATGAATGAAATTAGTTTTGAAATATTTTCTTATAGAAAATCTTGGTAAAAATATTTTTTTTATGTCCGTTAACCCCCCACTTAGTTAATTTTATGAAATTTCAATAAGTTAAGATTCCAGGATCTTCATATTTATATCAGTTAAAAGCAGGACTTCTTGGAGAATTTAAATCATTAATTTGTTTTTGTCAAACAGAAACCCCTTTGACTGAAAATCTGCTCTGAATTGTAAAATAAAAAATGCAATAAAACTGTGACATTATTTAAGTAGAAAAGCTTTTAATTACTTTTATAAATAAGATATATTAAGGACATTATTATTTTAAGAAAAAATTTTTTTCAATGAATAATAAATTTTTACAAGAATTGTTTCAGTTTTTTTTAAATTTTAATTAGAAAAATTTATTACGTTTTAAATATTTTAAAATTCTGTATTAATTTCAGCAGTTTTGATGATATTATTAAATGAAAACTATATTTACAAATCATAAATGGAAAAGTTTAAAACAAATTATCAAACACCAATATTTTAAAAATAATTTTGTATTTTTTTATCAGTGTATAAGCATGCCGTTTTTTTGTAATTACGGGTGACCATGCATGACATTATCAGAAAATAATTGCAATGACTATAGTAAATTTGAAGCCAAAATTTCTAAAACTTAATAAAACATTAGATTATGGATAATATTTTCCTAAATTTTTAAGATTACTGAATACTTAAAAATTAAATAAAAAAAGGTGCTCATGTCATTTTCTTCAATTATGTAGAACAACATTAGATCTATCATCAGCTTGTCAAACATGTCCACATAGCTACTGCTTGGTTAAAAAATGCATGTCTGCAATATCTTAAACTTAAAGTAAATAATATTTGTTTCAATTTTATTTGAGGAATATTAGCTTATTTAAAGTATAATTAAAGTATATTTTATTTTTGGAAGATTTTTTTAATAAAGAGAATCACATTGTGATTAAAGACTACTAAAAAAAGGGGCACTAATCAGCTATTTTAGCAAAATAAAAAAGAAAAGAAAAAGAAATTCTTTCCATTCCAGTCAATTTAAATTAGTTTTTGAAATACAGCAAAGTATTTTGCTTTTTGGAAATATTAAATTTAAGCTATTATTTTGAAATTATAACTAAAAGAAAAGCTTCAAGAAAGATTTTTCATTTTTTAAAATTAATTTTAAATTTTAGGTATTGCATTTTTTGTGAAGGTACCTACTTTATGTATATGTATTATATGGTTAATATAGCATTTATCTATTTGAATATATAGCTTCCATTTAGTCACATTATATTACTAAATATGTGGGATATGTCCTTCTGTAACACCAAATATGAGCTTCTTCACTTTTTTGAATATACTGCATATTTACTTGATGAAGCTTTTAATGGCAAACAATTTTGTGAGGGACAGGATTGTCTTTTTTATTTTTATTTGAAGGTAAAATTATGAAGAAACACCATATTTTTTTTCATCAATATTTAAATAAGTCTATATTAACTGTAAAAAAGAAAACTTATATTTTATGAACCTGCAGACTAGCAGAAAATATATTCTGACTGATTTCTTCACAGGACATAAGGTGTCACTTTGAACCTCTCATATATTAACCCTTTGCTCTAACCACTCTGTTATATCTCAAAATAATAAGTAATTATTAAATGAAGTGGATATTTGTGAATTTGTCTTAATATCTTAATTGACTATCATTCCAATGATTCTAAATTCTCAAGTTGAGTTAAAGATTCTAAAGTTGTGCAAAATGGAAAATTTGTATAGTGTGTGATTTATTTATTTTTATTAAGTGGGAGGTGTTCTATATAGGAATGATTGCACTCTTTTGGTCATCAATTTTTTCTTTTACAGTGAATTGATGACATGTCACAACTGACAGCCTTTTTTTTGATTGCAAGAGTTGCCAGTCAGGAGGTTGTTTAGAAGCTCTACTGGTTTGGAATTCAAGTTGCCTATCTCCTAGACTGATTGAGTCCTCTATTCTTGGTTAGCATTCTACTGGAGAGAAGTAGATTTATACTTTTCTAAAGAGCCTTAGTATGAAGTAAATGCAAGTAGCTTCAACTGAAAACTCACTTTGTTTGCCAATTTCATTTTTTAAATCTGTAACCATTATACCACTCTGCACATGCACACAATATTATTGCCTATAGAATAATTTGACACAGAAATGTTCTTATTAAATAATTTTTATGTAATTCAGTGTAACTCTTTTCATACTTTAAGAATTGTTCCCTATGCATTTATTTTCTATATAAATAATATTAGTGCATTTGTTACAGAATGCAAATACCAGGGCCAGAATGGTTAGCAATTGGTCAGAGTGCCTCATAGGCATGTTATTCTAACAGTGATGGATTGCCTTTGTTACGGTTTTGGATATGTCCAAAATGGCAAAATTCAACAGAGGGCCACAAGAATCTGAAGAGCTGATATACCTCCCACACTCAGGTTAGTGACTTGCTAAGACCATCTGGGGAAGGACGCAGAGTCAATGTGCAACAGGTGTTCCTGTGATATTCCTCCAACTGCCTCTTAGATTCCAAGCTGCACCACTCTTTCCTAATAAAATGAATAAGAAAAAGAAATGGTCCTTTTTGTTGATACCATTTTATATAGTATCATGATAATCCCAAAGACAACACAAAATTCAACACATTCCAACGATTCATAATCAAAAGTTTTTAAAGTGTTAAAAAATTTCCTTTACAATTACCTGTCTTAATTGTAATTAATTTTTTTATCATGCAAAAAACCTAACCAGTGCTCCCAAGATAATGTTCTATCATTCGTGAGATGATAGAATACCATCAATCTCAAACCCCGTGTGCAAGATTCATGTCTTTTGTGTTACTCAAAAATCCTAGGAGCAGCACATACCAACTAAATGTAATATAAACATTTTCAGCTACTTATTGTAAGCAGTATTCTAACACCCACTTTCTACTGTCTATTAGTACTTCATAGAGGATAGTAAAAATGAGGTGTTAAAGTCATTGTGCTCTTGGTCAAATTCCCCAAATTTTTGATAGCACCTCATTGGAGAGCTAGAGATAAATACTTAATGCAATATTAAGTATTTAATCAATATAGTTTGGTGTAAACTGATACACTCTTATTAAATTAAGATATTTAAAGGACAAGACCTCAATAGAAGAGATAATGATACAAACAGTGGATATTCCATAAGTGAATCCTTTGGATTAGCAACAAAATAAAGATAAGACACAATGTTTGAATAATGTAAGGATGAGATAGTTTGATAATCAGTAGCAGCAACAAGTCAAGAGGTGATTGATATCTTCTCATGTTAAGTCTCTCTTTGAAGGAGAGAGAAATAAATATGTGGCTGCAGAGTAGAGACAAAAGTTCTAATGTAAAAATGCCAGTGAATGAATGGTTGTCAGTATTTGGAACATTGAGATATTTAGGATTGGTTGGTTGAATCAGTGGAAGGAATGAGGAAGAACAGATGAGGAATGGTATATGAAGAGAAGTAAATTAGAACCTTGTTCAGGACTGGGAACACTTTGCCTTATTAAAATAAGTCCATACTACTCTTCTTTTTTTTTTCTTTTTTTAATACCATGACTATTCAGAACATAGATGATCATAGTTTTCCACAGATTCCTTTTATCTGTGAATTGCCATGATTTCTTGCAAAATATAGTGAAGTAACTTCCCACTGCCTTCTCCAGAGTTTTGAGAGACTTTGTCTAGAGTGGCTACCATCCTAAGTTAAAGAGCTATCCTGCTATTTAAGCTATAACTGGTGGGTTGGGGAGAAGAAATGAATTCATGCTTACCCAAGGGCATTAGTGTGAAAATGAATGCAACTGATTAGGCTGTAATTTAAACTCAACTAACTAATTCCATTTCCTTCATCAATATGTGTGTCAAACTCTGGTTATGACTAAGGCCATCCTTTCATAGGAATAATATTGTTGCTCTGTCTAGGCAATCTAAGCTTCGAGTGAGCACTTCATTTTACTAAGTATATAGGTTTGCCTTTATGCTGGGTTTTTTTTTCAATATTATTGTTTTTGTTTGAGATTTTATCTGGATAAGGTTTTTAGGTTTTGGCAAGTTGTCCATTGATTCCATCAATGGTTTTGTTTTTTTCTTTACTAATTGTATATATATATATATATATATATATATATATGTGTGTGTGTGTGTTAAAATCCTCGTGAGCAAGTTGGGAATATTTTTTTCCATTTTATATTAGCTGTAAATACTGTACATTGGGTTCAGACCCAGGTGAAATGTTGTTAGCCTCTCACTACTCTGTTGATATCTTTATGGCAGGTGTTTGGGTAAACTACATTCCTTGGTTTGACCAGTTCAGACCTTCATAGCTAGGACTCACCAGGTGCATACACTGAGTTGACTCATTCTCATTCACTTTATAAACAATTAGTAAGGAGGAAATTTTACTCACAGCTTCTTCTGTAGAACTGTTGCATTATGGAACAAACTCCTGAGAGGATGCTTCCCTGATCACTATAATCTTCACCTCTTCAAGTCTATAGTCAACCATTAGCTATCCTATATATCCTTATAATATGCACCTCTTGGTCCCTTCTTGTATGCTCTTACAAACTCATTTAGTAACACTCTACCTTGAATGGCTCTTGGGCCTTGTATTGGGTGAACTGTAAAAGAAAAAAATGTTAAAATTATAATCCTGGTTATTGCTGCTGATCTTTTGAAATTGTTACTGCTTAACATAAGTAGTTTGGGATACTCTTGCTTTAAAAGTAAACAATGTTCTAATATTTTTTGTTTAGTCCAAAATAAAATATTATTTTCTCTCTCTCTCTCTCTCTCTCTCTCTCTATATATATATATATATATATATATATATATATATATAAAGTACACAAAATCATATAACATATGGTTATAATTTATTTCATGATATATACAAATATTCAACTCTTCAGACTGATAATTCTGTGACTTTTGTTAGTCCGTCCAAGAACATAACTTTCCTTATATTTTATTCCTATGTTTGATTTTTGGGAGTGGGGTGGGGGTGCTGAATCCATTTTTAGCACTGAAAATCCTCATAAAATAAGGTTAAATGGATTAACTGCAAATTTTAAGCTTTTTTAGGGAATTTTGGTTTTATACTGCAGACCAGCAATTCTAGACCTAAACTCCTAGTTTTTCATTAGAAAATGAGTTTTATATTAATCATTCTCCTAAATATAAACAACATTGATACAGCCCATAATTGAACTGAAGACCTTTCAGGAGGCTCACAACCACAAGTACCTACTTTTTAAAAAAAAATGATTTCACCCCAAGGAAGGAGGGAATGCTACTTGTATGTAAATTGTTACAGAGAGTGAAAGTGAGAGAAAAGACTGAGTATAGGGAAGATTGAGGAAAGGACAAAAGATGAATGAGATTCAAGAAGATAGAAGATGGCAATTGACATTGAATTTAATTTTTTGAAGATTGTATTTATCAGAAAAGCAAGTAAATGGGAGTTCTACAGGTAAGAAAAGAAACTGTTGGAGTAGAAGTGACAGTTGCATTTAGCTATTTCAACATTAAATGGGTTGGACCTAGATGCTTGTCTAGTAGCATGCTTAAATTCATGTAGTTGAAGCACCAGGGAAAAAAGCTCATCAGAGCAGTTGCCATGAAAATAGTTGTAGAAAAGACAGAGGGCAGCCATATCACGTTGGTGAGAAAGTGACTGAAGTTGAGATGCCAAGTCAGGATTCATTACACTACAGATCCTTCTTTGGATTTTATCAAGAACCGTGAGATGAATAGCAGAAGCCCTAGGACTCTATTGTGTGAGCCGACTGAGCTGTGGGTGGTAAAATTCAAGAATTGTTTCAAAAATTAATTTGTTAAAAACTGAGAATAAATGTTTCATTTATTGATTATTAAAGAAAGAAAGACTGAATTAGGAAGATAAGCAAAAGAGTAACAGTCACATATTATTCAAGTTACAAAAAACAGCATAAAAACTTTATACCGATCAACATTCCTTCAGCTTTATATTTGTTAGATTTTCACTGTTGGCTTAGCTTTAGGTAGCACAAATTTTAAACGCCTCACTGTCTTTTACCACTGACCACCAGAGCAAGGACTACATTTTACTTTTCACAATAAACCAAAATATGAATAAAAACAAAAGGAAAACTTAGCTGATGTATTTTGAGGACAAAACACCTTGGTTAAGATAAGTTTTCCTTTTGTCATTATTCATATTGTCCTTTTACAGATATACTCTAAAATTTTACACACTAAAATATGTTTACTTCATGGAAGTACTTTATCAGTTCAGAAACTTTAAGGATTATGTATAAACATTTAACAACTTAAAATGATGAATCCTGATTCAAATGAGACTGTAGATATTTTTTACAAGACAGATAATTCAGGAGTTTTAAAAATGTTTATTTTTTCTATTCTGCAACATATCAGTAAGGATGTTAATACTCACCTTGTGCTGTTAAACCATAGTTCTAAGCTGAACTTGGCCAAGTAAATTCATATTAGAGAGACATGTACACATCTTTGAATGGTTTTAATTTTATGTGAAATCATATAAAAAAAAAACAATGCAAAAAAATAAATGGTATATGATGTTGGAAGCTGTACTTGGAATAAAAGAAACATAAACTGTACTTGGTAGAAAGATATATTGTATAATGGTGGGGGCTGTGTATATTAAAGAGCTGGTAATGTATTATCTGAAAGTGTTCAAGAGTGTGAATCAGATAAAAGAAGTACTTTATTATTCTCATTATAAAGGAAGGTATATATGTATTAGAAAAAGATACTGAATTTTTATTTATATCCCAAACATTATGTATGTATATATGAAAATATAATATTTTTTAAGAAAGGCTTGCTATTTAATGCCCCAAGTATGACATTCTCTTCTTTACAGATAAGACACTTTAAAACCATAGACAAAAATGTGTGTGTGTGTATGTATGTATGTATGTATGTATGTATGTATGTATGTATATATATATATATATATATATATATATATATATATATATATATATAAATAATGCACACACAGTCATGTTTTTAATGTAGTGAGTCCCAGGGACATACAAGTGGTGATTTGGGTGCATCTCTGGGAGATTCAATGGGTCCCAACTAAAGTGTCTTAATAGATTTTTTGTTAAACTGCAGGGCTACAGACTAAATTTGTTTGTTTTTACCATCAATCCAAAAAATAAATTTTAATAATGCCAAATCACTTAAATTGACAGAACAACTTTTTTTTTTAATTAATAAATTCAAAACAAAATCAGTATCTACACTTAATCACAGTTCAATTAAGAAACTATATTTTTGAGAATTATGGCAGAACAAAGTTTTTAAATTGCCAGAACAAATTTTTATTTATTTTTTAAATTGAATAAATCAATTTAAAGCAATGGTCAGCAAACTTCAAACAAAAAAACAAACCAAGAAAGTTTCTGGTAAGGCAACATTGATGTCACTTTCATGCCACCCACACATCCCAACATCCAATGAAAGAAGGAAAGAGTAAGTCAAAGAAACGATGGAAGAACTAGTTTAAAGGGTTTGAAAGAATATGTGAATGTATCGCTTTTCATGGGAAATTTTAGTTATGTCTCTGGGATGCACAGATGGGAAATATTTTGCATCCTTTAAGGTTTTTATGCAGCAGGAAAGTAGGACACACACCTATCAGAATATGTGTCTGTGTCTGTGTCTCTGTGTGTGTGTGTGTGTGTGTGTGTGTGTGTGTGTGTGTGTGTGTGTGTGTGTGTGTGTATATATATATATATATATATATATATATATATATCAAAAGCTTACATGTTGTAAAATGTCACATAAAAATCCAGCAGGTTATTGCCCCCCAGCCAGCAATTGTTACCCATATCAATAATTTGGCAGGTAATTTTATCTATTCCATCTGTCAATTTACAATAACATTAAATAACATAAAAGTCATTTTTGCAGACATACTAGGTTCTTGCCAGCCAAACAATGAATATTGTTTCTCTAGCAACATTTCTAGGCACAGTATAATAAATAAACAAAAAGGAGTCCTGCTTGATAGTCAAGTGACACTATATGCACACACACACACACACACACGCACATATATATATTTTTGTCATCCACAGACAGACCGTTTCGCTGTTTCACAGCTCATCAGTGTGGCTAGACGTCCGGTTGCCTCTAGCTAGGATCGAAACCAGACTGAATTTGCGTCAGTCGGAACTTCTACCACTAAGCCATTGGCGCACGGCAGGAATGAAGGTGAATTTTAGCGTGTTTATTTTTAGATTTAGATAAACACACAGTGACTGACAGTGACTCAATTCTGCCGAAGAGTTGTGCAATATTAGCTTAAATATATATATATATATATATATATATATAACATGAAAACATGTATATCTTTCTTACATATAAATATATCTTGCAGCAATACATAAACACAGTGCAGAGGTTAAGTGATTGTGCGATTTTAGTTATGACTCAATATGGTTTCAAGTGGATTTCCAGTCAGGAATTGTGAGGCAGATTCTCTGATAATTAAGTGAATTCTTATTCCTGTCTTTCTCCCTTCATATTGTCCCAAAGGATTTATCTTATTACTTCCAATTAGCAGAAACAGAAAACCAGACCAGTAATTGATTTAATGCAATGTTGTTTTTTCTCTCGTAGAATAGAGAGCAGGGAGGTCAGGAGGCATTGATTAGTATTGGGGTAATAAAAAGGTTGAGGTCAAAAAAATAACCTCTGATTAATGTCTAAATTGTGAATTGCACAAATTTATAGGGAACAAAAAAAAGCATGTTGGAAATTACAAATATTGATGAACTCCACTGTTATTTGTTGTAAAGCTGTCTTAACATTTGCTGATATATTCCTATTTGTCTCCTTCCTCTTTAATAGTAGCAACCACAATTTTTGGAACAGTTATGAAATAATTGGTTCAACAATTAAAAGTACATATACAGACCATGTCTTACCAAAGGAGTCATGAAACAGGTTTTATGATTTTTTTGGCAAACTTGGAACTTCATGCCCACAAAAAACAGTGTGTCAAAAGGACAGTTTTTCCCATGACATTGCTTTCATCTTAACTACCTTCACTCTTTGGCAATGTTTTTTGTTTTAAAAAACAATGATTAGAATTGGAATAAAACCTAAACATATGAAAATGAAGTCATAATTTTTTTTTGTTCCTGAGAATTTATAAAAAATATTAAACACTATTTATTTATTAGATTGTTTATTTACAAGAATAATTTTATATTTACAACATTCTAAAAATTAATACAATGCAATATAACTTACCAATTTATAAAGAAATAAATATGAAAACAATTTTTTATTCATAAGTTTATAAACATTTACTAAATTATTAAAATATGTGAACCAAATATAAGGAGATTCCTATTTACCATTTTCTAAGGTATGAATCAATTGGCAATTAGCCAATATTTTAACAACTATTCCAATAAATAAATAATGTAAATAAACCATCTAATAAATAAATAGTGTTGATTATTTTTGTTGTCAATTCTCAAGAACAAATAAAATGTATAAATTCACTTTCATATGCTTGCCAATGGTCCACTCTAGCTGAGAACTGTGACGCCTGGCTTCTCGCTACCAACTGTGCTGTCTCTTCCTTTGAAAATAGCTACAGGGCTGCTCTCAAGGACAATAGGCAAAGGAGAAAGTACTGTAATGCTATGCCATCGAAGCCAGGTTAGACCTTCAGTTGCAACTGCTGCGACAGTGTATTACTGTCCTGAATTGGCCTTATCACAGACAAACGTGTCTGCAATCAACGTGAAAAGACTCCTTCTTGATCTTTGTTTTACGAAGCCAAGCCATAATGATGATGTTTAGGTTTTATTACAATTCTAATCATTGCTTTTTATAACAAAAAAAATTGCTGAGGTGTGATGGTAGTTAAAATAATAGTAGTGCCAATAGGAAAACTGTCCCTTTGACACACTGTTTTTTGTGAGCACGAGCGTCCATGTTTGCTTTTTCTAAATATAGTACCTAAACAAATTGATTGGCACTTCTGTTTGGGATCAGAGTATCAGGGCTCTTCTTCCTAAGAACTATACAGTTCCTAACTTTAATCAATTACTTTCCCAGTATCACCACTTTTCAACTATGGTATCTATGCTGATAACACAACTATTTATTGATAAGTCTGATTGATTCGATAAGATGAAATTGGCAGTTGATCTAAAAAATGGCCTTCAATCTGTTGTTAACTGGGGCAAGAAATGGCTTGTTAATTTTAATGCCCCCTAAATGGAATTGCTCTTTTTGAATAGACTTAGAGAACTTTTTTTTGCCTTCCATCAGCATGGCTAATGCTAACCTTTAGAAGAGTGACACATTGCACATCTTCTGTTAACATGAAGTAGAAAGATTGCTTGGTCTGCTGATAAAAAAGTTGGTTCACTATGTCATGCTAGACAATTTTTCCTGTCAGAATCTATCTTGCACATTTATAAGTCTATTATTCTTCCATGCATTGAATACTGCTGTCACATCTGGTCTGCTGCTTCTATTATGTATTTAAAGATTCTTGATAAAATCCAAAGAAAAATTTGCAATGTTATCTGTCCTGACCTGGCATCTTGGCTTTAGTCATTTTCTCATGATAATAACATAACTTCCCTGTGCCTTTTATATAAATATTTTCATCGTGATTGTTCCAATGAGCTTTCCTCTTTGTTACCTTGATTTAAGTACAGTATTAGATTGGCAGCTAGGTTTCATCATTTTACATTTGAAATTGCTAGATGTAACTGTAAGTTCTATGCTAACAGTTTCTTCTTTTGCACTTCTTGCTAGTTGAGCTCTTGTCTGGCTTCTTGCTTTCTAGTCAACTCTCTTCTTCAAAAATTTAAATGCAATGTCAACAACAATTAGAAGAATCTCCTGTGGACTAAGTAAAGAGTTCGGTTCAAATTCCAATGTATATCACCTGAAGTAAGCTGTATCATACAATGGTTGAAGCATCATGAATATGGCAATAAAGATGAAGACAACAGTCCAAATGATGTAAATAGTCAATTGTTATATTTTGTTTTCTTAATTCCTGTGTTTTTATTGATCTCTCTCCTTAATAATTGTTTTTCTTTTTCTCAGTAACCTATTGTGTCTTAGTGTCTTTATTGCCTTGCTTAGAGTGAAATGATTAAAAAAAAAAAAAGAAAGACTATGCAAGCGCCCATGCCTGAGCTCTTTGTTGAGATCTCTTGCTGAATGATGTTTTATAATCCTGTAAACCAGTTGAGCTTGATAGTGTTCAGATCAAGATATTATTTAAAAATCAATCATTAAAATTCATTTGTACCAGCCTATGTCGCCTTGATATGTGACTTCCACACAAAACTAAAAAAAAACTACTGTATTCTATTGTACTGTATATTCACTACTTTAGAAAAAAAAAAATTTGTAACAATGAAAAGTAGATATTTTACAACAATGTGGAATGCAATAGATCATGGATCAAGTGAAATGATCTGCTACTAACTGTACCAAAGAAGTCTTCATCCAAAAGAATGTGTTTCTGTGTATATAGTGGGAACAGAATAGCATCCTCTCTTATGAGCTCCTTCTGGAGGAGCAAATGATTTAATTTTTGTAACTACTGCTCTCAATTCAACCAGTCATATCAGCAATCAATGAAGTGCCTGTCTGGAATTAATAGAAAGGCCATAATATTCTATGTGGACAACACTGCATTTTTCTGTGGTAACCAAGGAAAAATTCAGAATTTTTGATCATCTAGTGTATTTACCAGATATTGTACATTTTGGATTACCATTTATTCTGGTATTAATAGAATTATCTTAATGAAAAAAAAAATCAATTCCCAGGAAGACCATAAACCATTGAAAACAGTTTTGCTTTTGAGAGGATGGAATTATGATGACATTAACTGAAAGATGACATAAGATAGCAGAATAAAATGTCAAATATGTTATTTATTAAGCTTAGCTTCACATAAGACGTCCAGTGATGATCACTACTCAGTAGTAATCATCAACCAGAATAACTTGTTAACTGAGGTGCCCAAAATGGTGATTATGTTGTTTAATAAAGTTACTGTTCCAAATAAAGAAATTGTCTTTTATTTTTACTTTATAAATTGAATAAACTTTTTGATTTGAAACCTGCTTTGATAGCAAACATAAACTGAAAGCATTCTTAACCTTAACCCTAATATATTCCCACTATGCTGCATCTGTTTTTCAATCTAAAGAACCTGTTTACTGATTTTGTTTCTATCAGTTCAAATATTTGAGTTAAACTATGAAGTCAGTGAAACTGACATATATCCATTTACATTTTTAAATGTATAAACTTACCTCTTCCTTTCTTAAGGAAGAAGTAAGTCATTTTAGGATCTATGCAATCATAGTTCTTCACCATGGAGTTCTTTACTGCAAAATTGATATGAGTTGCACTATGAACACCATGCTTACCACACTTTCTTTGTCTCTTTAATATCTGTAAATTGTATATTGTCATAATTGTTCTTCATAGAGTGGTTTCACATTGCCTTCTTCACAATTTCAAATTCAGAGTTGACCATCTTCTCAACTGATTGTTAATCAAGGCAAGAGGGAGCAGTCTTCATGGCTATTTTAAGGTTTAGAAACAAAGAATTAATTTTTTTACTTGCATTTAGAGTATGAATTGGAATGATTATAAATCAGTTGGATAATAGGATCAGGCATAAAGTATAATCAGGGTTTAATCTTTGCTACACATTCAAGAGGTAATCATTTAATAATTTAAAATGCCATTATTTCCTTGTCATACATTCACATATGTATGTATGTATGTATCATTAATCTTTCAATTAATGTTTATTTTAACATAATTTCAATTGCTTTTTATTGCAACTCTGACCCATGATCATCAACAAGAAAAAAGCCATTGGTAATGTAAATGAAAGAGATATATATATTATGATATCAACGGATGCTTGTTGCAACTTTTGTGATGTCAACAAATACTTGTCACTTTCATAATGCTCATTCTAGTAGAGACTTTGTAATCATAGATACAACTATAGTACACTGTTGAACAATACTAGTGTCAGATGTCTTCAAATAGCACTCACACTAATAGTACTTGCTCGAATAATAATCCATATAGTGATCGGAAAAGTGAAATAGTGTAGAGAATAGCAGTCTGTATAGTGATAGAGTAGAAATAGCGATCTGTGTAGTTTGGAGGATAGACTAGAAATAGCGATCAATTAGACACATGGTACCTCCCATATATGCGCTTCCTCTATGGTCACATGGTCTACTTAATTCAGTAATGGGATTGCCTGTTTGCTCACTGGCGATCTATGTTCAAACTCAAGTGTCAGCAGCGACACTTTATTCCTATATATATATATATATATATATATGAGAGAGTAAAGATATATATAATATACAGGCTGTGGCTGGTATCTGATGACAGATTTTATGGATTAGAAAAAAACCTTGCTGAACAAATGAATATAATTATATTTGATTACAAGCAAGTAAACATGAAATTAGGTAACTATTACTTAATTTTATTCAATAAAACCACCACTAGCATCAATAACTGCCTCTACACGATGTCAAAATCAGATGCAAGCTCTGATTAATTGGTCCTTATTTATGTCAGACATTACTCAAACTATTGCAGCTTTAAGAGAGTCTTTGGTGTTATGAAGCTGTTTATTAACCTCCTTCTCAACAACGCTCCACACATAATAGTCTAGTGGATTGAGATCTGGAGAGTTAGGAAGCCAAATGTTGGGTGTGATGTGGTCGTATAAATGGTCAGCCATCCATTCTTGTGTTTGTAGTGCCTTGTGGGATGGAGTCGAGTCTTGCTGGAATATGTAAAGCCTGCTGTTGCATATGTTTTCAATCCAGGGCTTGACAACTGTTTCTAGAACCTCAATGTAAGCAGCAGCATTTACTCTAAGACCTTGTGGAAAAAAGTTTTTTCAGACACATGTAGCTTTTTGGCAATTGGACATATTGATTGAATTTGGTTTTCATCAATTGTCTACTTGACTTCCTGAATAAATTCAGATGTTCTCACTTTATCAGAATGTGCAGAATGTCTTTTACATTTTCATACAGATATTGGGGAACTATCAGCGTCTTCTAACTCTTTTCGTATCTTGTGGACAAACGATCTTGCAACTCCAAGGAAATGTGCAATATCCAAATCGCTATGATCAGCCTTTAATGCCACAATCACAGTATGACTTATAATTAAGCTAATAATCTTATATATATATATATATATATATATATATATATATATATATATATATATATATATATATATAATATTTTATACAATCATCCAGCATATCCATGACTGTCAGATGGCCAATACCAGTCCTTAGATGATGTGGGCATTTATACCTCCTTGGCTAACCCAAGATGTTACAATAAGAGTAGCTGGTGAATACACATAATGTACTTCCCAACTAAAATCAGCAATAGGATATATCTATATATATGGTGGAGGTTAGAATTGCTGAAAAACCACCTATTTGAGAAAAAATCCTCAAAACCTGGATAAATTTATAAGAGTGCTATAAAATGTGCTTGACAAACAGGGACACATCGACTCTAGTAAAGGTGTATAATTCCAAAATATTGTTTAACAATACTGGCCCATTTCACATCCATAGCAGATCATATATATTTTTTAACACGCAAGGAAAGTACCAGCATCTAATGACTCCATGCACAAAACAGAAGTCATGGTCAGTAGGTGTGTATGCTGGATTATTGTATAAAAATATAATTGCTCTGCCATTATGGCACTGAGCACTTTTTTCTAGTATTCCAATGTAGTATATTCATTTAGTAGTTGCTTTTTGTTATGGTGACCTATCTACATTAGAATGAACTCTTCCTCCTTCATAAATACTAACCTGTGAGACTTCTTAAGGAGGCAGTTGTGACGCATTGACAGTTCAGACAGACACTTCTATTTGCTGGCTAATAACACTCTTATTTTGTATATATATTCTGTTATTTCAACACACTTGTTCAACCTATCTTCTTCTTTCCATGTCTTTCTTTCTGGCCCCTAACAGGCCATAACAACTTGACGACGAGGATTTGCGAGGACCACTGGGATTAAAAAGGAACTCTGCTAAAACACAGGCAAACGAGTTTTCGTAAAAGAACTATGTGTAATTGCCAATTTGTTTTAACAGTGGATGTACGAGAAATTTTTTTAAATTTTTCGTCACAGTTTTTTCATTTAAAAAGCATCTGGACAAAAACAGAAAAGTAAAACTGGGGGGAAAAAAAGACACACTTATGGAGGATTTCAAAAGTAATTCATTAGATCTTGTAAAGTACCAGAATGCACAGCAAGAGAAGTGGCAAAAACAACTCTGCTCTCTCAACAGGAAAAAATGGAAAATTTATTTTTGTAACCCCAGAAGGAAAATCAAGAGAGACAGCTCGAATTTCAAAAGCAAATTTTAGAACTGACAAGCCGTAGTAATTCCATCGAAAATGAATTTTCTTTTTTGCAAAACACCATTTGGAGTGCGATAGAGAATTTTTCATATACTCCCGAGGAAGACATAATCTTTGCATCATACTTTAGGAGATATGAGGACTTATATACTACAGATTGTGCAAATTGGACTGACTCGAAAACAGTACGTCTTCTTCTGAGGAAACTTGGCACAACTGAGTACACAAAATTCGTAAACTACATTCTGCCCCGGAAGACTAGTGAGCTGACATTCACTGAAGCAATGGAATTACTCATGGAGCTTTTCAGTTCAAAGACATCTCTTTTCCATAAGAGATGGAAATGTCTTAATCTAACTAGGAAAGAATGGGAAGATCACACAACTTTTGCGTCAGTAGTAAACAAGCACTGTCATGATTTTAGTCTGGTGGAGCTAAGTGCGAATAACTTCAAATGTTTGATATTCGTGCAAGGACTAGTTTCAACGAAAGATGCAGAAATTAGGCGAAGAATACTAAACAAATTGGAGAATGAGCCAAATATAATTCTACAGCAGATCGCTGAAGAATGTCAAAGGTACGTCAGTGTAAAGTAGGATTCTAAAAATATTGAAGAATCGGGTATTGCTCACATCAAAAAAGTATGCTACAAACAGAAACAAACAAAGTCTCCTAAAACTAATGAAACAAAGAAAAAGCAAAATAATTTGCCCCCTAACCCATGTTACAGATATGGGGCCCTACATTGGTTCAAAGATTGTATTTTCTGGAACAAAAAAAATGCTACAACTAAGCCAGACACAAAAGCTCACATTGCCGATCTAAAAATAAAACCAATAGCTGCATAAAAATACAAGGTCGGACGAACTAGACAGTGCTAATACCAGGAAATTCGTGCACGTAAAAATGTTAAACAAAGTGTTGAATTTCAACTTGACTCGGGTTCGTGATTTGACAATAATAAACTTGCAAACATGGAAATGATTGGGTAAACCAACCATGATTGCAAGATCTGTAACATGGGAAAAAATTAAATTTGAGGGAGAATTGATTGCTAATACAACGTTCAATGGGAAGACTCTTAATTTAAAATTGTTCGTCCTGAAAAATACTAACAACCTATTTGGCACTGAATGGATGACACAATTCCAGCTTTGGGACTTACCTATAAATTCATACTGCCAAAAAATTGAAAATTGGAATGCCGAAGCTGAAAAACTGAAAAAAAACTGAAGTAAGTCTATTTTTTCTCGTGGGTTAGGCAAGTGTACCAAAATGATGGCAAAAGTTGAACTACAAGACGACGTCCAGCCAGTGTTCAAAAAGAAGCAAAATGTGCCTTGTTGGAACAAATTAACGAGGAACTTGACAGATTAGAAAAAAACTGGAGTTCTATCTATCAAAGGTAGAGTACAGTGAATGGGCAGCACCAGGTGGTCGATGTAAAAAAGAAATCGAAAGACATACGCGTTTGCACTGATTTTTCGACAGGATTAAATGCTGTTCTGAAGGACTATCATTACCCTCTTCCTTGCCCAGAAGACATTTTTGTGAAGCTAAATGGGGGAAATTTTTCTTGAAAATTGACCTTAACGACGCTTATTTGCAAATTCCGGTTGAAGAGGCGAGTTTGCATTGCAGATTATATAAATTCAAACGTTTACCGTTCAGAGTCAAGGTTGCGCCAGCAATTTTTTAGCAAGTCATGGATACTATGCTGAGTGGCCTTGACTTCTCAGTCGCTTATTTAGATGACATTCTGGTGAAAAGCCAAAGCGTAGTCAAACATAAGAATCACGTCCACAAAGTTTTTGCTAAGATTCAAGATTACGGTTTCAAATGTGATTTTTTTTTCATGGAAAAAATCAAATACCTAGGACACATAATCGACAAGGATGGCAGGAGACCAAATCCTGAACGGGCTGCCGCGATTAAAGACACGCCAGCGCCTAATAACATTGTTTCGTTGCAGAGCTTCCTTGGACTAGCAAATTATTACCAGGCATTCATACCAAATATGCATGATTTGCATGCCACGCTTAATGAACTATCAAAGAAAGACAATCCCTGGGTTTGGACAGCAGAATGCCAGGAAGCATTTGAAAAAATAAAGAAAACACTGATGTCAGACTTATTTCTTACACATTACGACCCGGACTTGGAAATCATTGTTGCCAGCGATGCTAGTTCGTATGGCGTTGGGGCATGCATTCTTCACAAAATGACTGATGGAACAGTAAAACCGATAGCTCATGTGTTAAGGGCTCTGCTTCCTGCGGAAAAAAATTATTCGCAAATTGAAAAAGAGGCGTTTGGGATTATATTCATAGTCGCAAAGTTCCACCGCTATATTTACGGTTGACATTTCACTCTACAGACAGACCACAAGCCACTACTCACTATTTTTGGCTCAAAGAAAGGTCTGTCTACTCACACAGCCAACAGACTGCAGAGATGGAGAATAATCCTGTTAAATTACAACTTTAAAATGGAGTACATGTCATAAAAAATTCAGTCATGTTGATCGATTGTCAAGACTAATTCCCAAGTACAAAGAACCACTGGAAGTTACAGTGCTCCCCTCCCTTCAATCTGAAGGAGGATTAAAAACTACCCTTTGTAATCCAGTAAGGGAACTTCTAGTGACACTTGAACAAATAAGACAAGAGGCTCTCCACGATGAGTATATCAAGCAAACAAAAGCAAAAAGTTTTGAAAAGGACCAGCGAACTACAGACGTTTTCTCTATATGCGACAAGGTGTTACTATACAGGGAATGCATCTTGATTCCGTCAACACTCCAGAAGCGTATTTTGGAAGATTTTCATGCTGGCCATCCAGGAAGTACTAAAATGAAAAGTTTGATGTGTAGCTATGTCTATTGGCAAAACATGGACAAAGATATAGAAAACACTGTCAAATCATGTAAAGGCTGTGCCTTGGCAGCAAAAGTACCTCCTATTAAATTCAATCCCTGGCCAAAAATGAATCTACCTTGGTCTAGAATTCATATTGACTTTGCAGGCCCTCTAGAAGGATATTGCTACCTCACTCTAGTCAACAGTTTCTCAAAGTAGCCTGAAGTACACACATGCAAAAACCCAACTACAGAAATTACTATAAAATTTCTACATGAACTGTTCACCAGATTTGGAGTAGTGGACACCTTATTGTCCGATAATGGAAGTCAGATTATGTCTGGAGAATTTAGAGACTTCTGTGAAACATATCAGATCAAACACATCACTACCGCTCCATACCATCCGAGGTCTAACAGACAGGCTGAGAGATTTGTGGATACTTTGAAGAGAGCTTTGAAAAAGCTAGGGTTACACCAACTGAAAAAGCCCTTCAACAATTTCTTCAAGTATACAGAATTACACCTAATAACAAAACACCATCTTCAAAATCTCCAGCTGAGGTGATGTTCACACGTCGGATATGGCCCGTTTATCATAAATTACTCCCGAAACAGACAAAGCCAGGATGAACATGTAATTGCTTCAAGCCGGGATCGAAACTAGACTGATTTGACATCAGTCAAAGACTCTTACCCCCAGGCTGTTGGCACATGCTACAGAGTAAGGAAATTTTTAACATATTAGATATAAGCATTATCAGCTGCCAGCGAAGAGCTTAGCATTATAGCAGCAGCAGCCATAAAATACCCTTTCTACTAAAGTGCTCAACCGATGAACAGGAGCATATATAGTCATCCACAGACAGACTTTTTTGCTGTATCACAGCTCTTCAGTGTGGTTTGACACATGATTGCTTCAAGCTGGGATTGAAACTCGACTCATTTGATATTAGTCATAGATTGAAAAAATGGAAAAAACTTGAGTGACATGTTTCATTCTGCAAAAACATTTTCAAACTGATAACAGTTTTATAATGCTACCTATCAACTCAGTAATAACTACAATTGAAAAGAATTTATCTCCACTTAATATAAAATTTGTCACAACCTCTTCAACAGAAATAAGAAATTTAATCATCACAAAACAAAATAACGTTAAACCTGTAGCAAAGATTTATAAGATAAACGGCAAAAAATGTCTCATGAAATATATTAAGAATAAAAAACCCATTATATGGACATAAAACATTACACTTAATGCATTAGTCATTCATTGTAATATGTCTGACCTTAATTGCAACTGAAAGAATGAATTTTGGATTAAAAGAGAAAGAAATTTATTAAACCAAAAATCTATTGAAAATATTTTAAATTCAGAATTTAAGAATAATCTATGGTAAATTTGTCCTGAAGCATACAACATACCCCCAGCTGACACAACAATGACTAATAAACTATTATCGATACAATGTGGAATAATTAAAAACAATAGTGATGAAAAGAAATGTGATAAAATGTTGAATGGGATCGGCTCAGATAGGTTAAACGTCTAAATATAGTGGCGTGATTATATTGAATCAATTGCTATTGTTAGGAAAGTTTTTACAATTTTTCTTGTAAGAATCAATCTTGCATATTTATAAATCTACCATTTGTCCATGCATTGAATATTGCTACCATATCTGGTTTGATGCTTCTGCTATATATCTCGAGATTCTTGACAAAATCCAACGAAGGGTTTGTAATGTAATCCTTCCTATCGTAGCATCTCAACTTCAGTTATTTTCCCACCCCCATGACGTGGCTTCCTCTGTCTTTTCTATAAATATTTTCATGGTGGTTGTTCTAATGAGCTTTCCTACTTGGTGCCTCGACTATATAAAGTTAAGCATACTACTAGATTGGCAACTAGGTCTCACTGTTTTACTGTTGAACTCGCTACATGTAATTAAGTTCTATTCCAATAATTTCTTCTTGCCTGTGGAACTCTCTTCTGGTTTCTTGTTTCCATGCCACCTACAATCTTCAAAAACTTAAATGCAATGTCAATCACCATCTTCTGTCTTTCTGAATCCTGTTTTATTATTATCCTTTCTCCTCACTAAAGTCTCCTCATTCTCTTTCACTCCCAGTAACCTCTTGTGTCTTAGTGACATTATTGCTTTGCTTGGGGTGAAATGATTTTAAAAATTGTATATATAACGCACAAAATGTGTTATGCTATGCTTTTAGCTTTCATTACTCATATGTGATGAAAATCTGCTTAAATTTATGAGACTCTCATGGGATAGCTGAAGTACAGATGACCAAAAATGACAAAATTTGATATTACCCACAATTTTATTTATTCATTTTTTTAATGTCATATCTATTTAAGATGCAGACAATCATGGCTCTCCATAGATACAGTTCTTGTGGTCTAAAACATCTACATTTTAAAATTAGTTAATATACATATTCTGGTTAGAATTGTATAAACTGTTCAATTTAAAAAATAACAAGCTTATGCAAATAATTATATAAACACAAATGTAAACATATGAATATTAAGTGCTTATAGATTTGTCATGTTTGTATATAAGAGGATTGACTTTTCAAATAAACAAATTAAATTATTGTCATGAATTAATCAAACCAACACCCTATCTGTTTATACCAAGTGAATATGGACTGGTAGTGGATTTAAACAGATTTGAAGAGATTAGTATAGCCCAGGGACCGCTAATCCTGATTAAAGTTATATATTACTAGATTTTTAAAAAATTAAATCAGTTTTATTGATTTTACTATAACTTAGGAATGTGGTTTATTTAATAATACGACTCGGTAACCTTTTTCTTCTGCATGTGCTCTGTATTTCCTGGTATAAAGGACACACCCCAATTTTGACTTCTTTTTTTTTTACTAATATTCATCCAATACTAGGCCCAAGAGCCACTCAGGTAGAAGGTTACTGTGTGGAGTTAATTAGTGTAGGAAAGGACAAGTGTTAGGAGCATAGAGCTGAAATTGACTTTAGAAATTCAACTGGAAACCCAATTCAAAACAGGAAACGAGGGATAAACCTCTAGTCCTGGCTGGGAAGGAGTGTTAACCAGATGATAGATGAACCTATATATATATATATATATATATATATATATATATATATATTATGGCCGTGTAGCTGAGTGTTTAGAACATTCGCTTTCTGACCATGAGACCCGGTGGTTCGAATTTCACTACAGTTGATTTTTCAGTAAGTAGACTTCCTGATATTATCAGTCTGGAGGGGGTGATCCCTGCATGCAGCACCTTTGGAAAGTGCCTGAAAACCATCCTACAAGTTGACCCAAGCTTTGTGAGTGAAATTGGGTAGACAGAACTGTTGATAGCTGTGCTATCATGAAGTTACAAGTCATTGTGACCGAGGGTTTGAGTGTGCTGACCTTGTTCAGATTGTTGATCATGCTAGATAACATCCTCTCTCCCAGAAACTGTAACTAAGGTCTGATCAGCATAGTTGCAGTATAAACCACAGGTTGGCTCTGTGGGTGATGAACAAATACACATGTGCCTGAGTAAGCATCTGCAGTAGAGATTGACTAGCCGCTCTAATAGACATGTATCCTCAAATATGAGTGGCCAGCTATTTTATATATATATATATATATATATATAAAATAATAAGCATAAAATAACCATTGACCTGTAAGATACTAAGTAAATTTTTAAAATTTGTTTTGGGGAGGAAAAAATGCCATGTTTGATACTGGGGAACAATCTGTGATATATATAATAATGAATACAGAATCCTTAAAAACCCATCAGGTCAAGTGGTAATAAATTTATTTCATGAAACTCCTGTCCATCTCTTCAGACCAGTTTTTCATTAATAAATGGAGTTCAGTTTATTCATACACAAGGAAAAGGAAAAAGGAAAAAAGAGAGAAAAAGGAAAAAGTTGTAACGGTAAAAGGGAGAAATAAAAAAGGAAAGAAAGACAAAAATTTCAATATAAGGTTTTTGGGGGGAATGAGAAAGAGAGAAAGACCAGGAAACTTTGAAAAATAATTCAATTAATAAAACCAAGAACAGAAAAAGAAAGAAAGTATGGTTTAATCCACCTTTCTGTAAATTATCTAATATTAATATTGGCAGATATTTTTAAAAAATTTAATAGACAAACATTTCAATCATAACAACCCTTTAAAAAAAATTTTTAATAGAAAAACTCCCCTGGTTGGCAGCTCATGAGGGAAGGGTATCGCATGTGCTTTCACATGTTATATGTAAAAAAAAAATAAAATATGCTATATTTATAGAGGAAGAGTGCTCAATATCAGTGATAGTGTTTATAGATGTAGACTACGTGGACATAGGAATTAACACTGCATAGTGACTGTCAGATTCATGTCATAATACAGTCTTCATTGAAGCATGAACCTGACAGTCACATGCAGTGTTGCTTCCTATGTCTACAAACTCTCTCTCTCTCTCTCTCTCTCTGAAAAGCACTTAGAGGCCATAAGCAGAAGCAGCAGCAACAGACTTGAAATTCAAACTTTTACTTAATTTAGTTTTGCTATGCAGACAACCACAATGCCTCTTTAACTTCCCCATAAAAGAAAGTCTTATTATGAAACATTATTCTTTGCTTTAATTAAATTGTTTCAAAGGTGTACAACTTTGTCTATAAAACAAATCAAGAAAAGTTCTTAGAATTCTAAAAATAGATGATAATGATACAGAACTCATAGGATATTGGTAGTCATTTTATTAGGATTTGTATTTTAAAAAATTTTTTTTTTTTACTAATGTTCACCCAACACAAGGTCCAAGAATCACTCAAGGTAGAGGTTTACTCTATGGTGATGTATGAGCATAAGAAAGGGCAAGAAGCAAAATTCTTGGAGGCCATGCAGGAATTATAATGGCTAACTCTTGACTTGAGGATGTCAAGATTTAATTAGTGAATAACATTTCCGAGTTCAGTCGGAGACATTAGAAGTATCATGTGGAAGTAGACTTTAGAAGGAACCAGAAACTCAATCCTAAATAGGAAACCAGGGATAAACCTCTACTCCTGTTCGAAAGGAAGAGTGTGAACCGGATGATAGGTGAACATATCTACTCCTATTAATTTTTGATGAAGTATGCATTTTTATAGAATTGAAACAAACAAAATAAATGCTATAGAATCTTTGATGCTCTTTCTATATGTGTGGCATCAAAATGTTTTAAATATAAACCAATAAAAAACAATGTAATTTGCTAAAATGCAATGTCAGGACAATAGATTTGATTTTAAGATTTATTCAGAAAACTGAACACATTCTTTGTTACTGATACTGTTACCACAACATTTTGACTACTTCATTCTACAATCTTCTTCAGGTTTATCATCACTAAGAAAATAAGAATTACTTTGTTGAAATTAACTAACCAGATTATTTAAGATTGCATCAATATCTGTAGCTGGATTTTGATTTGAAAGTTTCATATATAATGATTCATCTGTGCAATTAATGTACACTACTGCAAAAAAAAGTAATAATAGTAAAAAATAAAGATAATTTCTGTCTGTGATAACAACAACAAAGATGAGGACAACAGTCTGCAGGTAAATAGTGTAAATAAAATAAAGATAAAAATAAAAAATAATACTAAAAAATATAAATAAATAAAAATTTAAGTAGTTGTCTGTTTTTCATTCATGTGTTTATGTTTGAAATTTTTTAGTATCATTTTTCTCCCAAACAAGAATTATAAGATCAATCTATGACTTTTTTTTCTTTTTTTTTTTTTAAATGCTTATGTTATAATCTCTTATGCAGAGAATAAGAACCCATGCATGCAGAGTTGCCAGTTTGGGTTACATTTGAAAGCTCAGCACTACTAAATTTGGAATTTTGCTACTTGCAACATTTTAAAAATAAGCTGAACTAATTTGGTATAAGCATGAATAGAAAGTCAATTTAAAATTTAGTTAAATTCCTGAAAATTTAGCCTAATTCACATTTTTTTTTCATAAGGAGTTTATTTTTTAAACAATTAGTAGTGAAGAAACTTAAACCAGCGTGTTAACCACTGAATTAAGAACAAGTAGGCAATCAACGAATGTGTGGGTAGTGAAACAGATATTGGCATGCCAAGTTTAAATTCTGGTCTATTCTGTAGTGTTCCCTTTCACATAAATACCCTTATGAAAAATGTGAATCTGGCCCTTCTGCTCCTGCTATGGGTTAAATAACAAGGTAGATTGGGTAACAACCAGTCAAAGAGGAAAATTACACTGAATTCCAAACTTTGGAGATGGCAATGGGAAACTACTCCTCTGTCTTTTTCAAGGAGTCATAGCAATTATCAGATAAGTCAAAGGAATTGGTGGAGAGTCATAATTGCATCCATCCTAAAGAGATATGGCTTTTTCTTTTTTTTCTTTCTTTTTTTTTTAATCAAAAATAAAATAGGTTGTACTCTATCATATTATGAAATCACAGTCTTGAATAACTTAGTATTTTCCCTTTTGTCTAGCTTATGACCATATCACATTGAAACATCAGTTCCTGTACAATCACCAAAGTTAAACAATGTTGAGCCTGGTCAGTACCTAGACGGGTGACTGTGTGGGTAGTGGTAATTTCTTGGAATTGTTAATTGGAGAGCCAAGTTTAAATTCCAGTTGGGTTCATGATATTCATTTATGTGCAATTACCCTTGGGAAAGATATGAATCCACCTGTTCTCCCTCTAGTGATGGGTTAATTAGTAAGATTTGTATCACTAAACTATTATTATCGCCAAAAACAAAATTGCATACAAAATATTTAGATTTCAACATTAAATAACCCATAAAGGTTGGTGTGCTGCTAAACAGGAACATCCAACAACCAACCTTGCAAGCCTAAATTTTAGAAAAAAAAAAATGTCCTAATTTTTCAGGATGTTTTATTCAGAAAATTAAAACCTGTAAATGTTGAATAAAATTGATAAAAACCTCATCAGACATCTTGAAAAAGTTCTGATATGTTCATACAGACTTGCATACAGAAGTGGGTTTTGTACATTGCTTATTCATTTTTTCTTTTTTTTGTTAAGATACTCAAACATAATTAGCTAATAGACTTGTCTGTGGCCAAAACTTACCTTTTCTTTGCAAAATTAATATCTTTATTAGTTTGATGTCTTTGATTTATGTGTTAGGATCTTTTAAGTCATTACATTGTTTCATATTTGAGTCACTTTTTTTGTTCACATATTTCATGAAATAAGATTTAAATTTTTTTAATTTTAAAAGTAGCTAGCTTATACATTCCAAATAAGAAAAATCATGAAACTCTCTTCAGCTTTCTTCTACAAATGAAGATTGAATATTTGCCAATAAAAATATTATCAGTTTTAATTATCAAATTGGTATATAGCCTGAACAACATTCTAAATGTTTATGAATTTTGAATTCTAAAATTGCCATTAATTCTTGTTTTTTTTTTCTTTCTTTCTTTTTTTTTCTAATATCTTTAATTTCAGTTCAATGAAAACAAAAATCAAGCACACAAGAAAAATATTTATCTGCTACTTCAATGAAAATTTATCACAAGGTTTACAGGGAATGAAACCCAAATATATTTGGTCAGTGGCCATAATTCATATAGTTTCTTCGAAATTGTTTGTCCAGTAGCTGAAATCAATGACCACTGACATTGAGGCAAGGTTGCTTGTCCTAATAATTCTAACATTCATTGAACATGAAATCTGTTTTTATTTTCCAATACTCTCCATTTTCTATATCTACCAAAAGACATTTATTTGTCAAAATTGGCGGCAGCTATTTCTGATTAAACCAAATTTGAAATTTTGTAGTTTATTCATGTCAACAGCCAAAATATTTGGGTTTTGAATAAGTGGATGAGCAAATCAAGATCCCAAAATATGTGCTTTGTAACTGAAGATTAATACTGTGGCATGGATATAAAAAGGGAAATTGATTTTTATGACTGGAAGTTGAAGAAAGACTTCATAAAGAAACTGAGGAAGAAGAAATATGTTCACAAAAAACAGTATGTAGAGATTTTTTTCAAAAATATTTGCATACTTTTATTTTTATAATTAATGAAATTTATTGTCAAGATAAATCATATGAGAATTATTTATTTTTATTTTTTTCTCAGAACTCCCCTCCAATATTTTATTTTGGTTTCAGATGTTAGAAGAAAAAAAAAAAAAAAAAAAAATATATATATATATATATATATATATATATATATATATATATATATATATATATATTTTTTTTATTTATTTTGGTTTCAGATGTTAGAAGAAAATATATATATATGTACCCACAAAGATTTGCTAAAAAATGAGCATACATGATGAAAAAAATGCTCAAACTTAATAAAAGCAAAGTTTTATCATAAAAAATGTTCATTATTATTAAGAGAAAATACCAAAGGCCTTTTTTATTATTAAATTATATTTTTTGATCATTTTCAGAATGTTCAAAATTTTGGTTAAATTTTTTTTGCATCAGCATGGGACCATAAACTAGTATAGGAAATTTTAGCATCTTTTTTTGCAGTAAAAAATACATTGATTTGGAAATTTTTGCAAAACTCAATTGTTGGATTTTAATGAAACTTTTAGGACTTATTCACAAATGAATTAAATTATTTTAGAAATATTTTAGATTTTTGTAAATATGGATGTCCATAAACAACATTATCATAAAATAAAAGTAACTATGGTAAATTTAAAGCCAGAGTACCTAGAATGCAATAAAATATTAGATTACTTATATTTTCCTAAATTTTTAAGATTACAGGGTAGTTAAAAATCATATAAAAATGTTGCTCACATTATATTTGTCAAGTAATTGTTACAGAAATGGCTCTATAGAAAAAAAATTAGTCAAATTTCCCAAATATGAAACTGTCAATAGAGCTGTCAAAACACCCACTTCCAAGTTAAAAAATGTTTTTCGGTGATATTATTGTCTAAATGTAAGTAAAATTTATTTCAAATTGGATTGATTAAATTTTAGATTATATATTTTCTTCAAATAAAATTTCAGAAAAGTATATTTTATTTTTGAAAAAAATTTTAAATAAAGAAAATTATGTTGGGATGTAAATTGTAAATATGTAAGTCATCATTTTTTTTTTTTTAATAAACAAATGATCAATTGAAATTTGTTTTGAAATACAGCAAAGTATTTTGCTTGTTAGAAATATTAAATTTAATCTATTAACTTGAAATTAAAACTAAAATAAAAGTTTCATGAAAGATTTTTCATTTTTAAAAATTCATTTTAAACATTAGGTATTGCTTTTCTTTAGCAGAACATACGCATGTCCATTCATGCATGGATACACACACACACACACACACACACACACACATATATATGAGCAAATGCTGAAAAGTTGTGACCTGAACAAGGATGGATTAAAAATGGTCTGTTGTGTTGTCATTTAGTCAGATTTGAGAAATAGGCCAGGCTTTATATATATATATATATATATATATATATATTAGCTGAAAAGTTCTAAGCCTAACCTATTTCTCAAAACTGACCAAATGACAACACAACGGACCATTTTTAACCCATAAATATGCCATATCATAAAACTATATTTTTATCATTTTATATATAAAAACACCCCCCCACACACACATACACCCCCCACACACACACAATTTTGAAAATTTTTTACCATAATATATTTTTGCAATGATTTGGCAACATCAAAAAAAGAACTTTATTTCACAAAAAATATTTCCATGAAGTGTATTATAAAGTACTCCACTAAAACTAAGAATAAGAAAAAATTCTTCTATGAATGCAGATTAAAAAAACAATTGTAAATTTTAGAATTCATTTTTTTAATGAAAATTTGTCAAACATTGAAATTTATGAGTTACCATGCAGACATATGCACATCAAATTTTTAGCTTTCAAAAAATAAAACATGGTACCTATCTTTCATCATTGGTTATAGACTAACCCTAACCCTAACTTAAAAAATGATAAAGAGAAAATGCTTTTGAAAGAATATAATGAAAGTTATATCACCATGAATTATTGACATAAAAGTTTGTGTCAAAAATTCTTGACTGGGCATTTGAATATTTTTTAACATCTAGGTCTCTGTATAACAAATGACTACAAGCTTTGGATTTTCTCAGAGATATCTTGTACACTGTATTTGAAAATCAGAAAAAAGGCATCATTTTAGTTTACAAGTAAGTTCATAATACCATGTATGAAACATATTTGGTTTTTGCCAAGAATTCTGAGCAGTTATCAAAAACAGGGTTTATAGTTATGACTGCATTGTCAATCTGTTATTAGCTTAACTTGAATAAAGTGTCATCTGTATGTTATGCAAAAACACAATAATTGTTGAATAATGTTGCTTCTAAAGTGAGTGTGACTGATATGATTAGTAATGTAAAAATTGAAATAACCTACATAACCACACATTCCACATAACAGAATGAAATTTATTAAGAATACATACAGATGGATGTTGACTTGGGGATTCAGCATGGATTGAAATTACATACGTGATTGTGTGGTAGTTCAGTTCACCATGTCTTGAAGAAGACCCAAAAATAAAAAAAAAGGTGAAGAACTCACTAATCATGGAGACTAGAAATTTACTAAGGGATGTTGAGTTTGGAGTTCTTTCATTTAATTATATATTTTTTTATTTTAAGGATGACTCTAACAATAGTGCTTATATGATGGAGCAAAATTTCTGATTAATTTGATCCCAGTTGCCAAGTTAAAATCAGAATTTTTATATCAAAAGTTTACAAATATTGTTAATTTTATCAATCATTTAAATGGGTATGCAATTGCTGTCATATGTGACAATAATTATATAAATCAAGCTTTTTACCCACAAGAAAGCTGATACTGTTGAAAATAAGCCTTGGATAACTATTTTGTTGGAAGAAAAATTCTTGCAGTTTCTAAATACATTTATTGTTCCATAAACTATGAGAATGTTCCTTCCAACCAGATCAAAATGGTTAATATTTGCTTTTTCACTATGTTCATATACTGACAAGTTTTTTAGAATAATTGGATAACTGAAGCTTGTTCAAAATTTATGTTAGAAATTGTCTTAAAATGTTAGCATAAGTATTTTTTCATATTTGATGAAATAAAGATGAATATGTGTAAAAGTTAAGACTATAAATATAATAAAAATACATGGAATAAAGCCCTGAATATTATCAAAACTGTTTCTCTGATTTTTATTATTTACTCTAGATGCAAGTTACAAATTCAAGATGTCAAAATCACACAAGTATGAAAATTTAACTATCTTGGAAGTGTTTTAAAAGGTAACGGAAAATGTGACACTGAATCTGAAGGCACATTGCTTCCAAAAGTTAAATAAAGTATTAAGAAACAAGAAAAATTCATTAGAAACAAAAAAAAATGCTAAACTGCAATGTAATATCAATTCTCCTATATGAAAGTGAATACTGGACTGTTTCTTCACAGATGAAGAGGAGGTTTGAGGCAATAGAGATGTGGTTCTATAGAAAAATGCTGAGAATACCATGGATGAAGCATGGGAAAAATGAGGAAGTTTTAAGAAATAATGGAAACAAAAAGGATTTAGAATCAGAAAGAGATACATAATGAGGAAAGAGGCTTGGAGAATTTAAAACATTGAAGATGAGAGAAACAGTGAGTAACTTAACAAGCTTGTGTAAATGAATGTTAAATCAGGATGCAATGAGGACAGCAAAAAAAAAAAAAGCAAACACTTCTAAGATCTTCAAAGGATAGGAAATGATGGAAAACCATGATCATTCACACCCTGAAGGGACACAGTATATAAAAGAAAAAGAAAAATTTTGTTTGTAAAATATTTTATGCTTTATTGATGAACAGTTTTGTAAAAGTTGAAATCTCTTTGCTTTATGACTAATAAGGAGGAATGATAATTAATACTTAATATAAGGTAGAGTTGGTAATTAGCTAATTATTGAATGTCACTAATAGACTCTTGATAAAAAATTTATCATTATTTATAGGTTAATAGTAATTTGGGTATTCTCGGCATACCTAAATGATGTTGAGAATACCATGGACTGAACATGTGACCAATGATGAAATTTTAGAGAAAACAGAAAGAAAAAGGATACTTATATTTAATATAAGAAAGAGAGAATTGAAATAGGGCACATAATGAAGAAAGAGATCTTAGAAAATTTGACACTCACAGGATATAGTGAAGGCAAGGGGGACAGAGGAAAGCAGCATATAAGCTACCTAAAAAGGACAGGAAGTTGTAGAGAGCCATGATTGCCAATGTCCTGAATTGACATGACACATAAAAGTAATTTCTGACAAAGACAGAGAGACAAGTGATGTGATTTACTTGGGATAGAGTGAAATCAATGACTATACTGCAGTGACTAACAAAATATCTTCTGAAATTTCTTTGTTGTGGCTTTTTAAAAAAAAAAAAAAACTCTGGCAATAAATCAATCAGTGATTCAATCTCTAGATGGTGATGAAGATAGTGAAAACAATGATTGTCTTAACATGACGTTTTGTCAGTCTAGTTTCATGT
The DNA here is from genome assembly GCA_964036315.1 of Acanthosepion esculentum. Lineage (NCBI taxonomy): Eukaryota > Metazoa > Mollusca > Cephalopoda > Sepiida > Sepiidae > Acanthosepion > Acanthosepion esculentum. Next base: position 56,991,243 of record OZ038505.1, read on the forward strand.
GGCTAGGCAATAATATATTTTCTAGTTTTAGGAAAGACAAAGAACAATCTTGTTTAATACAAAAGGAAACTATCGATATAAAGGAAATGATGTCTAGCAATTTTATGAGAGAAAGGTGTGTTCATTGGAATCTTGAATAACCTTCTTTTCAGTAATAAATATTTGATCATCCCTTTGTTCCTGAGATTAGTTTAGTGTGGGAATTAAGTCATTGTAATTGAAAGACAATCTTATTATTTGGAATTCTTGCTTTATGGTGATTGTGTCAAACTGATAGACTCCAAATCAGGTCTACTATGTTAATTGCAAGTTAGAAATGTGTTTAAAATATAATTACTTCCTCTCAACATCATTCTCATAACACAGAAACTGAGTTTTCTCACCTAAAATCAAGTGCATTCAGATATATTGCATAAAGCAGATTAAAACTGTAATCCTGTGTGTATTGGATGCAGTTTTCTTTCTCATCCAAAATCATATCCAAAAGTCTGCTGAGGCTTGTACTTTACTTTAGAACTCAATCCCATTTTTACCAGTACTCAAAACAGACAAAATTGGGATGATTTGTTTACTGGAGAGATAATATCTATCTGATGGTATATTGCAACAAAGAAATGACTCGCACCTACATATTAGGAGACAGAATGTGAAAACTAGAGCATGAAGACATCTGTAAGTGGATTGTCAACATTTGGGAAGATTTGGATGCTGCTATCATTGTCAAAGCCTTTAAGAAATGCTGTATCTTGAACAAACTTGACAGTATTGAAGATGACAAACTATATGAGGAATTCATAGAGAAACTGGGTTAACAGATACCACAAGAAACCAAAGATAATGGCGACAATCCCTACTACACAGATCTGGACTCCAAACTGACAGAAAGAATTAGATCAGTTCTACAGGTCCAATGATGAAAGCAAATTTGAAGGATTCAATGAGGATGAACTTCCACTCTCAGATGTCTGATGCCCATGAGCACAGAAAATGACTTGGATTCCTCACAAACAATCCTTTTCAGGACTATAGAAATAATTTCAAAAGAAATATGTCAGATTAAAAATTAAAACCAAACAAACAAGTTTATATTTATTCAATTTTATTTTTATTTATTTTCTCAATGTGTATTGAGAGTTTATTGGTCTTATACCCCAAGAGCCATTATCCTGTTTTCATAATGTTTACAAATCACAAAAGTAAACAAAATGCCCTAGATTTTTTTTTCATTTTTTTCTCTTCATTTTTCACAGGTTTTGGTCATTTTCTTTTTATCTAAAATCAGATGCGTTTTATACATGAAAATAAGCTTTTTTTCAATGGAATTTCTCTGCTTTTTTAACTTTTTATTTAACCCTTTCCAGATGGACCAGCCAAGCATATGCATTTGTTTATAATCAAATTTAATAATAACAATTAGCTCTAAGGGATATACACTATTGAATCAGCCTGAACAACAAGATGGCCTTCTTGTAGTGGTGGTGTAATTCAAACAGCAATTTGTGATTTTTTTTATTTTTTTCATTGATAGATGATTGAATTTTGATACCATGACAACCAGGCTTAGACTAATAAATGCCCAGGCCATTCTTGACTCTGATGACGAGTGAGCTTGAAGTGGTGTTGGTTGGGAGAATAGATGAATTTAGTTCCAATGATGACTTGGACTTTGACAGCACTGGCAGTAAGCCAAGTGCAAGAGTCAAGAATGTATAGTTATGTATTTTGCATTTTTCATTAATTTTAGTGCATTCAGTTTACATGAAAATGACCAAAAGAAGATATGAGTGAAAATGCCATTTCATATTGCCTGAGTGTAATCCTACTAGAATATATATATATATATATATATATATATATATATAAATAAATATAGTTTTAAGGTATGCTATATTTATAGGATAAAGTGCTCATTACCAAAGATAGAGCGTATGTAAATATAAAAGTGAACAGTGAAGTCCACACTCAGAGGTGACAGACTATTTCATGCTAAATGCAATCATCAGGCTATGATTGCGTTTAGCATGAAACAGTCTGTCTCCTGTGAGTGTTGACATCAATGTCCACTTATATATATATATATATATATATATATATATATATATATATATAATTTAAAAAACATTTTTTATTACTAATGTTCATCTAATACAAAGCCCAAGAGCCACTCAAGGTAGAGGGCTACTGTGTGGTCTTGTATGAGCATAAGAAATAGCAAGAAGTAAAGATCTTTGCACTGTGCAGGAAGATAACAGCTAAGTCTAGACTTAAAAAAGTCAAGATTTAATTAGTGAATAATGTTCCGGTGTTACAGTCAGAGATATTAGAAGTATAGTGTGGAAGTAGACTTTAGAAGGACCCAGAAACCTAATCCTAAACAGGAAACAAGGGATAAATCTCTATTCCTGTTTAAAAGACCAGGGAGGAGTGTGAATCAGATGATAGGCAAACCTATCCACTCCTATAGGGGGGGGGGGAGAAATGAAAAATAAATGCTAAAGAAGGATTGCATAAATACCCAAAAAATTGAATTTAAACTTGAGTCTCATTAAAACTGTTAAAATTTTAAAATAAGTTCCGTCTGGAAAAGAATTTTTTAAATATTCACATTTTGCATATGTGGCATATATTACAAACACAAAACTGATTATTGAATGGAAGTTAGTGTTCTTTGTTTTGAAATGCAATTTTTTTTCTATCCTATTCCTAGTAAATTTATGGGTAGCATTGGTCTGGCATTGGGATTAGAATTACAATCTTGGTTATCTATAGAGCTATGATTTACCTCTTAGCTATACCTGCAAGCAAGTGACAAAATTAGGACCATTTCTTTTTCACCTGATTTCCAAGCTTTCAAATATTCAATGAGAAAAAGATGGATTATTTTTAAGAAAGTCTCTTAATAAGTTAATTTAAAATATTTAACCACTTTTTCTTTCTTTTAATGATCTGTATAACAATTTTTAGACAATGTTTGTTTTTCAAGGCTTTAAAATAATTTAAAAATTTTTTAAAAAACTACAGAAAAAGAGACTTGTTTTTATTTAATCATAGACACACATAAAAACTTTTTATTTGATTTTAGTACAAACAGTTTTTTTAGAATTTATTTTCTATCTTAATGTGTTTCTGAAACCTTTAAATAAGCACTGTTTATATAAAAATGACCCAGCAAACAATTTTGATTATTTACAGAAATTAACAACTGGTATTATTAACAGATGGTTGTCCCGATTCTATTATATCGTTGTAAAACCTGGAATATGAATCGGGGAGATGACAAAGTTATTGATTTATTTCTTAACAACAGCTTAAGAAGAATCCTCAAGATTAGATGGCAAGACCATGTGAAAATGGCAGAACAATTCCAGCATGTCTCGATAAAATCCCTTAGAGTCAAGATATGGCAAAGACAATGGAAGTTCATTGACCACATTTTAAGGCAAGATCCAAACCATTACTGCAATTTAGCACTGACCTGAGCCCCAAATAAAAAAAAAGAAGGGGAGACCAAGAACAATATGGCAATGGACAGTGGAGATAGAGAGGGGATGCAATGGGTTGTTGATCCTAGGGTGCAGTATAAATGGCAGCTGTAGACAGGGCAGAGTGGAGACATTCTTTGGAGGCCTTATGTACCACAGGGCACCAGGCAGATAGATTATTAACATATATTTTCTTGGTACATACATAATCTCTTTATGATCAAATAGATTATGGATTTCATAATCACCAGTTCAAAATACTACGACTCGGTGATAACCTAAGAATTGTTAATTATTTCTGATAGATTTTTCATTCCCCAGTGCACTGAGAACATATTCAAACCTTGACTATTTTGTTGAATTACTTGGCTACACATATTTTATATAAACTAGCCCCCAGAGTTCCTGCTTAATTTTAGAGATGTTATGGTGGCAGTCTGTCTAATTCCTTATCAACATTCAAAATATTTTCAAATAATCAAACCATTTTTATTCCCTTTGTTGATAATGGCTTGTTGGGACGTCATTGATTTTGTTGTATATATACAATGCTCATAACACCAAGAGATCTTTCCTTGTTTATCCTTTCTTCCTAGTCTTGATGGTAATGATAGCGATTTGGGATTTTGTGTCAGTAGTTTGTGTCCATGGTAAAGGGGAAAATTATTAACATATTGAACCCTGAGACTTGACCACATTATCCATAGATATCTGGATAAATTTCACTATCTTAGAGCAACCAAATAGCAATGAAGAGCAGAATGGCTAGTACAAAGTTGCTCATATGAAATATATTCTTCTTCTTACATGTTAGTTGGTGTAATTCTTTTAAGTGTTTTAAGTCTTTTTAGTGTTGTACTTCTAAATTGGTACTATGGCCTTGAATCAACAAGTTAACAAAGAAAGAATAAGTCTTTCCTTATAGCTGACAATGTCTGGATGATTAAATAATCATTTCTGGCTTTTGGAAAGTGTTTGAATGAAGATATTCAAAAAGGCTGAAAAAGTAGCTGATATGTTTTGAAGTTTTCTGACTATTTTCAGGCTTTCTCTTAATCCAGAACTGAGAACTGATCACTCTTCCAATATTCTTTGCTTGAATATTTTGGATAAATTTCATTATTTCAGAAATGCCTACACAATAGAACATATCATTAGGGAAGAGCAGCAAAAGACTAATACAAAGTTTCTCATGTGCGTAGTCTTTATTCTACTTACATGTTTGGCTAAAAACTTTATGGGATGGGTATTAGACATCAGTGTTTCTATGGGTTCAGTAGGTTAATATTAATTCTCAAGACTTTCTCCAGTTGTAAGATGGTTGTACAATTGTTATCTTCTCTAGCTACCAGTTTGTTCATATTCTTGTAAAACTGTTGGATAGTTAAATGAAAACTACTGTTAGTGTGATGTTATCTGTCACTTCTGTTTGGCTGAGTTTCAGAGTGTATAAATGGTTGGTGGTTGCATGATATCTGTAATACTTAATTTGGAGAGACAAGTCAGTCATTATGAATAACATATCATGGAAGACAAGAGTTATAGTTCAAGTAACCAGAAGATTTTCTTATAAAAGAAATCAGATGCAAATATAGGCAAACATGGATAAACATGCATGCAATAAGACGTAGTGTCAAAAGGACAGCGTTTTTATCATGACAACACTTTTTTAACTACCTTCATTCTTCAACAATGTTTATTTTAAAAAGTGATGATTAGAACTGGAATAAAACCTAAACATATGATTAAAGTGAATTTATACATATTTTTTGTTCTTGAGAATTTACACGAAAATATTAAATAAGTATTTATTAGAGTGTTTATTCACAAGAATAATTTTATATTTATAACATTAAAAAAACTAATACAATTAGAATTAATACAATGCAATATTTGTCATTTACCAATTTATAAAGAAATAAATGTGAAAACAATTTTTTATTCATATATTTATAAACATTTACTAAATTATTAAAATATTTGAACCAACTATAAGGAAATCTTTACTATTTGCCATTTTTTTAAGTTTGATTCAATTGGCAATAAGCCAATGTTTTGCCAACCATTCCATTCTAATAAATAATCTAATAGCATTTATTATTTTCGTTGTAAATTCTCAAGAACAAAGAAAATGTATAAATTCACCTTCATATGTTTAGGTTTTATTCCACTTCTAATCATTGTTTTTTAAAACAATAAATATTGTCAAAGAGTGAAGGTAGGTAAAAAAGCAGTGTCATGGGAAAAAAATTCCTTTTAACACTCTGTCTTATTGCAGGCATGTTTATCCAAGTTTACCCAAATATATTTATGGGGAACAAAGTGTTGTCCAATCTATAGCAAGAACACTTTGGTGCAAGCTTTCTCACAACCTTTCATTATATAAAGAGGTGCTGTAAAGTTATGACTCACTTCCCTAAATCTGTACAAGCAGAAGAGTTTTGTATGCAAAACTTTTCAAGACCATTTTCTAATATGACTCTATTCTAATATAAGTGACTAAAAAATAAACTACAATACTTATATAATTTAAATATATATCCTTCTAGATAGATCTTTAAGAGATTATCACCTTTGCCTTAGCTGTAGAATTCTATTGATCTAGACCAGTGGTTCCCAAACCTTTTTCTCTGGGCTGCATTTTTGGAATTTAAATTTGCTTTCACCTTGCCAAATTTGATGTGATAAAAACTACATTTAAGAATAAAAACTCAGATAGGGTTAAATGGAGATAAATGCAGATTCAAAGTCAGAACATTATCATTGATAACTCTCTCCTCCAATTTACGGAGCCTAGTTATTCTTAATACTTGATATAATGCAAAAATATCACAAAAATAAAATCTGTCAATAATTATTTATAACTATTTATACTGGAACTCTTGTTTGAAATTGCAAGTATTCCATAATAATATTTTCAATTTTGAAATCATATTTATTTTTGGCATATGAATTTTTTGAAACTGTTTCTAAATCTTTGATTGTCTTTCAATCATTCCACCTCACCTGCTATCCTCTTCTGATGAACCTATGAGGTGTACCACACTGTTTGGGAACCACTAATCTAGACAGTATCAGGTCAGTACTTAGATGGGGCAATGCTTGAGAACACCGGGTACTGTAAGCAACCTCCTACAAATATGTTTTGGCTTTAAATAACCCACAAAGATTGATCCGCTATAAATAATCAGTTTTTTTATCTAGACTATTATAGCGAAGAAAACGGTGACTTACCTTGTCAAACCAAGCGACAGCACATCACGTGTATCCTACAACAGAAAAGAAAATTACTTACCAAAAAAAGGGCATGTATTCTGCATGACATGCTGAAGACTATTTAAGTTAAAAACAAGTACGTCGCAGGAGTCTCTATAAAAGTACTTTGATATGCAAAATACTTGGCATCCTCTTCCAGCTGTTGATGAATGAAAAAAATGCTCGGCTGATAAAAGCAGTTGTTCTCGAATCAGGGAGGAAAAAACTGGTGTATCTTGGCTACCACATTCGCCGGAGAGTGAGTTATTTTTTCTGACTGGTTACGTGCATTGGGATTTGTGAGATAGTACCTGCGAATTGAGTTTTCAGCATTTCTTTCTGCCCCCGATATTCGAGTCTGAACTTACAGGGATTTGTTCTCTGTGTTGTGGAATTAATCTGCAACAAACATTTCCTTTACTTTCAGAACGCTTACAACTATAGAGATAATTGGTGCAACTAATATTGATACTAAGAATGGAATTAGCAGTTCAGGTTCAAATGATAATCATGGCACTTTTATGTGAAAATTCAGAATTCCATCAGTCATCTTGACAATCGTTTCTTCTGGGTTTTCTTAAAAGTAAACAAAAGTGAGAAAATGCAAATACATGGGCAGTATATTAATCTCACTTTTTTGATGACGCATTGGCAACCATTATTGTTACTTTTTGACTAGTATTTTCTTTCATCTTAATTTGATTTTTTTTTATATGCTTTTTATCATAACTTGACAGTCCATCAATTCTATGAAAAGAAGTTGACAGAGCAGATTGGAAATAAAGCTAAGCTGGAATTTCTTCCTAACTGATAACCCAGACCAAGAAGTGGTCCATTTTTATCATATTTTTGTTCTTTCTTGTCTTGAAGTCAGAATGCTACATTCACTTGACTGTTCTCTTTTGCGTGTGAACTTTTTGCCTTATTACTGTTGTTTTGCCTAGTTTTGACTTGCATATATATTGTTTGCTTAGTAATATTTTGCCTTGTTCTGGTTTTTTTATTATTTATTATAAACTTTGTCAATTCTGTTTCTTGAACATTTTTATAAGCTACCATTAGATTAACACATAGAGCTTATCATATATTTTTAGAATTAAGTCTTAGTTACAATTAAAAAAAACTAAAAAAAATAAAATGAAAATAAATACTTGTCAGAGATGAATAATAATAGTTAATACATTTTTTCTATTTAATTACATAAGCAGCAAAGGTAGTGCCTATATCCTATGTCAATTATTTATTTTCTATGTACTGAAAAAAGATATTTCTATATCTTTGTATTATTGTCATCTTTAACATTTCATTTTTGGCAAACTTGGACCTTTGTGCCTACAAAAAATTGTAGTCAAAAGGACTGTTTTTCCATTGACACTGCTATTATTTAACTATCAATAAAACCTAAATATATGATGAAAGCAAATTTATACATTTTTCTTTTTTTTTGTACTTCAGAATTTATAAAAACTATTAAACATTATTTATTTATTAGATTGTTTATTTACAAGACTAATTTTACATTTACAGCATTCTAAAAACTAAAAGAATTGTATAAAAACTAATACAATGCAATATTTATCAGTTGCCAATTTATAAAGAAATAAATATGTAACAGAGAGAATTTGAGAACCACACACAAACACACACACACATATATTTTTTTTTCATTGAAATTGGAGTAGATTTGAACAGTGAAATTAGATCAGAACAATTTTGTTTACTGATGGGAATCTGATCTAGCCCATTTTTTTGGTGCATTCTAAATTTCTTAGCACAGACTCTCCAGCCATGTCTACATTTTCAGTCGACCGTGAATGGATGAACATCACTTCTGCTTTCTGGATCAAACCAAACACAACATGGGCAGGAAGCAGGATTAAACCAGTGGACCGGTCGAATGATCTACGAATGCTCAGGGGACCTACAGTCACTCATTTAAGTTTGGTTAAGACTGAGTAGACACCTCAACCCAGAGAGTAAGACGTCAGAGTTTGAGGGGCTGGGGCGAAAGTGTTAGAAATATGAAAACAATTATTTACTCATAAATTTATAAACATTTATTAAATTATTAAAATATGTGAACCAACTATAAGTAAATTCTTATTACCATTTTAATAAGTTTGAAACAATTGGTAATTAGCTAATATTTTGCCAACCATTTCAATAAACAATCTAATAGTGTTTATTATTTTTGTTGTCAATTCTCAAGAACAAAGAAAATGTATAAATTCACTTTTATATTTTTAAGTTTTAAGAATAAACATTGCCAAGTAGTAAAGGTAGTTAAAATAATAGTGGTGTTAATAGAAAAATTGTCCTTTTGATACTCCAATTTTTTTGCAGGTATGAAGGTCCAAGTTTGTCTCATTTTTTTCTGTTTACATGCATAATTTCTTTAAAAATTAGCAACCCCCCCAAAAAACCCACATCCTTAAATGAGCATAGCCATTGCCTTTTCTTTTTTGTTTAAATAGCTTTTCTCATGCAGTTCCAGTCCCATTGTTACAGTAGAATGTTAGTGCATTAAATACCACCAATACACCCTTGTAAATCTATTTAATAACTATAAAACTCCATTATCCTCCCTCTTTTTCTGAAGTTCTACAACCAATTATAGGAAAAAGCTTTCTATAAAATTTATGAGGTCAATGCCACAGTGAGTTTTCACTTGATTTTTGTTTTATATATTCTTATTAATTTCCTTTTGATCCTTCTATACATCTCCAACAACACAAAACCAATCGATCATCTCTTACTAATTAGAATTTACAGAATTATTAAAAACTGATCTTTGAGTTGATAATATTTGGGGAGAAAAAAGCAGTTACTTTTATTGACCACACCTCTACTGACCCTTGCCTTGCTTGTCTGAAGCTGGGGAAATGTAATAAGCATTTTTGTATTTGTTTCTTTTCTCCCTCTCTAGTCTTCTTTTGTGGTTGTAAAGCGCAGGCTCTGCTCCTGATTGGAACTGACCTTAGTTTATCTGAAAGAGGCGGCGCATGGTCAACAGTAATTCTGGCAGACAGCCAGGTGCCTTCAAATGATTGGTTATCTGTTTTATTTACTTACAAACTTATTATTGTTGAATCAAAATGGTAGAGCCGATTGTTTGTACACCAATAAATTAAATTTTACCCTATACTTGTCAAAATAAAATTAATCTTTTCTCTTTGTAGCTTTAAAATATCACCAATTATTAACTCTTATTTTATAAAACTTCATCATTACAGTTTGAATTTCTTGGATGAGGAGTTATTATTTACATTCAGTGTAATATCGTCATCTTTTGTTGTTGTTGTTATCACAAAGCTTTCATCCATTGTGCTCTCTGTCCTTTTTCAGGTATCTGTCAATCTGAGTAACCTTCAGGGAATTTTGAATTGACCCCTTTTATTCAATCTATATTGGTAGATTGTTCTTGTTTCATAATTCTAGGGGTATTTGAATTTGCCTACTCTTATTGTTTAGTACTGTTCAGTTATTGCTTGCTACTGTCTTCTGCTGTCTGAGTCTGTACTGCTTGGCTCAGGGATTGAACTCACATTTAATGTTATGAGACAATAGTCTAAAGCAGTGTTCCTCAACTGGTGGGCTTAGGCATATTAGTATGCCCCAAGTTAACAGAAGAGTAATTTATTATTATTATATTAAAAAAAAAATTATTTTTAAAAAGCTAGAGACAACAAGCACATGGCTTTCATATCTAAATCAAGTCTTTGTCATTTGATATTTTAAACTGGATGCTAAATTTCTTAATCTTTAGAAAGGAGTGGATAATCCTTTCCCTTTCACTTTCCTCAAAGGATTTAAATCACTCATCAAAGTGCCTTGTGGATCTTTTTTTATTGATGATATTTATGTTCAGATTATTATCCTCATCTTTGTTGTTGTTATCACATTTCTTATTTAGTACTGCTCAGTTATTGCTCACCCTGTTTCCACTGGACCTATCTAATTCTTTGTCCAGGGATTGAACTCACAATTATTATACCACCAAATTCATGTCCCAATACTGCAATCCACCAGGCGATTGTCTTGTCATTTTTTAATTTTCAAGGCATGGATGTAATAGACACTCTTGTGTCTCTGAGTCTTTATTTGAGTTTCATTGTTTTGTATACAACAAAAATTGAATAAAAGTTATTTAAATCTGTACATCATTCTCATCAGTAGGGTCAAAAGACAGAACAAATTCAATGTCTCTTATCTTGTGCAGCTTGGAAGCAAAGAGTAATACCTTTTGGCCTCTGGCAAGCATGTCAATCAATCACAGTTCAAAATTTTTGATGCCTGAAATACTACAGCAAGTTATGGAAAATCGGGCACAAATGTCAGTATATTGTTATGTATTACTTTTATTAATTATTGTTTACCTGATGGTTGTTTTAAGCTGCCTATAATCATGTTAAAGACAGTATAACATCTCCCCATTTATTAAGGAATTTAGGAAAAGAGAAATGAAATGAAATGAAAAAAAATATATGTGAAGGAGAGAAGATAACAAAGTGTAGCTTAGGTTTGGCACAAAGCCATAAATATGGGATACTTGGTGAAGATGAAACTCATTACTGATGGTCTACAAGTCCAGTTTGTTGACTATTATAACAAAATAAGGTATAAAAATATTAGAGGAATATGAAAAGAAAAATGAGGAGAATGGTATATATATATATATATATATATATATATATATATATATATATATATATATATATATATATACACGAGGGTCCTTCAATAAATAACATGAATCTTTCGGTATTAGGACTTCTAATACAGATAGAAGTTTGTTTTTTTTTTCAACGTAGTCTCCCAGCACTGTCACACACTTTTCCCATCTGTGCACAAGCTTCCGTATTCCCTCAGCATAAAAATCTTTGGACTGATGTCTCAGCCAGTCACTCACAACACTTTTGACTTTATCGTCACTTTTAAACCTCGTGCCTCTCGTGAACGCTTTCAAGGGACCAAACAGGTGAAAGTCTGAAGGGGCAAAGTCTGGGCTGTAAGGGAGATGAGAGAGCAGTTCCCAGCCCAGCTCATTGATGGTCTGCACTGTTTGGGCTGCTGTGTGAAGCCTTGCATTGTCATGATGCAAGATGACTCCTTCTGACTGATGACCCCTGCGTTTGTCCCAACAGAAAAGCTCAAAGTCCTTGCAATGTCATCCACTGTCACCCTTCTGTCAGACTGAATGAGGTCATTGACTGATTCGATCACCTCAGGAGACCTCACTTCTATAGGCCTCCCAGGCCTATCTTCATCCTTAACACTGCTCCGTCCTTCTTTAAACAATTTAGCCCACTTGTAGACATTTTTTGGCTGAAACATGTGGCACCATACTCAGTTGACATTCTCCTATGAATTTCAACTGGTTTGCACCCTTCAGCAACCAAAAACTTGATAACTGACCGCTGTTCAATCCTGGAGCATACTTCTTGGTTGGCCATCTTTGTTAATCGCCAAAACTCTGAAAGTTTTTTTTTAATCTGCAAAAGAAATTAAATCCATGTGAAAAAGAAGTAAAACAAAAAAAAATCAAAAAAAGTAAGCTTCTATCTGTATTAGAAGTCCTTATACCGAAAAATTCAACTTATTTATTGAATGACCCTCGTATATATATATATATATACACATACACACAAATGTGAGAAAAAACAGATAGAGTGTATGTATGTATGTATGTATGTACGTATATATATATATATTGTGTGTTTGTTTTTAGGTAGCAAATGTTCTTTAAGGTAAATATTTTTAAAGACAATAGGCATTTTGTGTCGATTAATTTTACTGTGAATGATCCTTCTCAGATAAGGAGGAATGTCCATCAGATATGTCTGCAGTTCATTTTGGAAAAAATATGGTACAAGCTTTTGACGTTCTTAAGTCATCATCAGGAGAGGGAGAGACAAATGGTGAGTTTGTATAATGGGTGAGTGTTATGATGTAGGCAAAGTGTGTTGTGATGTAGGAAAAGTGTAACATGATTATTTTTTTTATATATATGGTCTCTATTTTTATGTACAGTCTCATTTTTTTTAGATGCAGTCTCTTAGATTATAATTTTTTTAATTTATAGATGGTTATCTTTGTTGTATGAGTATTGCTTCATAAATCTGTTTTTATTATTTGATTTGCAAGTATTTTGGTGTTGTTTGTGAGTAGCTGTAGCTGTCTAATGTTACTATGATCCTTATGCTGTAAAATACTGTAAACACCCTTCACTCCCTCTGCAATGTTTATTGTTTCAAAAAGTGAGGATTAGAATTTTAATAAAACCCAAATATATGAAAATGGATTTATACATTTTCTCTATTCTTGAAAATTGACAACATACTTGTTGAACAATTGATTTATAAGATTGTTTATTTACAAGAATAATTTTATATTTACATGATTATAAAAATATGTGAACTGGCTACAGTGAAATATTTACCATTTTATAAAGTAATAAATATGAAAATTATTTTTTTTTATTCATACATTTACAAAAATATCTGAACAAGAAAATTTAAATAAATACATAATGATAATTAACTCTAATTATAAATTTTGAAAAAATGCATTTCTGAGCATTTCTTTCATTCACTTTCACCACAAAAGTTAAAACAAGAAGTAATCTGAGATATAAAATAATTTAAGAAAATGTATAATGTCTGAAAAATCATAAATTTTCTTCTTCTATAGTTCATAAATATTTTTATAAATTTATGAATAAAAAATGTTTTCATATTTCTTTATAAAATGGTAAATAATAAATATTGCATTGTACCTGGTTCACATATTTTTATGATTTTGTAACTTTTTACAAATTTTTTAATATAAATATTTGTTTTCACATTTAATTTTATATATAAAGTACAGTGTGTGTGTGTGTGTGTGTGTGTGTTCGTGTTCAAGCAACTCCTCTGCTTCCACTGGTCCAATTTTAATGATTCATAGCTCATTCAACAGCCTTATAAAAGTTAGGTGCAGGGAACTATTTTCATTGAGCTCAGATTCCGGGTTGCCAGATTATGTGGGGTTAATATATATATTAATATATTATACTAGCTATTATCATTGCTTTCATGGTTCAATGGGAGTAACTTGTATTTTCATTTTCTATCCAAAATTGCAGCTAGCTTAAATGCCTTTTTATTGGGCCACATTTAAGCTAGCTCCTGTGGAGGACTCTTGATTTGGCCATCATCACAATAGCTAGGAAGGAGTAAATGCGATAGGCATCAATAAACTTCAAAAGACCTAAAGAATTGATCGCTGCATTGAAGTATTGAATTAATGTTTAAGCTTACCTTTTAAAAAGTTCAATGATAATTCTTCTGCTGCCATTTAAAATTCTCTCGACATTAACAAAATTACAGACATAATTAAATATATGACAATGGTCATATATTATTATAGGATTCATTATTGACAGCCACAACCATACCGGCATTAGATATGCAGATGACACTATGTTGATAGGAGATACAGAAAGGAAATTAAAGGAATTCCTACAGAAGCTGACATAGGAAAGGGAGAAGAAAGGACTAAACATCAGCTGTAAGAAGATAGACTCTATGGTTATCAGCAAAAGAAACAGCCTATCATGCGAATTACAAATTGGAGATACTAAAATTAAACAAGTACAAAAATTATCTAGGAAGTGTTTTAACAGATGGTGGAAATGTGACACTGAAATCCAAAGCACATTGGGATTGTGAACGATGACTTTCAAAAGCTAAGCAAAAGTACTAAGAAACAGGAAGATTTCATTGGAAACAAAGAATAGAGTATTGAACTGTTATGCAATGTTAGTACCCCTATATGGCAGTGAATGCTGGATCATCTCATCACAGATGGAGAAGAGACTTGAGGCCACAAAAAGGTTCTAGAGAAGGATGCTGAGAATACCATGGATTGAACATGTGAGCAACAACAAAGTTTGAGAAAAAATGAAAACTAAAAGGACACCTATATATAGCATCAGAAAGAGATGAAGTTTTTAGGGTACATAATGAGGAAAGTGGGCTTAGAAAATCTGAAACTCACTGGATATATTGAAGGTGAGAGAGACAAAAAAGCAGTGCATAACCAACCTAATGAGCTTGTGTAACTTGTTGGCAAAACAGGGATTAGGAAATATAGCAAAAATAAAAAAAATACTAAAGGTTACAAAGGGCAGGAAGTTGTGTAGCGCTATGATTGCACACATTCTGAACGGAAGTGGCACATAGAGGAAGTAGAGTGGTTTCCTGGTTTCTCTATTCAGAGGTTTTCTTCACTTAGACTGATTGCTACTCAAGGTTAGAGGACCTAGTCTACTCTGCTATTTAACCCCTAGCTGGGAGAAGAGGAAGTGATTCATGCCTTTCCCAAAGGTATTTGTTGAGAAGTGAATGCAACCAGTTAAGTGGAAATTTGAGCTCAGCTCACTGATTCCATTTTTCATGCTGATAGCCATTAAACTACCTTTACATCCTATAATATGCTATATGTATCTCTAAAAGATACGTTTTATTCTGGGACAATTCCAAGTACATATTTAGAATCACCATACTTGATTTAGTCTTGTACAGTATCATTTGCCAAGATAGCATATAAAGTTCTTTTGTTGTCCAGTGTAATTAATATATAACAAGACTTGCCTGTATACTTATTCTATTTATTTGTAGTATTGTTATAGATATTATTATAGACACATTATTGCAGCCAAGTCGCCTTTGGCTATCATTGTGTCTATAATAATATCTATAACAATCAAAGATGAGAACAATAGTTTGAACAGTTTAAATACGTCAAAGTATATTGGCAATTTTTCATCTCAAAAATCAAACATTATCAAAACTTCTCTGATCATTCACATGCATAATGCAACATTGTGACATGCTAGAACAATTCTGAGTATGGATCAATATAATCAGCTCAGTATATAAAAAAACATGCTTTTACCCCAGTAACAAAACCTTTTGTTGCCCAGTATAATTAGAAAATTGCATTGAAGTGAAGGAACGTAATGAGTTTAAATTTTGAACAGAAGTAATAATAGATCACCTAGGAAGAAACTGTAATTCAACTTTGGTGTCATGGTTATTTTATTCATGAATGAACTGAATAAATTGTTTTGAATAAAACGAGTAAGTTTTTAAATTAAGCTGAAATGGTGTATCTTTTTTTTTTTTTTTCAAGAGAATATTTTCTTAGCAATTAACAATACAGAAGTGAGGTTTATAATCTGGCTTCTATACTATTTTAAGCTTATTTGCCACTTAATTAAAATCTTTTTCTTAAGAGTATTACTTTAACTCTAATCAGCTATTAATTAAGCATTGATGAAATGACGTTACAATTTTAACAAAAACTGTAAAATGAAATTGCCATGATTCATTCCTGAAAGCTGCAAGTGCAAAAAGTGGTTGTCATGGGGATTAACATTTTTAATTTTTTTTTCTTTTGAATTTATTGTAAAGCCATGTGTGCAGACCTTTTAAACAAGAAAATAAATAAGCAAAGTAATTTTTAGGCTGTCTGACTTTCTCAGATGAGTTAACATTATTTACATTCTGACTTATCTCCCCATCTTTGTTGTTATTATCACCTGATTGCCTTCTGCCTGAATTTCTAGGATGAGGAGTTATCATTATTTACATGTGTTACATGTGGACTATTGTCCTCATCTTTGTTGTTGTTATCACAATATTTTGCCCACTGTGCTCTCCAGTCTTCATCAGGTGTATGTTGATGCAGGTAACCTACAGGGAATTTTGAACTGAACCCTTTATTTAGATTAGGGTAGATTGTTCTTGTTCCACTGCGCAAGTCTAGGTATATGTTAGAAAGTAAAATTGAGAGCACATAATATTTTTATTGATGAAGCATCAGTAGGTTTTGAAATTCTCAGAAGAATCAAAGAGAAATGAGATTGTTATTCAAACTTTTTACTAATACTCTCTAGGTTGTAAACTTTCCAACTTTATAAGTCATTTTCATTGTTCTTTATTAAAAACATCAATGATACAGTATACTCTTCTGTGATTTTGAGAATAGTTATTATCATTCTAAGAATATTTTGGACAACTGAACTCAGCCTTAGTATTCTTTTTGTTGTGACTAAAACATTTCAGCTGATCACTTCTTCACCCTTCTATAAATATATAATGTGTAAGAAGACAAAAGTCTCTGTCTGTTTATCTGTCTCTTTTTTTTATTTTTAATAAAAAAATGGCAAACAGAAAAGAAGTGGTGGCTAATATACTGACCATGTTGGTTGATTCTTTGTAACTTGAGCCACAAAGGCAATACCATTTCTAACAACTTGCATAAAACAGATGTTTCTGTATTCATAAATAATTATGTTCTATAATTATTTACTGTGTAAAGAAACTTGTAATAGTCTAATTTGTTGATCTACCAAACACTTAAGGGCTAGAAAATGCATCTGTTGAAACACTGATGATAAGACAAAAAGAACCCAAAGAATGTACTCAATAGTCTGAAGAAATCATGGAAATACAATGTTGTTAAGTAAAAATAAGCAAAATTGATAGTTATGGTAGAACTTACATGTATTATTTATATTCGGACTAATGTTCTCATCTTTGTTGTTGTTATCATGCCCTCTGGCCTTCTTCATGTGTTTGTTGCTCTGGGTTTATCTTCTAGGAATTTTGAACTAAAGCTTTTATTTAATCTATAGGGATAGGTAGTTCTTGTTCCCTGAAGTTTACTGGGGTTTAGACACCTGAAGAAAACACAGTGGTTTAAATGTGATAACAACAACAAAGATGAGGGTATTAGTACAACTCCCCATCCTAGAAATTTAGACAGAACTTATAAGGTTTGTAAATAAAAATTAGAATATAGAATATTACTATTCAATTGTGACGCTTTCTTTCTGATTTGTGCTAGGTTTAAACATAAGGTAAACAAGCTACATCTTGAGGCATCAAGAATATTCTTGCATAACTTTTTAGCATGATTTTTCTTTTGACAGGGAGCCTTCAGTCTTTGTATAACTTAGAGCCTCACCAAATTTGTTTCTGATATCATAAATCAAAATTCTTTCGCTTCTTTTAGCATAACACTTTGACAACTTAGGTCAGTTCAGTGTTCCAAGAGGCAGACATGGTCAGTTTATTTTGTTTCTGATTTAGTATCTTTTTATTTCAATATTAGTTTTATTCATATCATCTTCTACTTTAGAGAGAAAGAAAAATGACTATAAGACTGAAGAGTTGGTTAGAAAAAGCAACAAAAAGAATCATACAATTATGCCTAACAGAACCATCTTTATAATGATCAAAAACAAAAGGTTACTACTCCTACTCTTCTTTCATATATCCTTTTCTTGATGATCATTGGTCATTGTATGGACACACTTTCATATAACTGTCCATAAACTTGTTGGCAACTTATTACAATCTGTGATTTATGGTGTGTACTTCAGGCAAAAATTTTCTTGGCAAGTCATCAAAAACTGGTACTACTGAATTCCTTGTGATTAATTTCCTCACTCCTTGTATTAATTCTTCAATACTTTTCCTCCAGTGCTAACCCTTTATACTTTCCTCACAGATTCACGTTATTACTTATCTGCCCTGTGCTCTCAGTGGACACTTATCTTACTAGCTTTATTCTGGACTGTATGAAGAGTCCACAAATATAATTTCAGTAGATATAGCACCTTCAGATAGGGTGGAGGTGATTGGATCACCACTTGTAGGAGGCTGATCTCTCATCCTCCATTCAATAAAATTTATTTGTGGCAAGGAGGAGGCTGATATAGAGAATGAACGGGATAGAGTCAGATGTGAAAGATGTCTTGATTTATTTATTTTATATGTGTTTTAATGGTTGACAGTCAAGATGCAATGTAATTTGAAATAGACTTTCAAATATAAGATCTATACTTTATTGGTCTCTCATTTTTAACTGTATTTTTCTCTTTCATTAACTGTTTTGTTATACCTCTCTATTATTCTTCTTTCACTTCTTCATTCTTTTTTTTCCCAGTGCTTTCCTCCTCCTCTTTTCTTCGTGGTCTCTTCTCCTCTCCTTATGTTCTCTCATCCTCTTTTCCCTTGTGCTCTCCCCTCCTCCTTATATTGTGCACTCCTACTCCTCCTCTTCACCTCATTCTCTCTCTCCTCCTCACCCCTTGCATCCTCTGTACTCTCATCTCCTCTTTCTCAAGTGCTCTTTTTCTCCTTCCCAAATGCTCTTTTTCTCCTTCCCAAATGCTCTCCTCCTTCTCTTTCCAAAGTGCTCTCCTCCTCTTTTCTCTCATGCTTCTCACCTTTACAGTGTGTTCTCTCCTCCTTTCTCCCTGCTTCTTCTGTTCTCCCCCCCCATCCTTTGTCCCTAAGCATAAATTATACATTAAAACAATAGTCAATGAAACCACTCTACCAAAAACATATGTAAATTAACTACGATATATGAATATAAGAATACATAATTTTTTTTTTTTAAGCAACTTCGGATTTTGACCAGTATTTGGCTTGGTTAATTTTTGTGTAAGAGTTAGTACTCAAATGTCTAATAAATGGAGAAGAAAGACATTTCAATGTATTTGAACTAGGAGAATTGGTAGAATTCTTGAATACAGCATAAAATAATGTATTTGGTAAAGCTTTTTGCTTAATTTTATGCTCATCAGTTTTTTTTTCTGAGTTGCTTAAATCATTTTAATTTTATAGTTAATCATTAACCTGTTGTACCTAAGTGAGCACAATCATAAAAATTAAATGAGATTTGATTTTCTCTTTTTTTTTCCACATTATCAAAAGTAATTTAACAGTAGAGATTTAAGAAGGCAGAAATTGTTTTTATTAATTCAAATTTAATTCCTAAGCTGCTAGGTAATTGTCTGACTTTAAAGGTACATCAAACTGCCAATGATGATATCTGTTGCTGCTTTGGTAAAATTTATTTTTGAAGCTTTCTCTACTGTTTTAGTAAAAATAAAATAATATCATCTAATGGTAGGTCTTCATTTAACAATGTTTATTTCATTTGTGCTTCCTTACCTTATTTACCAAATATTTTTTTTCTTTGTATGCCATCATGTAATTCAAAGATGAGTAGATCTATGGCCAACAAATTTTCTGAGGTTCCTAATAGGATCCTGGAATATGTTTTTAGTTATTGTAAATTCCAGAATTTCAAGGGGTTTATTTACAATGTAAGTATAATGCAAACGTAGACCCTTATTTTGTGTCCACCAGAACTAAATCTTTTTCCATTTGTTTAACTGTGCTTGAAATCTTTTGTGAAATTCACTCTTCCCATATAATGAAATTAAATGTGATTCAAGAGTTTACAATGGTGATGATTTTCTAATAAGGTATAATTCAATAATTCAAATCCATAATCATTTATTGGGACTAAGGCCACCATTAAAGCCTCATGTAGGAACTAGCTTAAAATCCCACTTACTATAAGACTATTATTTGCTAGTTTCAGTAATACTAAAATTCACTAAATCTCTTTTTAGTCGACAACAGTTAAATCTTTGGCCACCAAATTTTCCTTCTTTATACATAGGGCCACTGAAGCATGTTTTTCTTTCTCTTCTATGTACTGTGTCCCTTCAGGACATAGGAGATCATAGCTCTCCACAACTTCCTATCCCTTATGGTACTTAGCAATTTTTCTTCTTTTACTAAGTACCCCCCCCCCCATGTTCCATCATCCATTCACACAAACTGATCAGGTAAGTGTCTCACTACTTTCCCCTATCTCTCTTGTCCTCGTGAGGCTTAAGTTTTCCTCCTTCTTCATTATGTATCCAAGGAATTTCAGCTATCTTTTGCTGATTATGCATATAAATGTTCTTTCTGTTGCCTTCTGTTATCTTTTTGTTAAATTGTACTTGAAATCCTTTGTGAAATTCACTTTCTGCACATATTTAAATTAAATGTAATCCAAGAGTTAATAATGATGAGGATGATTTTCTAATAAAAAATATCAAATGTTAAATAAAAACATAGTTCAAATCCATGATCATTTACTGGGGCCAAGGGTTCCTTTTTAAGGCTTCTACATAAACTAGCTTAAAATCCTTTACTTTAGGTTAAATTTACTTTTTTTCCTTATTTATCCTAAAGTTAACTTAGGTTCCTAGAGTGGTAGAATTATGTAACATTTCAATATTTCTCTAGAACCACAGCTCTATTGCCTCAAGTCTCTTCTTCATCTATAAAGAGATTTTCTAACATTGACTGACAGCGAGAAGGACTGATATTGCATAACAATTGAGCACTATTTTCTTTGTAACAAAACTTTCATGTTTCTTAAAATACTTTGCTTACCTTTTTGGAAGGCAACTTTCACTATTCCAATGCACCTTATGTGATAAAAAGCAATGAGATGAAATAACTAGTCAAAAATTAATAATGATAATGCTTTATCTAAGAAATTCAGACAACCTAAAGACTATTAAATGTACTGTTACTGTAAACAATTATAGCATGAATAATAATAATAATAATATAATGATGAAATTTGTAGCTATCAGTCTGTAGATTTACAAAGTTTTTGTAGCCAAATTGGTAGTGCAGATGTCTTGGTTAAATTCCCAGATATGAGAACAAGGCTTGTCAGAGGCTATTTACTTTAATGATCATAATAGTAACAGTAACAAATTAGCAACAATAAAATGAAAGAAAAATTTATATATATATATATATATATATATATATATATATATATATATATATATATATATATATATATATAAATAATAAAAATATTTAATCTACAAATTTTGGGCAATTTGATAAAATTCTGTTTTTTATGAGTGATAATACTGTGAAGCTGGAATGTTTCAGATAAGAAGTTATCATTACTAATTATTATGTCTTAATTTATTCAGATTAGTGCCATCATTTTTACTGTCTGGTTTTCTTCATCTATCTGTTTTGTTTGCTGACTTTTTTAATCAAACCCCTTTATTCAATTCAAGGGAGTAGATTGTTTTCACTCTACTGTCCATGTTAAAAGCAATATCTTGGATCAATTCTTCTTTGTTAAATTGTCCCTGTGAGGCTGATTTTGGACATCCTTCACCAATTGAACTAGAGTACATGACTTTCACTGCCTGACCCAGAAGGTTATTGAATATAATGGACACCTAAAGAAGGTTAGGAGGTACAATGTCTGAAACATTGGGGGCATTATAACAACCAGATAAGGACACTTCTCCAAAGAGATCAATGTATGATCATGGATTTTGATTTCTCTTTATCTTAAAAATATGAATATTAATACTATTAAAGAAAATATAAATAATGAAAGAAAAAAAAGGAAAAAAATCTTTGCTATAGATTTTTAGCTGCTAATATGTAGAAAGACATTCCATATTGGTTGATGGTAGCTCAGTAACATGATTATTATTCTTTTTCCTATTTTATATATTCTTAAGTCCAGAATAGAAGGGTAGGTTGGAAAATCCATTCAAAATTAATTTGTTTTTTTAACAAAAAAGGGGGAAGGGAGATTGGAATAAACAGTGAGGTTGGAAAAAACAGATAAATTGGAAAAAAATAGAAAATAAAATAAAATGATGGGAAGTATGGAATAACAGTGGGTAGATTAGAAAAGAAT
Organism: Acanthosepion esculentum; assembly: GCA_964036315.1. NCBI lineage: Eukaryota > Metazoa > Mollusca > Cephalopoda > Sepiida > Sepiidae > Acanthosepion > Acanthosepion esculentum. The sequence goes on from OZ038505.1 coordinate 57,013,571, forward strand.
TCAAATAGTCAACCAAGCTCATCTATTCTAGACGTGAGAATATTTACTTATTTGAGATGCATGAAAAAAAAACTGTTGTCTACATTGCTCTTTTACCAACAAAATGTACATATTTATTGTAATAATGTTTTACTTAAAATATTCTATTGTAATATTACATAGGTATTTGGTGATGATGAAAATATCTTTATTATATTGGGATATTGCTTGAACTACATTATTTGATTAATCGCAGTCACATGATATCTTGTCTCTATCATAAACATTGCTTCTGATGCTGTTTCTATGGTAACCATCCCAGAATCAGTTTACAAAGCTTATCATATCTTCATCTTTGGAAAGCTCTTCCTCTTGCAATTTTACCTGACCTTTACAGCTAATCAGTTACCAAAGTGCCTTTCCATTATGTAATATTTTCATATAGATTTATATAGATACTCTAAAATGATAGGAACAGTTTGATATTAATTGTGTCTTCCCCTCTTGTGTGTGTATGCGTATGTGTGCCTGTATATACATATATATATATATATATATATATATATATATATATATATATATAAATAATGGACAAAGGAAACAACACTGTAATAAATGTCAGATTCCCTTTTTAATCTAAGGAAAGCACTTTCAAGCCAAATAGTTTTTACCGTTGAGCAATGGGAAGCCAACACAGCAAAGCAAAATTCTGTTACCCCATTTAAGAAATGCATATCTCTCAATGAACCTTTTAAAGTGTATATCTGTTAACTTAATTTTCATATCTGAAATGTAAACAGTGATTTTTAAGCAATTAATGAATTTTTTTTAACCCAACATCAGGATTCATTTTGAAATGTTCGAAGGAAGTATATACATTTCTTAAATAGGATAATTGAATTTTGTTTTGCTCTGTTGACTTCACATGACTCAAGGGTAAAGCATACATGGCTTAAAAGTGGTTTCCCTGATAATAAATGGAATACATATTGGCTATTTGTTGGAAGACATATTTTCTTGAAAAGTATACACATAAAAGTTTTATGGTAATGATGCATACATTTGTGCTTTGGTAGAACTGATTATCAGATGCTTAAAATGAAGTCAGTTTTATTTTTCTGTCTGTATTTGTACTTATGAGTGGCAACTACTACAGCATCCCTCCTCCTATGTGGAGTAGACTGAAGCATTTGCAGCACATGAAGCACAAACTCATGAACATTCATCAAGTGAGAATTATATAAATTAACCACATATACATTTTATTTTATTTTTTTCAGTCAGGAGCTAATTGGTTAAAAAAAAACTTGTTCACGTGTCTACATTTGTTAACAAACTCTGATCTTTTATTGAAAATACTTAGGGAATTTTATAATTTGGAATTTTTCTTGTAAATAAAATTCACAAGATTTGAACTTCGCTTTGCAATTCTAAAGACAGTGTAATTTGTATACATGAGTCATCGCTAAAGATGGAAAAATATTCAATTCCTTATACTGCTCCAGAAAGTACCTGACTCCTTTTACGATGTTCTACCTTTATAAGAGTCAGATCAGACCAAAAATACAATATTGCTGCCACATCTGGGCTGGAGCTGCCAAATCTTCACTTTCCAGTCTTGACAAAGTCAGTAGCATTTACATGAATCTTGTGAGTGATGAATTATTTCCTACCATACAACCCTTTTCCCACAAATGAAATGTTGCAAGCCTCTCACTATTCTATTGCTAATTTCATGGTAGATGTTTAGACACGCTACATTCCTTAATTCCACCAGTCCAGACATTCACAGCTATAGCACATGCAGTCAGCTCATCCACATTCCCTTTGTATTCCACTGGAAAGGAAGTTCTGCTCAAACAGCTTCTTCCTAAGAACTTGTCATGCTTCCTGATCACTATAATATTAATCTCTTCAAGTCTAGGGTCAACCATTATCTATCCTACATATCCTCATAATATGCACCTCTTATTCCCTCCTTGTGTTCCCTTACAACTGCATTCAGTGACCCTCTACTTTGAGTGGCTCTTGGGTTTTATATTGGGTGAATAATATCTGAATATTGTGGATTATGTTTGCAAGAAAAATTGAAAACTTTTTTACAACACCAGAAGAACATGTTGCATACACATGGTTAATTTACTCTTCTGTATATATTGGACTTTTCTGGTCACATTTTCCATCCTCTGTTATAATGCATCACAAATATTTAAATTTCTGTACTTCATTGATTCTAATCTCTCTAATTTGTAGCTCCAACCTTGGGCTGTTCTTTCCGACTACAATGCATTCTATCTTATTACAATTGATGATAAGTCATTTCTTCCTGCTTTCCTTTACTACCTTGTTTAGGAATTTCTACAGTTTTCTTTTTGTCTCTACCATCATAATGGTGTAATCTACATATCTTATATTGTTAAAATTCTGCCCACCAGTAATAAATCCTGGTAGGACTTCTAGTTTTCTTAAGATTGCCTCACTGAAGAGGTTAAATAAATCTGGTAAGGTTATGTATCCTTGTCTTACATTCCTTTCTATTTTGTTTACTTAATTTATCTGTGAAGTCTCAACTCCAATTTAAAAACCCTAAGTTTATCCATTGAAAAAATGGATCATTTCTAATGCTAATTACATTAAATGGTGAACCCTACATATTAATAAGCTACAAAACAGTTTTGTCTCTACAGCTTTTATTTCTAAAGAAATGCTAAGAATATAATATATTTAAACTTGTATATTAGGAATATATTGGCTGATGCATCAGTGCTTTGTTGTTTCTGTTGTCCTCTGAGTCACACTGCATGTCTTCAATTATTCATTTGATTCCCATTATTGGCATTATTGATGTTGCTACCCACTGCTTTTTTGTTTCATTATGACATTATTCTTCATTAGAAGCTATTACATTTTTGTCAAAAGAAGAGTAGGGAGGGATGTCAATACCTCTTGGGTATTAGGGACTTTACAAGTATTAGAATCAAAATCATTTCTCATTAGTCTATCTTGAAATGAATTTCTATTTTCCTTTTAATGAGTTGTTACTGGCTGAGTAACAGATTATATATGAGAGAGTGCTGAAAGTTCTCAGCTCAACCAAGAACCCCCTACCAAAAAATCTAATGTTTGGTCATTTGGTCTGATTTGGGGAACTGGGCAAAGAACCAATATTGTTTTATTTATTTATTTTCTTACCTTTGGTATCTATATTTTTAAGGACCTGATGGTCAGCCTCATAACTTTTTGGCACACCCTTGTAATATAAATTTCCTTAGACTTCAATCATTGTCTAGAAGATAATTAACTGACAAGGAATATAAAGTAAATGCTCATGTATAAAGTGTAGAAGTATTTCAATATATTTAGTATTGCCTAAATGAAAGTGAGTCTTTCAAAAAATATTTGCTAATTTTACTTTCCAAATGTGTAATTTCATTGATAGAGATGAGACACAAGAAAATTTGTATGTAAAATGAACCAGTTATTTTAAAAATTAAATATCACCTTCAGATTTGCGAACATTGTTCAGGTTTCTTATGTATATATATATATATATATATATATATATATATATATATATATATATATATGTATATATGTGTGTGTGTGTGTGTATATATATATATATATATATATATATATATATATATATATATACATATATAATTTTAAGGTATGCTGTATTTATGAGTTAAAGTGCGCTTAGGGATACCTTCTATGTAAATATAAAAGTGAACATTGAGGTCAACACGTAGTGGTGACAGTCTGTAAATGCAATCATCAGGCCATTTCTACACTTAACATTTATAAATGAGCATTTACTTTCTATGACTTTTCAATATAACTATCTTCAAGACAATGATTGAAGTCTAAGGAAATTTGATATTACAAGGGGTTGCTGAAAAGGCCTGATGGATTATGTTTAAGCATGAAATACACTGTCACTGCTGGGTGTTGGCAAAGACTGTCCTGCTATTTACCCGCTAGCTGGGGCAAGAGAGGAGAGAAATGGATTCATACCTTTCCCAAGGCTATTTGTGTGTATGTGAATGTAACAAAATTGACAGTAATTCAAACTTGGCTCTCTGATTTTTCAATCCATGCCACTATCCATTACACCACCATGCATCCATCCATATATATATATATATATATATATATACATACATACACATGTATGTCAGAGTTGTTAGAATATTTAAACCATGACACCCTGGTTTGAACGTTGCCAGATTTTTCAAGGTGGTAACTTGATAAGATGACCTTAAAGAAATGTGTCCAAGTACGGTAGGTTCCTAAAGATAGCTGGAAAGAACAACTGAAATAGTGACTTTAACTATCAAGATGAAGACACCAGTTTGATTAAATCAGTGTATAATAATTTCTCACCACAGAAATTGGAATTTTCAATACCATGCTAATTAATTTTTTAACAAATATTAAATTACATTTTACCAATTTGATGCAGTAACAAAAAAGCAAAGAAATTAGCCAGTTTAATGAAAAACAAGCTTTTTTTTTTAATCATTTCATCCCAAACATGGCAGTGAAGTCACAAATGATTTCTGAATGTGCAAGAATAAGAAAAAAGAGAAACATTATTAAGGAGTGAGAGCAATAAAAGAGGAATCAAAAAAACAGTAAATAATGATTGACATGCATTTAAATTTTTAAAGATCAAAGTTGGCTGGAAAGCATGAAGCTGGAAGAGAGTTCCACCAGCAAGAAAGGCGAGAGAAGAAACTGTTAGAATAGAAATTACAGTTGCATCAAGCCAATTCAACTGTAAAATGATGAGACCTTGCTGCCAGTCTAGTATAGAAAGGAAATTCATAAAGTCTACATACCATAGCGGAAAATTCATCAGAACAATTACCATGAAAGTATTTATAGAAAATGCACAGGGAAGCTGCATTATAGCAGTGGTAAAGTGACTGCAGCCAACATGCCAGGACAGGACCAATAAGATTGCTGATTCTTCTTTGGATTTTATCAAGAATTATCAATATATAGCTGGAGCACCAGACCATATGTGCCAGCAATAGTCAACACATGGATGAATGGTAGACTTATAAATGTGTAAGATAGATTTTGGAAAGAAAAATTGTCTAGCATAACACAGTGAATCAACTTTCCTAGCAGAAGACTTAGCATTTGACTCAATATAATCTTTCCCCTTCATGTCAGCAGAGAATCTTAACCCAAAAAGGTGCAACAAGTCACTTTCCTGGAGGTTAGCATCAGCCATACTGATGGAAGGCAGAAAGTAGTCTCTCAGATTATTAATAGAGAGAAGTTTTGCTTGGAAGCATTAAAATTAACAAGACATTCTTTGCCCCAGTTAACAGATTGTAGGACAATTTTGAAATCAGCTGCCATATTGACCTTAACTCAGACATATCTTCAAATAAACTGGAATTTGATTTTTATACATTAGTTTTGATGCGTCAGACTGTGTATAATTCTGAAGAGTAACATATAAACATTTTTTAATTACCTTCTTTGCAAGCTCCATTAAACCCACTATGACTAGATATAATTTCTTTATGCTTCAACAAATCAGCCCAGCCTTTTCCCCCACAGGAATTATTTCTGTCTCCTCTACATCGCCTTTGATAGCGACAACAAACAACCAACATTTTTTTTACTTTTGTAGCCTAGTTTTACAATAAGCATATATTAGGCTTAAGGTTTAACTTAAAATTAGATTTTATTAATATTTTTTAGGCTTTCAGTATGATGTGTGTGTGTATATATATATATACACACACACACACACACTCATATATATATACACATACATCCAGGGTGCAATGCGTAAATTGTTGCCATTTTATATTTTTAATTTTGCACATGCGCTTTCTTTGGTTTTGATTTTGCCCACTGTACAGTATAGTAGGATCAGTTGGACACTGTGAAAAAAAGAGCATCATGACACAATTCACTCTACCAGAAATATGGAAACGGCATGCTGTACTCCTTGGCATTTGCGTTGGAAACTCCAATACAAACATTTCAGAGTGTTTGGGTGTCAATCTGAGGACAGTGCAGAGGATTTGGAAAGAGTTGGATGAGTCTAATGGTAATTACAAAGGTGTTTGGAATGATCCCTAATGAGGTTGACATTATGCCTCCATTCATCTTCCCACAGGGCCTCTGACAACATGGAGGCCTACATCAAGTACCTTGAGCAGTTAGTGCTGCCCTGGGTCAAGTGGATGGCTGCTGGAAGACCCTGTGTCTGGCAACAGGACTCTGTACCATACCACACAAGCAGGAAAACTCAATCAATTTCTGTAACTATATCACCTTTACATCCTACCCCTTAACTCTGTAGACTTTAAGCCCCTTGATTATTGTGTGTGGGGTACAGTTGAGTGAGAGACTAACACAACTCCTTGTCATGCCAGAGATGAACTGAAGGCAAAGATTATGGCAGCATTCACCAACTTAAACAAGGAGATCATCCAGAAGAGTTGTAGGAGATTCCAAAGTGGTCTGGAGGCCATGGTTGAAGCGAATGACAATTTTATTGAATAAATTTACTCTTTAGTATTTCAAGATATTGTTGTGTAATTTTGGTAAATAGATATTAAAATGAGATGTCAGTGTTATTTTCATTTTTGTGTAATTCCGATGACAATTTACCTATTGCACCCTCTCTCTCTCTCTCTGTGTGTGTGTGTGATATATATCATATATATGACATATATATATATATATATATATATATATATATATATATGACAAAGTGGAAAAAAGTTTTCTTGTGATGGGTTTCATCCTTTAGGATTTTATTGGACTAAATTTGTTATATTGTTGCAACTACACATGCACACAAATGAGGGATGCTGAGAATTTTCAATTTTTTTTCTAGCCAATTTCATTTACATTCTTTTTTTTTTCTTTCCATCACTTTTGTTAGTAAAAGTCCCAGCATCCCTCATTTGTGCACATGTGTAGTCACACCAACATAAATTCAGTCCAATGAAATCTTAAAGGATAAAACACATCACAAGAAAACTTTTCCTCCATTGTTAAACATTTTTCTCCAATATTGTTCTTGGTATATAAAAAATATATCTTTATCTCATATAACACTTTAGAAGTTTCAGGTCATAAAATAGGAATCTGTCAAATACATATAGATTTGAAATTAAACAACTACCAGTGTGAATTAGAATATTGCTATTAGTTATTTTATGGTTATTTATTTTTGTTAGCTTAGTATAGTACAAGGCTACAAGTATGGGTCACTCAGAATTGATGGATTCACTGACCAATTAGTATTCTCTTCATCAATCATCTGAGAGACCTCTCTCCAGGAAAGTGACTCATTGCACATTCTCGGGCTCACATTCAAAGCTGATATAAAGTGGAACGACTATATTGAATCCATTGCTAGGTCAGCTGCTAAGAAAGTTGTTTCACTGTGTCATGCTAGACAATTTTTCTTACCAGAATCTATCTTAAATATCTATGTCTACCATTCATCCATGCTTAGAATATTGCTGCTACTTATGGTCCAGTACTCATGCTATTTAATTTGAGCTCTTGATTAAATTGAAAGAAGACTCAGCAATATTATTGGTCCTGATCTGGTGACCCAGCTTTAGTCACTTTCCCACTGCCATAAGGTTGCCTCTCTATACCTTTTCTATACATACTTTCATGGTAATTGTTTGGATGAGCTCTTCACTATCATACCTAAACTTTTTTAAATTTAAGTGCAGTACTAGGCTGGGATCAAGATCTCATCAATTTACAGTTGATCTGGTTAGATGTAACTGTAAATTCTATGCTAACAGTTTCTTTTCTTGCACTTCTCACTTGTGGAACTCCCTTCTGGTGCCATGATTTTAATCTGTAAAAATTTAAATGCAATGTCAATTGCTATCTACTGTCCTCCTGATTACTCTTTCCTCTTCTCTCTCATTATTAATGTTTCTGTTCATAATTCTTCTACATCCTGTAACCCCTTGTGTCTTAGTGGCTTTAACATCTTGCATGGGGTGAAACCGATTTAAAAAATAGTATATTAAACTAGCTGACTAATCATTACTCAATGGAAAAGTATATTTTTATCAAACGCTTTATGGATTTTATTGGGGATATGAAACATAGTTTTGTACTTATTATGACTGACATTTTCTTTTTTAATTATTTCACCCCCAAGTAAGATGATAAAACCACTAAGACACAAATGGTTACACAGAGCAAAAGAAACTGAGAAAACATTATTGAGGAGAAAGGATGATAACAAACAGGATTCAAAAAGACAATTGACATTGCATTTAAAGTTTTGAAGCTTATAATTGGCAGGAAAGCAAGAAACCAAAAGAGAGTTCTGCAAGCAGGAAGTGTGAGAGAAGAAACTATTAGAATAGAACTGACATTTACATATATATATATCACTATTTTGACCATAAAATGATGAAACCAAAGTGTCAATCTGGTACTATACTTAAATTCATGAAGTCAAAGTACCATAGAGAAATGCTAGATATTTATAGAAAAAAAACATATTTATACAAATGTTAATCTTTTATCATGACCACATTATTTTGATGTTCTAATAATACATAAGGAGCATCAGTGCAAGATGAAAAATACTAAGTGCCTATCAGCCTCATGGACAAATGTGACCAGTCTGGAATTTGTTTTTTTTACATTGCATTGAAATAATATGTAATCACATGTGTCAGACAGGATGTTGAAATTGTAATGTCACATGTATTACTGGGATTGTGCTTATCCAACTGGTACATTTGCCACCATTATTTTCTGTTTCTTACTTTCATTTTACTATGAAGAGGTGCTGAAAATTCCTTGGTTCAACTAAAAGATTAAAAAGAATTCTGATGTTTGATCAGATTTTGGGATGTGGTCCATATCAAGAAAATTCAGCACCTCCTCAAAAAAACAGTTTTATCTTTTTTTGTCTGTAATGTTTATAATTTTTATAGGGAGATATCTCCCTTGCACTATCACTAAAGACTTAAATACGGAAGCCTACTAATAGTATACAAAGTATACTGTAATTTCTCATGGCATGGATAAATTAGTATATAATAATGAACAGTGTGACTTTTCTAGTATGTTTCTTTGTTTCTCTTTTGCTGCAATATACAACAAGAGTGTGTTCAGATTGGTGGGAAACACCTAACCAATTGCTCTCCAAGTAACTACAGGGGTAATAGACAGATGGGGAAAGAAATAGGGGGTTACAAAAATAACACTGCCTCAGGAACTACAGCAACTTTAGGAACAAAATAGCTACAAAACCAACTTCACAAGACACTGTGTTTTGCTGACTGCTGGTTTTCCCATTGCATTTATTGACATGAGGCAATTTACAAAGACCCAAATCTTGACTAGTTGCAGAGAGGCCCCTATCTAGACATGCTAAGCTGTCCTGCTATTAACAGGGAAAACCTGAATGTAACTGGTGTTGACACACATGATCCAGGGCCTCTTTTGCATCTGTACTTTCTTTCTACAGCTTCTGTCACTGTAAAGCAAATAAGATATATAAATTTGAGAAGTGAATCCTGTCATGATTCAAGCATCTGATTCAGAGGCAATCAGCTAAGTAACATATCCACTATATCAATATGTTACTGCTTGAACCCCATATGGTAAAATTAACTTGCAAACTCTAAGTTAAGCAGACTGCACAGAAACTACACTAATCCCAAACAGAAGCTCAGGGTACAACATGTTAATCCTAAGTAGAGTGCACAGATATTCTGATCCTAAGGAAAAGTGCTGATCATTCTTCATAAGTTTTCTATATAAAATGAAACCTTTGTCTAAGAGGTTTGGATAATGCATCAGCTAAAATATTGTAATGACAAAAGCAACAAAAAGAATAGGTTTAATAGTCTGAAAGAACTCTCGGAATGGTAATGATAATTCTAATAATTACAAAAAGTATTTTTTATCATTGTTTGAAAATAAGTCATAGATCAAAGTTTGTTATCTGAGTTTTATAACTATTTAAGCAGTTTTTTATCACTTTGTATAATACTTCTGGGAATTAAAATATGTAAAATAAAATTTGTAAAATCTATTAATTATCCAGTAACAGTTGTGCATTTCTTCTGAGCTTCTTGAATGTCAGAAATTCCAATCAAGACATAAAAAAATTGATAGTAACACCTACTCATCATTGTGTTATGGGAGGTAATAATCTTAACCAATAATCTTAACCTTGTCATTTGACTCAGTCTCGGTCTGTCTTGCCTTGAAGTCAGAATGCTAACTTCACTTATTTGAATTTTCTCTTGTGTGTCAATCCCAATTCTTAGTTTGTAAACTTTTTGCCATATTACTGTTAATTTGCCATGCATATATTGTTTACTTGCTTTATATTATTTTTTTCTCTGTTCTTTTCTTTTTCTTATTGTAACTGTTCATTGCAAATGTTGTCAATCCTGTTTGTTGAGCAGTTCTGCCATTTATTTTCCTTTAACCATAGCCACTCACTCTACAGATGTAAGTACAGTTTACAGGGGAAGAATTGGGTTGCTAAAGAAATCTTATCTTAAAAATGTCTTTGAAGTTTATTAATCTCCTCATTGCTTGTGCAATTGGTTAACAGTAGTACATAATTTAAATAGATATTCTACATGGGTACAAAATTAATAATTGCACTAAAAATGTATATATTAAAATAAATAAAAAAACAGCTAGAAACATTAACAAAAATATATAGTTACCATGAAGAAATAAATTGAAAAACATAAAAAAGATGACAGAAGAAAAAAAAGGCTTAACTGGTTTTTATTCCCCCTCTTATCAAAGTTTTATCAAGGACTGAAAAAGGTGCAGTGAATAAAATAGCAAAACACCAAAGATAGGATTTTTTCATGCTTCTACGACAGTTTTCATGTAGTTTGCAGCCATTTTCTACTGGTCAGAGTGAGAGCCTATAGCTGGCTGCCACAAATAAGCAGGAAGATTCTACTGGCCAGTATGAGAGCCAACAGCTGACTGACACGAATGTTAACTAGCATGCTAGCATGCAAAAAAAATCGATAGCTGCATTCGTCACAAGTGGGGAAAAATTTAAATCTGCATGGCACTTTACTCCAATTGGCTCATTCACTTGCTTAAACTTAACATTGATTCTGATTCTGCAGAACTGGGTTGGGTGTGAAAAAGTATTTGTTGTCAACATTCTTTTTTCATTCGGTTTTTCCAGTTACGAGTCCTTTTTTAAAGCTGATCGTTTTGTGTTCATTTTGTTTAGTTCTTTTTTTGTAACAGATTTAATGTTTAGTATAGAGCTTATAAAAAATTTGCAGTGCAAGAAATAAGGCATGTAGCAACATCAGCACAGCAAAGGGCACTCCTTTAAAGTCAAGGAAGGGCAAAAATATTTTAAGTCAATTGATAGCGATTGCTTTATGAGTTGTATGATTTTTGAATCAAGCATGGGCAACGCTGGGCCATGCTGGTAGTATATATATATATATATATATATATATATATATAAGAAGAAAAACTAATATTTAGACGACTCATTTTGTCATCTGAGGGACTTTATAAAGGCAAAAGTTTTTCATCATCTTTTTATTCATTTTGCTCTTTTACAGATACATTCTATCTAATAATAATTTACACACACACACACAAATATATATATATATATATATATATATATATATAGTCTTTAATAACTTAAGATGGAAATATGAATGGGCCTTCCTGAGTACCAAGAACATGTCTTCATTTAGGACTGGGTACACTGATTGTTATGTAACAAATGCAAATTTATTAGGCGTGTGTAAAAGTTATCAGTGTATTTTTTTTATTATTTTAAAAATACCAGTTTTCTACTGTATGTTTAGTCTCTTGCTTTCACTAGAACTCACAGCTAATACCAGCGTTAGGAAGATTCAACATCTCCACTTAGGTCTAATCTACTGGGAGCAAACTTTGTCTCTGCATTTAGCAGAATTCAAAGGGAATTCATTTTGAATTACTGGGGTGTAGATAATCTCTTAGTGTGCAAAAGTGATTGGCTTTTTGGAAAAGAAAAGACCTTTTTCCAGACAAGGAAATAGATCAGTGATTTTGCTGTATAAGAACACATTCTTATTTTACAAATACAGCACAGTAAAGAACTATGAAACTGGATAGTGATGTTCTTCAATATGTAGCAGATTCTTCAGATCTGTTATCAGGCAATTACTTGTTTTACTCCAATCGGCCAATTGTCTGCTTGATAGCTCCAACAAGTTAATGATATAAAAAATTAATTGAATTGAGCTAAGGAAAATGTCAACATCATTTTTGTATTATTGCTCCATTGATAATTTCCGTAATATTTTTAGTAAGTTTATATAAAGCAAATATATCAAAAGATCTTTAATGATTGTAACAATCAGAAGAGAAATTATATTAATATAAACATTGTCTGAGTCCTAGATATCTGCTAGCAAGTTCAAAATTACTCAAAGCATGTATATATGCAAACATGACAGTTTAAACTGTTTGAATTATATCAAATATGTTCCAAATCTCGTCTGAATAATTCTTTCTTTAGATTCTTGATGTTGTTACCAGAATATTTTGACTGTTATTATCAAGAGCACAAAAGAAGAGTTTAGTTGTTTGAACAAGATTTGGAATGTTAGTAGTTTTTCTTAAAATCATAATGTTATCACTGAAAATTCAGATTTCTCCGCTGTTTGTGAATTAATACAACTCAAAAGCAAATGTACATCTAAATAAATAAACCACAAATTCTGTCTGTCCATCCGTATGTCTGAAACCCCTCTAACTCAGGAAAAATTTGCTCTACATAAACATATACCTTTTTGGAATAGGGATGCTCCCAAGATTGAAAATCTTCCCTTCATCTGGTGCATGAACATCCAGCATTGGGATTTGTGTATGAATGAGAAGAGAACTGTTAAAAATTCAAATTTTAAAATAACTGAAAAAAATTAGTAATTTTAAGTTTTTAATTTATATTAACAGTAACACAAAAACTTTGTGAATTTAAGAATTTTTGTTTTAAATTCAGTTTAAAATATCTCCAGAACTTTGTGAATTAAGGAAATCAATTTTATTTCTTCAAAATGCCAAGGAATCAGAGTTAAAGTGAGATGTTTCATGAGGTTTTGAAGTTCTGCAAAGTTTGTGATTTGAAGAATTCAATTTTGAGCTGAAATTGAACTTTTAGCCCAAATAAGAGTTAAAGTGTGATTTTGAAATTCCATGGAATAAATTGAGGAATTCAAAATTATTTCTTTTAAATTATCATTGCTGTTTTCTAAGCTGGAACAGATGTTCCTCTAGTTGTGGGCCAGAGGCCCAATTAGCCCTCTGCATGGAGTACGGCTTTTAAGCTTGTACACTAATAAAAAGACACATCTGCAACAAATAACAATTGCAACAATAAAATTAGACAGCTTCCTTATAATAATGCTAGAATACTTTATAAATCTAATTGTAAAAATGACTAAAGATTATTGAAGCCATTTATATCCAACTGAAGCAAGCAACCATAAATAAAAATAACTATTGTGTAAGACCCTCATTTTCTTCAATGCATATTAAAAAAAAATGTATTATATATACATATAACAAATATATTATACATTTACAATTTGTATGGGTGCCATAATGGTTATTTCAGTGGGAAATGGAACTGACAGAGTTCAAATTTAATACCCAAGTTGTTAAAAGTTGTTCTTATTAATGCTTTTTTGGAAAAGGCATGAATCTCTCTTTTCTTCCTTGCTCACTCAGTTATGGATAAATTCATAGCATGACAACTCGAAAAAAACTCCCGCCAAAATGTCATGGGCCAAATTGATAGAGTATGGCTCAGTACTCTTGGTATCTTACAAACATTGGGGAAAGGACAGCCAAGGATTGAGAAAATGACTCGTATTAATAGATTAATAAATGTAATCTGTGATTTTTAGTTGAAAAGTTTTCAGTCTGACTCCAAAAGGATTACTCCTCCACCCCCCCACACACACACAAAAATAAATTCATGTTCAGTCATTTGGCTACATTTTGGGAAGGGGGTAGTGATAACTTTTCGTCACCCCTTTTAAATACTTAGGCTTAAAGTTTTATCTATTTAACTATGATTTGAATCTTAGAATTTGTCTCTTCTACAATGATTTATTGTTGACTTATCATCCTGAGCAGTGGATCACAGAAGTTCTTTTTCATTTGTTATGTAGGCATTGAATTATAAAACTGGGAGTTAGTAGTAGATATTATGATTGGATTTTCAGGGCTGAGCTAACAGGATGATTCATCAAATAATGCCTAGAAAAACATTTGATTATTTCTGTTTTCTCATGTGGCTTTGTGCATATATAAAAGAGGGAAAATACACATTGCATGTATTTAAATGTGTATATCTCTGAGGGTGATATATAGGTATATACCCATAAGCTCGTAGTCTAATGAATAAAAAAATATTTATTTTGCACAACATATATTCATTTTTCAATATATCCTTTCTTGTCAGTGCACTTAATCCAATGCTTCACCATTAATCAAATATATTGAAAACTGTTCAGAGAAATTTTCAAACCAAAATTCAGCTGATAAAATGTGTCAGAACTTATTGAGCATTCCTAACATACATACGCATATATTTCTTAAGTAGCATAATTGAACTCTGCTTTTCTTTAATGATTTTTTTGTGGCTTGATAAATAGTGCATGCATGACTTGAAAGCAGTTTTCCAGATTAAGAAGGAATATGAGTTCAATTCCTGCTAGGAGGTATATTTTATTGAAATTTTTTATTTCTAGGCTGGTAGACATTAATTTCACTGCTTTAAAAAAATATGGATTTCTAATCAAACATGTGTACCCACTAAATATAATGTTTATAATAATAATCATATTATAATTCTGGTTAGCATGTACGTTATGCCCTGCTAATACCTTGTAAATAATGGACTATTCCATTTTGATTGCAAGGAAAAACAGAAAAGACATATCAGAGATGATTTCACTGAGAAAGAAGAGGCAATAATGATCTCATGTTTAATGTCTGCTTCAATGAAATTGTCAATTTTTAATCATTTCATTTGTACTCTCTTACTTCTTTAAATAATGACCTGCATTCAAACTTATGATTGTTATTGCAATATTTGGTTAAAGTTGTTAAGTTCAAATATTTAATGATGCAATAAGGAAATTTCCACAGGTATTTTAAAGTTATGGAACATGCAATAAGCTTATTCAATCATTAACTTAAGTATTAAGATTCATCAGAAAATTCAAATAGCAAAACAATGAAATTTTCATGGGTATTTCTCGTAATATATATGTCATTTTAAGAGTGAATGCCCACTTACATATAAAATAGTAGTTATAAAAAATTTCCTCAAAAGAGCACATGAAAATTCATTCTCTCATCTTTTTTTCCTTAAAGAACTCAATAATGTGAAACAGACACTAGTTAACAATGATTTTCCTAAATACATCGACCACCAGATTAGACTATTTCTTTCTAAAGTAATTATAATGACATTGAACATACAGATAACAACATTAATATCTTCTATAAAAACCAAATGCATGTCAAATATAAGCAAGACAAATTTTCTCTTAGAAATATCATAAAGAAATGCACAACTCCAGTTCACCAGAACAAGAAAATTAAATTATCTATTACAAAAAAATTAAAACAGCTAAACATAACATCAACAATAACAACACACCTATAAAATCTAAATTACAGAAAACCAACATTATTTATGAGTTCATATGCCCCTTAAGGAACTGGGTTCCTGATTTTCGTGATGTCAACGAACACTTGGTTGACACTTTTGTGATGTCAATGAATACTAGTCATCACTTTCATAATGTTCATTTTAATAGAGGCTTTGTAATCACAGATACACCTATAGTACACTGTTGAACAACACTGGGGTCAGATGTCTTCAAATTTCACTTGCACTAATAGTACTTGCTCAATAATACTCGCTCAACAAGTAACCACCGAATAGTAATCTGTATAGTGAATAGAGTAGAGAATAGTGGTCCGTGTAGTAATAGAGGATAGAGTAGAAATAGAGATCTGAATAGTAAGAGGATAGACTAGAAATAATGATCCGTATAGTATAGAGAATAGACTAGAAATAGCGATCATTAGTCGTCAGTTACTTCCTATATATATGCGTTTCCTCTATGGTCACATGGTCTACATAATTCAATAATGTGATCGCCTGTGTTTGCTCACTGGCAATCTATGTTCAAACTCAAGTGTTGGCAGTGACACTTTATTCCTATATAACACTGATCAAACCAAACTCATGAATAATTATATTGGTCATATCACTACATATCTATCTAGATGACTCACATTACACCTATCTGACCATAGCTCAATTAGGACTCATTGTAACAATAATATAAAAGGAAAAGCTAATAATAAAAAAGGAAAAGCCAACAAAATGAAATAAAAAGCTTAGTTGCAGTACCTTGTCTGTCATCTATACACATCTAATAAAATATCTTCATTTGTCTGGTTATATGAGTGGTTATATGATAGGGGATGAGGAAAGCAATAAATAAAGATACTTTCTTTTCAAATAATAAAAAAATTATTTCACACATTTAAATATTTGAGTCATTATATAAGGGATGATGGTAGTTTGTATCCATTATTTTCTTTTTATAGTGTCATGTGATATGGCTTCTTGTTTAATGGTAAAGCACACTTGGCTTGAAAGTAGTTTCCCAGATTGGAAAAGGAATATAGTTTCATTTCCTGTTGGAAGACACATTAAGAGTAAGACTTTTGATGTGTAGGCTAGTAGACATTGATTTCACTGTTTAAAAAATAGGGATTGGATTTTCATCCACAAAAATGCCTCTTCCAGATGTCTCAATGTTTACTGAAAGTCCCAAAAATTCATGCACATGACCCAGTGGATACTGCTGGTATTGAACATGTCACTGGATCCAACCAATGCTTTTATCTACTGGGCCATGTGTCCTTGAGGACATCAGTGTATGAATTTTTGGAACTTATAATGTTTTTTATCATATTGCTATTTTTGTTGTTATTATTGCTTTTATCTAGCACTCTGTATTACTGGTTCCTATATTGTATTCATTTCTATGCTTGACTGGCATAGGAGATTTTTGTGGCCAAGCATATGTGCTGATTTCATATTTTTGAAAACTTAAGAACCCATGGCCCAGTGGATAAAAGTGTTGGTTGGATCCAGTGACTTGACCCAAAGAGTTGTGAGTTCAATACCTGGTTACTGCAGTGGTGAACAAAAGCTTTGAGAGTTGAGTCAAAGGGAGATAACTGAGATATCAGGAAGAGGCATGGCACGTGGAACTATAACAATCTACCCCCAGTAGACAAAGTAAAGGGCTCGGTTTAAAATTTCAATCACCTGAAGAAGGCTAGAGCATACAACAGCTGAAACATCATGAATATGGCAATAAAGATGAGGACAACAGTCCAAACAATGTAAATAATGCAATTTTAAGTCACGAAAAGCAGTAACATATGAGTATGGTTTTACTCATATATTGGCTCTGTTTTTGTATATTTTTTATATTTTACATTTAGCACTGTTCTTATAGCATCCCTGTTTTGCCTTTATTATACAATATATATATATATATATATATATATATATAAAAAAAAGACATTTTTATGTTTAACATTCTTTTTATAGATACAAATATTTAAGTAAATGCTCTGTTTATAATAAACAGTATTAAGCAACATTTACCAGCCTGAATGTCCGAGAAATTTTCATAGAAAATTTTCATCCTCCGACAGGAATCAAACCTGTATCCTATACGGAACCGTCATATACTGTTCTACTACAGTTACAGAAATTTCATGAAACAGACATCAGATCCTACCCCCACCAAACCTTAAACTGCTCCAAAGGAGTCATAAGAAACTGAGAGCTCTCATTATGTACTATAGACGAAATCAAAAAAGAACTGAAAAATCAAGGGTCACAGATGTAAAAAGAATTACAATAAAAAAAAACGGAGAAGCAATACAAACAAATACATACATATTAACCTTCAACTCTCCTCAGATACCAACAACAATTGAAATTGGGTAGGAGAGAATTAAAATAGAACAATATATACCGAACCCACTTCAATGTTACAGATGCCAAAAGTTTGGACATCACAAAGACCAATGTCGAAGCAACCAAACATGTGGAAATTGCAGTTTAAAAGATCCTGATCATGAGGAAAGGGATTGCCCGAACAAAACCAAATGTCCAAACTGCTCAGAAAATCATCCCTCTTACTCCAAAAACTGCAAAATATACAAGCAAGAAAAAGAAATAATAGAAGTCAAATATCGGAAAAATAAGAAAGACACATACACAATAATAACTCAAAAAACAAATGAAATACACAATGAAAACCTATCAATTAATCCTTCAGAAACTCTAAACTTAATAAGAGAATTAAAAACTATACTTGAAGAACTAAAATCCCTTAGAACAGATTTCAATATCCAAGGGAAAAGCAGAAATGAACAACCTAAGACAAGTGAAGTCAAAACTAAATAAACCAAAAAATCACCCAAAGAAAATTCTGAACCAAACATTAATGAAACTGCATATCCCCATCTCCAAAAAATCACAAGATCCAAATCACTCCCTAGACAAAAAGCAAACAACACTGAAAATAGATCCACAATACTTGAAAAAATGGAAACAGAACATGAAAGCAAAAACCAAGAAACCCAAAATCAAAATATAAAGACTAATAAGAAAACACAAGAACCTAAAATCAAAACCAAAGACCCCAAAGACAAACTAAGAACAGGAAAAGAAACAGGAAAATCAGAAAGCATGGATTTCCAGAACAATATCAGAGTACAACACTTAAGGAAAAACCTAAACAAACCTTAAAACACAAAGCAATCCAGTAAACCAAACAGAAAAACAATGATCACAAACACACATAAGATACTTCAATGGAACTGTAGAGAAATAAATGCAAATATTAATGAACTACAGTTACTAGTAGCAAATTTAAATCCGGCTGTTATCTGTCTTCAAGAGACCTTTCTCAAGAATAACAAAAAAAGTAAACATTAAAAGATATCAACAATATAATTACATAAAAACACTGATCTTCGAGCATCAGGTGGCACATCAATCTTAGTCTGAAATGATGTACCACATAGTCACATAGAGCTCAAATCAAATCTACAGGCATCAGCCATTAAGATAACCTTACACGAACAAATTAACATCTGCTCCATATACATCCCGCCAAATGAAAAAATAAAAGAAAACAAACTGCAAAATATAATAAAACAACTCCCTCCACCTTTTATATTACTCGGAGATTTCAACTGCATTAATCCAATCTGGGGTTGCAGAGATACTAACCAAAAGGGAAAGACTCATAAACAACAATGACCTATGTATTTTCAATAACAAATCCCCAACGCACATATGCCTGTACACAGGTAAATACTCTGCAATAGATCTGACCCTGTGTGATCCATCCATTCTTATGGATTTCACTTGGTCACCATACAATGATACCTGCGGAAGTGACCACTTCTCCATAATCTTAGAAAGTAAAAGCCCAAATCTAGAAGACAAAACACCCAACTGGAATTTAAAAAATGCAAACTAGGAAAAATTCAAAAATATGTGCTCTATTAAACTAACCCCAAACTCAAACATCAAAAAGGAAGACCAGATTACATTCTTTACTAAAACAATAATCTTCATAGCAGAAAAATGCATACCTAAATACTCCAAACCTACTAAACACTACTATCCCTGGTTCAATGAAGAATGCAGGAAAGCAATTAGATTGTGCAGAGCTGCTCTACGCAAGTTCAACACACAACTAACAGTGGAAAATTTAAACACCTTCAAAATATGCAGAGCCAAAGCATGACAAACTATCAAGCAATCAAAACGTTCAACATGGAGAGAATTTATATCCAAAATCAACTCCAACACAAAAGCAAAAAGGAAGATCTCTGGAAAAAATATAAACATTCCTCTCAAGCATCTCTCCAATTACAATGGAAAAATAATTGACCTCAAAGAAATAGCCAATACATTTGCCCAACATTTTGCACAAAATTCCTCTGCCACAAATCACAGTAAAAGATTCCAGAACATCAAGAGAAATGATGAAAAAGAAACAATCAACTTTCACTCCAAAAATACAGCCAACTTTTTTTACTAACTGAATTGTTAGACTCCCTCACCCAATCTCACAACACTGCAGCAGGACCTGACAATGTACATTACAAATTTCTTAAACAATTGCCAGATCCTTCCATAGAACTCCTATTAGACATCTTTAATAATATCTGGTCCAGTAGGAATGTACCTGATCTTTGGAAACAAGCCAACATCATCCCAATACCCAAAACCAGAAAAGACTTGTCTAACCCCTACAATTACAGACCCATCTGCCTAACCAGTTGTCTCTGCAAGACTCTAGAGAGAATAGTCAACAACAGACTGACCTGAATACTCAAAACCAACAACCTACTTACTAATTTTCAATCCGGCTACAGAAAAAGGCAAAGCACAATGGACCATCTAGTTCACTTTGAAACTCTCATCAGAAATGCTTTCATCAGAAAAGAACACTTAACAGCAATCTTTTTTGATCTTGAGAAAGCATTCGATACCATGTGGAAACATGGCATAATGCAAGACTTAGACAACTTTGGTCTCAAAGGTAGACTGCCACCTTTCATCCAAAACTTCTTATCTAATTGCCTCTTCAAAGTAACTTATGGTAAAACTCTCTCTAAAATCCAAGAACAGGAAAGCGTACAGGGGAGCATACTATCAGCCACTCTATTTAACATCAAAATGAATAATATCGTAAAAACTCTCAATCCTGGGATTGAACCCGTTTTTATACGTCAACGACTTTCTGATCTGCTACAGATCAAAACACATCCACACCACTGAACATCAGCTACAACAATGTCTCAACAAAATCAGCAAATGGGCCACAAGAAATGACTTTAAATTCTCCCAATTCCTAGGCATTATATTTGACAAAAAATTAACCTACATACCACACATAAAGTATCTCAAAGTCAAATGCAACAAAACAATCCAACTTATGAGAGTGATTGCCAACATTAACTGGGGAACAGATCGACAAGTCTTAATAAAACTTTATAGAGCATTAATTCGAACAAAAGTAGACTATGGCTGCTTCATCTATGGATCTACCAGAAAGTCGTATTTAAGGGAATTAGAAACCATACATAATCAAGGGTTGAGATTAGCATTAGGAGCTTTCAACACTTCTCCTGTAAACAGTCTACATGCAGAAGCCTATGAATGCCCACTCCTCTTAAGATGGAAAAACTAGCACTCCAATATCATATCAAACTTTATTCATGTCCTACCAATCCTACCTTCAACTGTGTCTTCCATCCTGAATTCAAAACTCTATTTGACAGGAAAAAAACGCCATAAAAACATTCGGACTACAAATGGAACACTCTTTTACAGACTAATTGACAAAAGAAGTATTCACAAATCCAAACTCCCTGGACACCCACCTTGGCTACTAAAACAACCAGAAATCATTCTAGAATTAACAAAATACTCCAAATCTAATACACATCCCTCAACTTATATCGATAATTTAAATAACATCCAAGAACAACACCCAAACTGGACACAAATATACACAGATGGATCTGAAAACAAGAATAAAGTTTGAAGTGCAGCTATCTCTAACAACAGCATGCTCCAAAAACACCTACCAGACAATATCTCAATTTTCAGTGCTGAAGCTACAGCCATAAACTTAGCTTTAGACCTCACCCTTGAACTTAACCTTAACAAATATATAATATTTTCAGACTCATTATCACTGCTAATGGCATTAAAAGGCAAAAATCTAAATAACCCTCTGATCATCAATCTACAAAGAATCAACTTCATCACTCAAAACAAAAACATTATTTTCTGCTGGATTCCCAGCCACATTTGTCTCAGAGGAAACAAAAAAGCAGATACAGCTGCTAAAAGATCATTAAACATCAACATTAGTGACATAAAAGTACCTCATACAGATTACAAACCCCTAATCAACAAATTTACTATGACCAAATGGCAAGAGTTGTCACCCATTCACACCTACTAAAAGGTGAAGAAGCCCCAATTTGCATTCCATGCCAAGAGCTCTACACAGTGAAACATTTACTAACAAGGTGCATAGATCTTGAACTAATACAATTAAGATACTATCAAGAAAACAATTTGAAAGACATCTTCAACAAAACTGACCCAAATGACCTTTTAGAATTTCTAAAAGCAACAAAATTATATAACAAAATATAGTCGGAAAAGAAGATAGCAATACGTTTTTGAAAAGAAACTATTACCAGCAATACGTTTTTGAAAAGAAACTATTACCAGCAATACGTTTTTGAGGAAAAAAAATATTACCAGAAATACGTTTTTGAAAAGAAACTATTACCAGCAATACGTTTTTGAGGAAAAAAAATATTACCAGAAATAAATTTTTGACAAAACAAAATATTACCAGAAAAAAAAAAAAAGTTGTCGGCATTAAATGGCCCATTGAGGTTGATATACCGTAAAACACAACAAAGCATCTATACCAATATATATATATATATATATATATATATATATATAAAAATATTATGCTCTACATTTGTATTGAGGACTTTTTTAAAAAAGGAAAGGCATGCGAACTGTGGACTGTTTGTTCCTTCTCTTCATTTGGTATTCATATATATATATATATATATATATATATATATATATATATATATATATAGGTCTGCTCTACTTATTGTATTGAGAACTTTATTTAGTTAGTTGCGTACTCGTATCGTTTTTTTTTCTTCTTTGGGCTTTGGATCTGCATGCTGAATGATTGTTTTTGACAGGCGTTCATGTTCCTGGCTCTTTCTTTTTTTATCTCTTTTTTTTATACCTTTT
This sequence comes from Acanthosepion esculentum, assembly GCA_964036315.1. Taxonomy (NCBI): domain Eukaryota; kingdom Metazoa; phylum Mollusca; class Cephalopoda; order Sepiida; family Sepiidae; genus Acanthosepion; species Acanthosepion esculentum. Next base: position 57,036,519 of record OZ038505.1, read on the forward strand.
TTCCTTCAATATTGATTTGATTTTTTGCAAATCAAGAAACAGAAGGTTTTCCGAAACAAGTGTAGTTACTTATACTTATAAGATTACTACTACTACTAATATTATATATATATATATATATATACACACACACACACACACACACACACACAAGTTTCATTAAAAAACAACTGACAACGTACTGAAGTTAAGGTTTTTATTTAATTTTTCTTATGTTATTGTCCATACGTTCAGTTAAAAGTATAAATAAAGTCATCCTTGATAATGGCTAAAAATAAAGCTGAAAGTACTTTGAAAAGCAAACATTTGGACAATTTATATAAAATTTATTGCCAGAAAAGAAGATAATTATAAGAACACAAGAAAAGTTAAATAAAGAACTTAACCACAGTAGCTTGTCAGTTGTTTTTAATGAAACTTGTATAAAAGAGGGATTGCTGCCCAAATACACAATTTTATATATATACACACATATATTCTCTACACACACACACACACACACACACACACACACACACACACACACACATATATATATATGCCTAATAAAATATCTTTATCAGCCTGTTTGTTTGTATGCGTGATTATGTGCTTGGGGATGTGGAAAACAATATAATTGTTTTTTTTAATAATTACGAAAAGGTTAATTCAATATATTTACTCCTATCTTAGATATCTGAGCCTTTATATAAGCTGTATAGAATGATAGTAATGTGTGTCCTCAGCATTATGTTTTGTTTTTTGTTTTTTTTTTTTCTTTAGAGCATCATATAACAAACATGTGCTATGTGTTGCAGCAAATGTCAATTTTTAATTTTTTTCTCTTCAGAATAAATTGTAATTGACCAATCCTCTGTGTGTATGTATTTTCAAGATAATCCATCAGAAATTAACTTATTTATATTAAATTTGGCAAATTAATTTTGCATGTGATTAGTTTTTTTTTTAATAATTTTATTTCAATTTGAATGGGTAAAGTTAGATCCTACTTAGACTCTACATCATGGAGATTTTAATTTTCTTCTTCTTTTATGAACAGAAATATAAATATGAGGTGAAATGTGGGGTTTGCATTCCCTTATAAAATATTTTTCATTCTTTAAATTCTTATTCTTTAATGTCAAAGAATAGTTCTGGATTTATTTGTTTTTACAGTTCCTGATTTTTCTGTAAAGTAACCTTTTAGAATCAAGTTATCAATTTTCTTCTGATGTTTTCTGTCACAATGCCAAATTCAAGTGAAGCTTCCCACAGAGATAAGCATAATTTCTGAGAAAAGGATTGTTGGTTGGTTGGGTGGGTGTTGGTCATTTATAAGGTAGAATGAATTGTAATCTGATCCTGTGTGCATATCTCCAAGGTTCCTGTTTTTGGCTATTGACTTGAACATTGCAGATCTGTTCATCTTCAGAGTCACTTTGCCTGTCTGTCAATCTTAAGCCCAGTTGGAATTTGAGTGGACTGATCAGTTAGAGATATTTATATTAAGTGGCTACAAATGTCCCTAGTGCCATTTCTTGCATAATGTTAGAGAGATCTTAGAAGTGTCTTTGATGTTTTCTTAGCGCTTTATTGCTTCTGTGGGCATACACTATAAGAATTATTTGTAGAAACCATAATTTTAGTGAAAACCATGCCTAAATATAAAATCAACAGTTTACTTTTTGTTTAATATAGGCACAAGGCTGAGTAGTTAGAATGTTTACTTTCCAACCACAAAACCTGAGTTTGAATCGTAAATGGTCAATTTGTGAGGAAGGTGACTTCTTGATGTTATCAGATTGGAGAGGTAGTCCCAGCGTGTGGCACCTTTGGGAAGTGCCTGAAAACTCTATCATTGTTGAGCCTTGTGAGTGAAATTGGGTAGACAGAAATGTTCAGAGACCATTGGTGGTTTTGAAAGCATGAATTCACATGTCATCTTGATCTAGGGTTTCAGTGTACTGGCCTTGTTCAAACTATTGATCATGCCAGATCAAACTATAAGTAAGGTTTGTTTAACATAGTTGCAGTATAAACAACAAATGAGCTCTGTGGGTGTTGAAGAAATACAAATGTGCTTGAGCAGACATCTGCAACAGGGATTAGTTAGCTGGCCATGATAATAGAGGAAAAAGTACTTTTTAGACCATTGACCCTTAGTGGAAGACTTGATCTCTCTTTGACCTCCAGGCATGTACAAAAAAATTATCAGTAATAATTATTCATTTTATTTAATGGTAGAAATTCTTTTAATCTTTTCCTTCATTATTGTTTCTCAATAAGTTTCATTTTAACTTTACCTTTTGTCAATGCTCTGTCAGTTTCTGTTTGAATAATAATAATAATGATATTAGAAAAATTTCACTAATAATTTAGCTAATAATAATGCATTAAAAATGAATTGATATATACATTTTCATTGAATTGGTTCACATCATTAATGAAAAATATGTCTGATGAGCTGTAGCAAAGAGCATTGATATTTGGTTGGAAATTAGCGAGTTTTTGTTGTAAGCCACCAAAATTTATTTATCAACCCATTTTTGACCTCCTGCCCTGGGCATTTAATCAAAGGCATAACAGTGGCTAAAAATGGGGAGAAAACTACTACCAGAGAATCAGTAGTTTAAATCACAGACAAATTATATTTACACCCAGCTTACAGTGGGAAGGCTGCTTAGACTTAATATAAGTGGTCACAATCACTTTCAAATATTAATCTAAATGTGCTCTGCTGACTACTGTGCAGAACACTTAATAAATAATCCAACTTGTGTTTTGTCATTTAAGTGATTTTTTTCTATTATTGGAAAACGTTTAAATCGTCAATTGATGATAACTACTGATCTCCAATGAAACCTCAATTGATGATGTCTGTTGTTTAAGGGTCAAAGAGTTATGAATAAATTATCTTCCTGTACTGAAGAGTTTGGTTTAAGCTGTGTCAAAATCTTTTCAGAAATCTTAACCCTGTTCATATTCTATTAACAAATAATTCTTTTATAGAAACAGGAGGGGAAATATTTCTGGACTGTTTAGATTAAATGTGAAATATATCACAGTTTAATAATTAAGTTCTTCTACATTAAAAATAATTTTCTGGTCTTAATGGCTGAAACAAAAATTCACATTTTTTTAATGTAACTATATATGAACATATAGATATCATTTTTATATACATAATCTGTTATACAGTTTTATGGCAATGATAATGGTAATATTAGCCATTTTCTTACGTGGAAACATTTGGCATTAATTGACTGAGAAGCCAGTGCTACTTTCAATTGAAATTTATAAAATCTTTCTCTTAAAACAATTTTTCAGGAAAATATCTTTCTCAAGTTCACTGTTATTGTTCTTTCCAGTATTGATGGGGACTCCTTTCCTAACCTTTTTGTTTGAAGTAGTGTAGAATGTCAGCATCTTGGTTATGTTATTATTTTCTCTTTGAGTTACATATGCTATCCATTTTAGGTGTTGCTGCTTTTGAAAATCCTATTATTTGGTACTGTTCTTTAGGATTCTGTAGTGCCAGTCCATGAGGTTTAAAGGACTATAGGCTTCATTTGCATTTTTAATCATTGATCTGAGAAAGCGATAGTATACAGTTGACAGTTTAAATAGCATGGTAATCAACAATGGAGGCATATAACTAACTTTTAGTAGTGTCTTCTTTTATGCATGGTTGAACATTTGAGTTTAAATAGGTTCTTCCTTTGCAAAAATATGATTAATTACACATATTTACATCTAATGACTTCTTCCTCTTAGAAATAGACACACCTCATATTATGTCGACATTTTCCAATATTACTGTTGTTGCTGCTATAATCCTATTATAATTGTGCTTGTCCCTCCCTTCGTTAGTTTGCATGACCATTACACCCTGGACTATAATGGACTATTCCATTTTGATTGTGTGGAAAGAAGGGAAAAGACATCACATGATTTCAGTGAGAAAGTGAAAGAAAAAAGAAAGAAGGCTAGATAGAAATGTTTAATGTCTCCTGCCAATACCTCATAAATAATAGACTATTCTGTTTTGTTTGTGTGGAAAAGCAAAATGCATATCAGCAACACTACTTGGTTTCAAAAAGAAAATGAATGAAAGACAAAAAGAAGGGAATATAGAAGTGTTTAACAGCTGTTTCAGTGAAATAGAAAAACTTGTCAATTTCAAATCTTTTCATTTGTACTGATTGCTTAACATAATGACCAGCATTCATATTTATGATTGTTATTGCAATGTTTTCTTAAGGTTGTTAAGCTCAATTATTTAACAATGTGATAGGAGAATTTCTATGGAAATTTTATTGTCACAGAACTCACCATGAGCTTATTAAGTCATTAACTTAATTCTTAAAATTCATCAGAAAATTTCAATGGGAAAACTGCTAAATTTTCACGGGTATTTCTACTTAAAATTATTGCAATTGTAATTAACAATATATTCTATGAAACCTATATAATATTTTTTATTTATTCCAGATATATTCCAAGAATTTGCAATATTAAAAAAAAAGAATCTCTGATTGGTAAGTTTGAATTTCTTTCATTTTAATATGTACAAAAATGCAATGCTGATTACTCAAAAGATGTTTTTACATTATTGCTGACTTGAGCTGGTTTATAACCTCAGGAATTACCAAATTACCAAAGACCATGTGTCCCATAAAATCTAGAATGATTGTATGATAAATAAGATTCTAGATGTATATATATAGTGATAGGTTATATTATGGGCATATAGCTGAGTGTTTAGAGCATTAGCATTCCAACCATGAGAGCCAGGTTCAAATCTCATGATGATTAATTAATTAAGGATGTGACTTTTTGATAATATTGACTTGAGATGATCTCGGTGTCCTACGCCATTGGGAAGTGCCTGAAAGCCATACCATGGGTTGACCCAAACCTTGTGAGTGAAATTTGGTAGACAAAACTGTTCAGAAGTCATTGGTGGATGTGCTAGCATGATGTCACAAATCCTTACTTAATGGGAAGATAGAAACTCTTAGCTTTACTTGCCAATCTATCTAAAGATGGTGTCTTGACAAAAACACTATGTGATAAGGTTTCGCCAATCAGAGTTCAACTTATTACTATATAATTTGGCTGCTTTATGTGGAAAAACAGGAAAGAGTCTTGATTTTCACTTCTTTCATCAATGAAAGAAGTTTAGTCACAGGGATTTCAACCCTGCTACAGTACCTCCTTCATTGCACTAAAGATAAAGAGTTATTTGATACTGATGTCAGCATAATAGTGGAATGCAGAGTCTGAACAATTTTTGTCTTTGGCCTATATGTACATGCATAGGAACCCCACATTAAATGGACCATGTGTCATATCTTGCCTCTGTAGGGGGTGGGGAAGGTGAGTATTGGTATTCAGACCTCCATGCTGAAATTACACAAATGAGACTGTTACCCAATGTAGTTACTTGTTAATATTTTGATTGGTTTAAATTAAACTGAACATCTGTGGCCAATAACATTACAGAACATGAAGGGGTATTGTCTTGTGTGAATATAGATTTTATTTATTTCTTGGTTATGATGTAGACCACTCACAAACATCTTGTCAAAGAACTTACATTTTCTTTTTTGATGGTATCTATAATTTTCTTGCCAAAAATACTAGCTCAAAAACATTACTCAACCTCCCCCATGTTATCTTGTAAATTCATGTTGACTGACTATTTTCATGAAAGTCACAATCTCTAGCCCAGCCATTATGTCTTTTCAATGTAGTTTGATATTCATCATTAAAAATTACTGATAAGAAATCAGTTTTCATGTACTTCTTCACCCAACTGTTTCTGTTGACAATGTTTACTTAAAGGTGATAGTTTAGTTGCTTTCTTGTCTTTAGTCAATGCTCTTAATATACCGCATGTTTCTTCTGTTTACATTTACAACACCAGTTTCTTCAAATATTTTCTTAATGAGCAACCCACTTTTCTTGCCCTTTTAAGTTAAAGCCAGTTTTTTATCTTGTCAGTGATTTCAATTTCTTTTTTGGTTGTTCAATTTTTTCAAAATTTCCAACCTTGTCTTCTCATCACTCAATAACTTTACAATATCTTGTTTTTCTTTTGTGTTTATATCTTTCTTATGATTCATGGCAATTTTAATATATCGAAAATTAAAAAATAACTATCAATAACTATATTATATATATTTATTTACAATCAGATACAAAAAAATAAGAATAAAAATTTAACACTCCCCCCCCCAATAAATTATTGTAAATATCTATATAAATAAAACAGTATGTCTGTCTGTATGATACCTTTTCACTTGAGATCCATCCAACTGATTTTGACCAAACTTAGCACATACATTGTACAGTGTAAGAGATAGGTTCTTAGCATAAAAAATCAATAATTTAAAAAAAATCAATAATCAATAAAGCCAATTAAAAATTGATAAATTCAACTTTTTTCTTCTGATTTCATTCAAACTCGGTATGTAGGTTACTTATATCATGATGAGCTCAATGATACCTCATTTTTAATTCTACTCCACTGCATTTAGCGAAAAACTGCAAAAAACAAAAAATCGATTTTAACACAAATCAATTTCAACACAATTTTTAAACTAAAATCTCCCTCAATTTTCAAGCAATCTAATACAAACTTCACTCAATTGTAAACAACAATAAGTTGATTGTTTAACAGTCATTTAACTTGATAATTGAGTCCACCCATATAGTGAAAACCTGCGTAAATAGCGAAAAATGGCGATTTTTACTGGTTTCTTTCTTATTTTTTATCTTTCAACCAATTTTCATCAAACTTAACAATTGCATTATGCATGTATTCTCCTTTACATCCCTGGTAGCACACTGACAAGTTGAATTTCAAAAATTCAAAAATAGTTGTGGTTTGAAGTGGGTCTTCATGTTGCCTGTTTTACCCCTTCATGTCCTCGGCTAACTTCAATTGAATAAATTCAGACTACTTCTGTTATATCAGTAACTGCATTAATTCAAAATGTTTTTTAATGAAAGTACTTTAAAGTAATTGAAGAAGATAGACTCTGTTCCATCTAAACATGATACTGTTTTTGCTCCATTTTAATTGAATGCTTTTTTAGATTGACCAGTTGGGTATGGCTGCTACTTTCTAATAAAAACAGATATAAGCTGAAATTCATACAGTATATTTATAAAATATATTTGGAAGATTTTACTATCAGTTGGTTAATACCAATTTTATTGTGAAAACAGTGTCTTGCATAATAAAATCTTGCACAAGCCAGCTTTGAGTATTTTCATTTTGTTGTGTCAAATGACATGGTTATCAGAAAGACTTTAATGACTTTGATAAAAGCTAAATTGTTATGTCCTGGAGACTAGTTCCAAAGTAGCATATCACATTGGCACATTGTGGTAAGTCCCTACTGACATTGGTCTAGGGATAGAAAAATTGGACAGCCAAGACTGATGTGAGAAGTGAATAGTGGTTTTCTCATGAGGTATGAGCCAGTAGAAGGGTTACAATGGTACAAGTTGCAGATAATCAAAGTGAAGGAAACAACACACCACAACATACTATACATTAATCCTTTTTACATAAGTCAAATCAAGAGTACCCATGCTAACCAAAATCCATCACTGAAACTATCTTCAGTGGGAACACAAGCATTGGAACTTGAACTTTTATTAATGGAAAAAAGTTATAAGTATTGCTTACTCTTGAATACAATTGATGACAGGATATCTGCATTATTATCCTGGGGTAGATGACACCAGGGTTCATTGTGGAAAAATACAACAAACTAATTGGGGAGCTTTGCACAATGTTATGCTGTGAAATAGTGCATTCTGTTATTCTTATAGAAGGTGCTTTGCTAGCTCCTTCAACAGTGAAAACAAGAGACACATCTTCATGGCAGGATACTTTTACAGTGGCAGTAGCATTTTTCAGCAGGATAATGTGCCCTGCTAGATTTCATCAATATACAGGAATAGTTTATGAAGAAGACTTCACTGTTTTAGCTTGGCAAACAAATTCTCTAGATCTCAATTCTATTGAGACTTACAAAAGTTTTACTACAAACTTGCAGTAAAAGACCTACTATTATTATCTTTGCATTTAAGAGAAAACAGTCTATATCTGAATAGGTAAGAGCAGCTTTGTAGGAATATGAAGAAATAACACCTTTTTAAGTAGATTATTATAATGGTTTAGCTGATCTGTGTGTGTGTGTGTGTGTATGCATGCACACACACATATATATATATATATATATATATAAACCAGAAATGTTATGCATTGTATAGATTATATTTTTTTCTTCTCTGGTTTTAACACATTTTTAGGACATTTCTGTTGGATAATAGAATTTGAGTTATAGATCTTTGCTTTTTCTGTCTTCCTCTATTATTTTTCATGAAAAATATTAACAATGACTTTACACATGCACAATTGTGTGATAATTTTTTAGATTTTGGAAAATCTATCCACCATTTAAAGGATAAAACAATAGCATGTGCTAAAAGTGAAACTAACCTTTTTTATTCTAGATAAGTATTGAGTGAAATGTCATGGATAACATAAATACGATGCAATGAGTACAAAAGTACTGCCTGAAATTTAAGCATTCACCATTTGAAGAAAGCAGATGCTTTATAATTTTGTTGTTTGACTTGTGATTGGACTTCTCTTAGGAATTTATTATATTAAATGTCTTGTTTTGGTCTTGTTTATATTTACATTTCCAATGAGAAAAAAATATTTTCTTTTTTAGAAGAAAATATTCTTAGCTTGCTGCCCTGCCATCCAGCTGTTGTTATGGCAACATATGACATATGAATCAACATGCTTCTATAATATAAAATCAATACTCCTATATTCTTTATTATATATATGTTTTACAGCAAAAACAAAAATTACCTCAACATAGGGGATAGTCTATTTCAAGCTATTCTGTACGTGGCTATCATCAGGCCCTTATCTTACCATTTTGGAATCAGGCTGACTCTGTGAGCAAATTAAAAACAGTCTGGGCTAGATCCAGACCTGTATTCCTGAAACTTTGGATTCCCAAGTTTACATTACTGCAATTGTTTTTGGTAAATTTTTTTAACGTGATTTTTTGCAACAAATTTTTTGTACAATAACAATTTAACTTGGAAATTGTTGTGTCGGAAACCTACCACCCCTCTTGAAGATGAACTTGTCTGCTAGCAAAGACTTTATATAGTGGCACGTCGAGAGACAGAAGAGAGAAAGTTCTTGGCTGAGCTAGTTAGAGACTACTCAGGCGATTTCTGTACCTTTTACCAACCAATAAAACCCTTTTTATTGTTACGTGTTATTTGTCGTTTGTCTCTACAAACCCCAAACCAACATCATAACAGAAATAAATTTGGGAATAACCGAAATTAATTTTGAAATCCAGCGAAAGTCACCCATGAAATAAAAATAATTATTTATATGGAAAGTAAGGACCTATGTACATTAAATTATCTTTAAATTAGGTGACAGCAGAAGAATTATCGTTGAACTTTTACAAGGTAAGCAGAAATATTTATGCAGCGATCAAGTTTGAGTTCTGTAGTTTATTGACTCATATCTGCTCGAAGCGTATCTTAACATAAACAAATGACATCAGATATTATGAAATGGACTAAGTCCAACTATTATTTTAGTATTAATACATTTTCTGTTTATATGTTATTTTTATAGATACAAATATTTAAGTGAATGCTCTGTTTACAATGTGTCAGAGGACACACATTTTCTATTAAATTTACCGGACATTCATGCCAGTAAATGTAGTTAATACTGTTTATTATAAACAGAACATAGCATTTACTTAAATATTTGTATCTATAAAAATAACATATAAACAGAATATATATATATATATATATATATATATATATATATATATATATATATATATATTACTCTACTATTTGTATTTACCACTGTTTTTCTTTTAAATAAAAATAATTGCTAAGAACACCTGTTTATAAATCTTACTGTTCTTTCTTATTATTTTAATATATATATATATATGTATGTGTGTGTGTGTGTATATATATATATATATATAATATCACACATTGAATGCTGATGCTAATAAAATAGTGCTCATTGTATATGAACAGAGCTAAAATTTATATTAATAATAAATATACATTTTTTTCTTCACCTGTAGCACAACTTTGAATTTCATGCATGATGCAATCGTCAGGTGCTGATTGGAAAGTGACTGTTGCATAAGTTAAATATTGATATTTATAATGTACTGTAAAGATAGTGGAGCAGTCCATTTATTTAGAGAGGGGGGTGTTTTTATATCAACAATGATCGTATTAGATTTTTTAAGGATGGATTTAATAAAGGTTGGTGATGTAATATAGTGTTTTTGACATAAGTTTATAGCTGTTAAAAATTTTTTATCAGGACTCCCTGGAAGTATTTTTACCATAAATAATTATGTTCATTTTTAATTAAGGTGGCATTTTTTAAATCAAAGTTATGGCAAGCCTTGTTCCTGTGCATTACAAGTAGATTTAAATGAGTGTCCTGACATAGGTCTCTGTTGTGTTCACAAATGTGGGCTTTTAGATGTCTTTCCAATGTAAGTTTATCTACATTACAAGCATTTTATTTGATAAATCCCAGTATCTGAACAAGAAAGTTGGTTCACTGTGTCATGTGAGACAATTTTTTCTCTCCAGAATCTATCATACATATCTATAATTCTTCCATTCATCCATGCCTAGAATATTGCTGCCATATATGGTCTAGTGCACTTGCTATTTACCTTGAGTTCCACAGAATTAGCAATAATATTGGTCCTGATCTGCTGGCTCAAATTCAGTCACTTTTCACTGCCATAAAGTTGCCTCACTGTGCCTTTTCAATAAATACTTTCATGATAATTGTTCAGATTATCTCTTTGCTATGGTACCTAGACTTTTTGAATTTAAGTGCAATACGAGACTGGCATCAAAATCTCATCAATTTACAGTTGAGCTGGCTAGATTTTGCCATAAATTTTATACTAACAGTTTCTTTTCTTATACTTCTTGCTTGTGGAACTTCCTTCTAGCTCCATGCTTTCCAGCCAACTGCAAAAATTTAAATGCAATATCAATTGCTATCTACTGTCCTCCTGATTACTCTTTTCTCTTCCTGCTCAGTATTAACGTTTCTGTCCCTAATTCTTCCACACCCAGTAACCTCTTGTGTCTTAGTGGCTTTACTGCCTTGCATGGGGTAAAACTGATTAAAAACAATTAGAAAATACGTAGCTATATATGTTTGTATTTATCTTCCTATATTTTTCAAATCTATTATAGTCGATATTTCTCAAATTACCAATCAGTTTTTCTTCATTGTCTCTTTCAGTTAGTTCCCATTTGTTAATCGTCTTTTACTGTTGCTCACCCATTTATTCAGATTATCTTACTCTCCTCTCTTACAAAGATAACCATCTACTTATTTGAGACGTTTGGTGTGGAGAGTGAGGAAATAAAATGTATTTTCTCAGTTCACCGGTTTGTAAGAGTTAAAACAAAAAGTTATTTTTGCTCTAAAATAATTGGACCCCTCAAAAAGATAAAAAATGTTTATATCTATTTTTTTCCCATTTCTACTAGTTCTTTATTTTTCTCACCATTTCTCATTTTCCAGTATAGCATTTAATTTTCTTTTAATTTTTTTTATTGTTCTTTCAGTTTTAAGAACCTAATTTTTTTTTGTCAGTTTCCAGTTATTTATTCTTTCTTCAGTGAACCATAAATTTTCAACTTGCTTTTTAATTCATTTCCAAATTTGAAATATTTCACTTCATTTACTCTTTCTCTTAATAAATCCAGAACAACTAGAAAACACTTTTGTTTTTTTTCCTTCTTTCCCTTGTCTTTCTGCTATTGATTTGCCTCTGTACTGCAATCATATTTCTGTTCAGCTTTAGAAACCATATGTCATTTTCAAGATGGCAGTTAATCTTTTGAATCAGTAAAAATAAACAATGAAAGAAATAAACTGAAATATGGTCAGAATTCCATTCCATTTCCAGAATTTTTGTTTCTCATTGTAAAATGGATGTTTTAAATCCATCAATGATTTATCTACTGCTGTATTGATGAGAATATCATATATACATAGGCAACAAAAAAAGATTTTTCATAAAAAATACACTTTCGGTTGGTTCATCAATAAGTCTGTATCCTGATGATGATTATATGACTATTTTTCAATATTATCTCTTTCCTTATCATGACACTTAATTCAGTGGTAAATATTACCATATATAGTAGTATATATGACCTCCCACCATTTCAACAGGAAATATTTTTTTAAAATTGTTCCTTAAACATCATTCATGTTTTTGTTTAGTTCAGTTCAAAACAAATTTCTTTTTATGCATTTATATTATCAAAATAATTATGAAATTTTTAATAATTTAGAAAAGTGGCCTCAAATATGATAAAACATTATACAGTGAAAATCTTAAACTAGAATTCAACAAGTAGTTCTTTTACAATGGTTGGTGGAGATAAATCTATCTTACTATACCAATATAACTTTATAACACCCACGATATGCTAACTTATAGAGAAAAGATATTTACAGAAACTAGAATTCAACAATTGTCCATGCAGTAAACTGAATATGTATTTCAAAATATAGAAAAAGAAAGTGAAGCAAGGTCTTACTGGTGAGTTGGCATGGTCATACATTGTGTCAAGGATGTTAGGTATTTAGTCATGGCACATAATACAGTAGTGAATATTACCATATTTGATAGCATATAAAACACCTTCCCACCATTTCAGCAAGAAATGTTAAGAAAAATTATAGCTGGAACTTTGTTCATGTTCTCTATTTGGTTAAGTTCAAAACAAGTTTATTTTTGTGCATTTATTACCAAATTTATGAAATTTTAATATTTTGAAAATGGAAAGTGGGTTTTATTTATACAAATATGATAATTACATAGATCAAATATTTTACAGTGAAAGTTTTAAATTAGAATTCAACAAATAATTCTGTTGGAAATGCTGGTGAAGATAAATCTTACCATGCCATTATAGCATTTCTATACCCATGATATGGTAACTTATTGTTCATGGATAAAAACAAAGACATGTATGTTTCAGAGAAATCATTGTATATACATATTTACAGAAACTAGAATTAGACAATAGTACATACAGCAAACTGAATATATATTAAAAGATATAGAAAAAGAAAGCAAAATGAGGTCTTCCTAGTGAGTTGACTTGGTCATATACTGTGTCATGAGTACAGGAAGTTTGGAATAGACATGATGACACTCTGAAGAACTGGTACCAACTCTAGCCAGATTGTTATGTGATGTACTTCTTACTCTTTGACATGAGCATAAATCATAGCTGATTCAAGGGCAGATAATTAAGTTTTGTAATGCTACAGCTCTATGGACTTATTGATACACCTTTGTATAAACATTCTCCTATCTCTAGCTATACCTTCACTACATTGACTTACTCATAATTGTTGTACTCCTTGTTTTGGAAGGAATGAAATAATTTCTGCAGCTAAGTCTTTGATCAGGAGGTTTTGAGGAGTATAGAACCACATCTTAATTACTGTGGTTCCTAGATTCACCTTGACCCGGGGTGGTAGCACCTGTTAGGGTCCCAACTATGGGCATATAGTTAACACTCAAACTGGGGTCAAAACACTATGAAAGTATAAAAATACATTTTCAGTCAACAAAATCAACAATAAACAAAGTGCATGTGCAAAATGAAAAATATAAAATGACGACAATTTACTCATCGCACCCTGTAGTCTATCCAATTTAGTGTCTTTTTCTTTTTATCACTTTTATTATTAAATATACCACATTTTAATAATAGAAGATCTGTCAATAAAGATGAAATGTTGTAAGCACCTAAACATAAATTTTTACTGTGGATGATCTAGAAATTAAAGTATTTTCTATATATCCACTTTCATATTATTAAATTGCTTTCCCTTTTTATTAAAGTAACCTTTTTTAAAATCAAAATTATGGTCAAACTGATTAGTGAGCAACTAATGCATTGATCAGTAAAAAAAAAAAATCATGTGCTTTCTAGGATATCAGAGCTATATTAAAAAGCTTCAAGAAAACGTCAAGAAAAAAAGAAGAAAATTAGTATGAAACATTGAAATAAATGCAATAATACCATTGAGAATTAGGAATATAAACTCTGAAAAGTTAGAATATATAACTGTTTAAAAAATATCTCACTTATTCTTAGAGAGGAAACTCTGTTAGTAAAGAATTCCAAATAAACATATAGGAAATAAAGAAAGGCAAGCAAGAAGTCTGTTGTAATACACAGCTAGACAGATATTGATGCACAAAAATCTTTTTTTAATGTCTAATTTGTGCTTATCAATTATTTAATGAGAGTATTTGTGTTGCATTTCAATTCAGTAGCATCAATAGTCAGCAGCAAAAGAGATTGTTGCAAAACATCATTTTTATTGTATTGTCAAACAAATATAAACAATGCTCACTAGTAGACTAATTGGTTAGGTTGGTTGATTTTACAACATCAACCCTTGTTGGGTTATTGTCAAATTTGGTATGGAGACCCAATAAGGATTGAACTCACTAGTCAGTAGTCATGGTCAGCCAAACTAGCCTCACTAACCATTGTTTCATGCTAAGGAGCTTGAACTAATATGTACAGTTGTGGTGTAATTATGTAGGTTCCAATACTACTTATAAACAACTGTTTATAAACCATGTTTTTTGCTCAGAAAGGCTTAGAAACTTTCAGATTTGTATAATTATTTTTTTAATGTGATATCCCTTCAGGACAGGCAATCAAAACTCTCCGTAGATTTGTTTTCTTTATTATCTGTGAATCACCATGACTTATTGAGAAGTATAGTGTAAATTTCTCTTTGAGGGATTTTACATTATTTATCATCTCTCAGTTGCGTCTCTGTCCTTGGACTGAGTGCGCTCAGGGGCTTCTCTGTCAAAGGACAGAAGGGCAACTGAGAAAATAATACTGAAAGGTGCCCAGCCCTGGGGAACAGCTGCCTGAGGCCGCACCCTTCCCATTGCACAAAAGAGAGGGTTTGGTGCTCGCACTGAGGCCAGCGCAACCGACATTTGCGGGGGCTGTGGGCAATTTTTGTCCCCACCCGGGTGCACGTGCTCAGGGCCCCACTTTAAATAGACCTTGTGTCACATCTCATTCTTGTGGGGGAATGAGTAAACACTGGGAAGTATAGTGAAGTAGTTTCCTGTTACCTTCTCCATGGTTTTGAATTCAGTTATCCTTCTCCTATACTGGCTGACACTCAAGCCTGCAATAACACAGTCTGCCCTATTATTTAATCACATTCATGCCTTTCATAAAGGCATTACTACAAAAGTGACTAAGCTGGAATTTGAACCCTGCTTGCCAATTCCACTTTCCCCACTGATAAATTACGCAGCAGGATATTGAAAAAATTATATTACTCAAGGTCTTTTAAAATTGTTTAAAAACAAACAACTGTATTGTTTTCCTCATAGATACTTCAAATTTTTTAAGCCATAAATTTGCTCTTTGCACCTCTCTTTTTGGTTAATCACACAGTAACATTTCAGTTTGTGGATGGTTAAATGTTCTCAAGTAATCCAACCAGCAATAAACAGTGTAGATTAATCCAATAACTGCAGAAGACAGGAATTTCTGTCATTGCTATTATGAATGATAGGTATTTCTGATACAGTTAATGGGTGAGGTTGTGATAGCATTAGAACTCAAACATGCCCATTTCTATGTCTATGTGTTTTTTTTATCAGTGAATTAGTTGCCTAATAAATAAAAATATTAATACCTTTCATTTATTTCTATTCCTAATGCTTATTGTCATAAGTTCAATTCCTTAGTTATTCAACTGATTGATTAATTTTTATATGCAACATTTAAGAAAGACTTTCCATTAAGCAAAGGTTATTGTGTCTGTTTATAGTTCTGAGATGAGGTATTGCAACTATTTACACTATTTAGACTGTTCTCATCTTTGTTGTCATATTCACAACATTTTGGCCATTGTACACTCTGGCCTTCTTCAGGTGATTGGAATTTTGAACTAGAACAATCTATCCTGGTGGACGGAATAAAAGGTTCAGTTCACATGAAGAATGACCGAAATGGTGTGAATATGACAACAGTCCAAACAATGTAAATAATGTAAATAGTTATTATAGACATATTTTAAAAAACTGTTGCACCCACTATGCACCAATAAAAATAGTTAAATGCCTGAAAAGGCTTTGAAATTGATAGACCCCATGTTTGTGAAGACAAGTTTAAACATATAATCAGAAATTATGCTATTTATCATACTTTGTTTTTTTTAAACCTGTTAGCTTTGCAAGCAGTGTCATAACAAAGACACAGCCACCTGGTATCATCAATGTAAGAGAGATGATTCAGTATAACAAAAATGATATCAACATTACACAAAAAATATAAAAATACATTTCATTGTTTATTAAAATAAAATCTTCAGTTCTCAATAAGAGAGACATTTTGAAACTAAAAATGCTTATAGATTAAAAGTGAAAGTATACTATATTAATAAAATGTATATTTTCTTGATATTTTTTTTTTACTAATGTTTACAAGGCCCAAGAGCTACTCAAAATAGAGGGTTACAGAAGGCAGTTGTGTGAGTGTTAAAAGTAAAGGATAGAGTTTATGAGGATATATGTAAAAGATAATGGTTAACCTTAGATTTGAAGAGACTGTAGTGGTCAGGAAAGCATCAGCCTGGGATTCTGTTTCATAGAGCAACAATTCTCAGGAAGAAGTTATCCAAGTGGAACCTATTCCTAACTAATGGAATATGAAAGAAAGAAAAAACTTCCTTTTTAAATTTTGTCAGATGCTTGAATTAATAATAATACTTTTCTCTTACACACATGTTACAAACCAGTCTTGTCAATAGTCTATTATTATTTCCATGGCAAATGTTCAGATGAGTTCCATTCTATATTTCCACCAGTTCAGACTTTTACAGCTAGGAGGACATACCATGCTATTTCTACAGAATTGAATCATCCACATTTCTTCTATATTATGAATGTAAGAAGAGAGTTCCAATGAGCTTTTCCCCAACAACTGCTATTTTGTGAAACAGGTCCCCTTGTGAATGCTTACTGGATCACTACACTCTTAACCTTCTCAAATTAAGGGTCAGTTGTTATCTATCCTCATAAATTTCACTTCTTACTACCTCTTCTGACATTCATATCACACACCTAATTAATTCATAATAACTATTTTAACAGTTATCCTCTACCTTGAGTTGTTCTTGAGCTTTACTATAAAAAAACATTGAACATTCAAAATCAGGTCTGATAGGATTATATCACAATTTCAGTCTATATTTCTGAGATGAGGTATTCTAATTATTTACACTATTTACATTGTTCAGACTGTTGACCTCATCTTTGTTGCAATATTCACGATGTTTCATCTGTTGTAAGCTCCATCCTTCTTCAGGCCAATGGAATTTCGAACTGAATGCTTTATTTTGTCCACCACGGTAGATTGTTCTAGTTCCATGTGCCATACCACTCCCAGATGTCTCGGTTATCTCCCTTTAATTCAACTTTCCAAGTTTTTGTTCACCACTGCAGTAGCCAGGTACTGAACTCACAACTCACTGGGTCAAGTCATTGGATCTATCCATGTTTTTATCCACTGGACCATGCATGGGTCCTTAAGTTTTCAAAAATACAAAAGCTTAAGGAATCAGTATATATGCTAGGCCACAAAAATCTTCTGAGCCAGCCAAGCATAGAAATGAATACAATATAAGAACTAGTAATATGGAGTGCTAGAGAAAAGCAATGATCACAGCAAAAATAGCAATATGAGCTCTGGTAAAAAAAAGATACTGAGATATTAAGTTTATAAGTCTTAAAACTTCATACACTGATGTCTTCAAGGACACTTGGCCCAGTGGATAAAAGCATTGGTTGGATCCAGTAACTTGACTCAAAGAGTTGTGAATCCAATACCAGCAGTGGGAGATAAAGGGAGATAACAGAGACATCCGGAGGAGGAATGGCACATGGAACTAGAACGGTCTACTCTGGTAGATGAAATAAAGGGTTCAGTTCAAAATTATAATCTGAAGAAAAAACATTGTGAATATGGCAACAGTCCGAACAATGTAAATAGTTAAATCGTTAAAATCAGGCAGAGTAAGTTAAATGCACAAAAGTAGTAAATAATGTCTGTTTTATCTTAGTTTGTTTTTCATACTGTTTTTTTCCTTTATTTAAACATTGTAGAAACAATAATTCCTGCTATATAACCTGCAACTATAATTTGGCTTGGAATAATTAGAAAAAAAGTATTCAAATTATCCTTCATCCATATTTATATATTAATTTTAATATTTTAGCATGATTTTCATTTGTCGTCATAATTTAATCATTTACATTTCATTCTGGAGTCAACAGGAGATGAGTGTGTCAAACATGGATGTTAGTAGATGTTAGTAGACATGACTGATACTAAACCATCAGGATATAACACAGTGAATTTTAGAGATTCTGAGAAAAATGTGTCACATTGCAGTTTTATTCATTAATTCATCTTAACAAGATTTAATGTTTTTAATCCAACAAGCATTTATATTTCATTCAGAAGAAATCAAACAAAATGCATTTATAAACATTTAGAATACCTATTTACTGGTTATGAATCCTAAATCGGTTAACAAACTGAATTTGTTTAATTGAATTATTATTTAGATAAGAATATAATTGTTAGCATATGAATTTTAATACAACCGATTTTGTTTAATATTTTTTTTAATAATCTGACACTTATCTCCTATACTTTTTTGAATAATTGAACTGTTTTAGAACATATTACAATAAGTTGCCAATGAAAACAATTTGTGCTTTCAGTTAATGGGTTTCAGCAACCCAAGACCTTCAAACCAATGGCTTAAGTAGTAGATTGAAGTAAGTAAGCATTGACATAGCACTAAAGAAAGCATTAGCTCCCACCCTAAATACTACAATCTTAACCTCTTCAAATCTATCCTCTTTATCCTCATAATCTTTACTTCCTACCACCTCCTCTTGTATTCATATCACCCACCTAATTCATAGTAACCACTTTAACAGTCATCATCTACCTTGAATGCACCCCGGGCCTTGTCTTGAATACATTTTAGTATTAAAAAATTTAAAAATAATGGAGTTTAGATTTTAATAGTGCAATATTTGCATAATCCTGAACTGTAAATGGGGTTTGGTATATTTCTCCTTTAAATTTTTAAAGTATTTTATCTTAAATGCATATATTGGTTATAGCAAAAAGCACAAAAACAAGATATATTTAATAATTTGAAATGATTAATGGGGTTAAAATGAATTCTACTGCTTCACTAGATAAATAGTTGGGTGAATAATTATAAATCAATCATGAAATGATTACATTTGTTTTTGTTTGTTGACTTTCTCATTTTTCAAATCCCAAATGGTTATTCTTCACAAGCTGGTCATTTTCTTAGACTTTTGGTATGCCTGTGCCAGGCAAGTGTTACCCTAGAGGCATGGCCATCTGGAATGCCTGTAGTAAGAAACAAATGTTTTAAGGAACCAAGTTTGATAAACAAAGAAGAAAAATCTAAAAGAAAAGAAAGAAATAGTAGTTTCCATCACAAGAATGATTAGTCTCCATAGAATACAGACAGATTACATTCTTATCTTTCCTGAGCTTGGCAAAACAAATGTGAATTCTTATCGGATCAGAATTGGCATGGTGGTGGTAGAGTAAAGGAAGCACAAATCTGGCTGGAGATTAATCACTTCAAACAGAAAGCATGAAGATACAAATTTCTTCTCTTGAGACATTTTATATACTGTTTGGGAAACAACCATTTTTTTTTAATGATAAACTCTGGACTGACAATTTCATTTTGAAATGAAATCTTGTTTGAATTTTTGAAAAAAAAACAATGTTTGTTGCCATTGTTTATAAACAAATTTTCTAGAAATCTGATGCGACTTAGAAAATGTTTTTATCAAAATTTACAAAATTGTATGTTAGAAACAAGGAGTTATTTTAGGAATTATGTTGTAACATGTTTTTTCTATATTTCTATTGAAATTATGTATCAACTGAGAAAATATGAAAATTATTCATGAGGCAATTTCAAAGTATAAAAGATAAAAGCAAATTTGTGAAGCATGCATGAAGATTTTGAGAAAAACTGAGAAAATATTGCCACTACTGAAGTTAACTAATCTGCTTGTAAATAGGGAAAAATTTAGTGGGGGATAATTTTATAGATATTACCATTCATTAGACATTCCCCCAAGCACAACATTTGTCTTAATTGAAAAATATTGATATTTGAAAATGATGATCCTGTTCATAATATAAATACAGTGTTAAATTGATCCCTGACTTTTTAAAGAGTTTTATTTACAATTGTCAAGTTTGAAATGGTACCTATGTGATTGATAACTATGTACTACTGGTGTTGCCCTTTTTCCCCAGTTCGAATTGCAGAAACATAGAGGAATGATAATTATTTATCTTAAAGGAAGAACAGATATATAGTCATTTTTAGGTTTTATTAATTTATTTAAATGACTTTATTTTATTAATATATCTCTGGGCATTAAAGGCATGCGTCATAATGACAGATATTTCTGAATCCACTATTAAATAATATTTTAATTGCTATAGAAAAGTGTGCAAAGAGTAAGTTTTATAAAAATCTGTTTAAATCCAGAATTGGGAAAAATGGCAACATCAGTAATGATGTGGATACAGTTTCAAACATGTCATTTGTAAATAAAAATTGAAGTACTGATAACTCTTTAAAAATTTGAGAATTAATTTTCCAAAGTATTTATATTATGAACAGAACTCCCCACCTTTTAAAAAGATAAAAAACAATATTTTTCTATTATGATAAATGCCATGTTTAGAGAAAGATCTAATGAATGCTACTTAACACATTTTTTTTAATCATTTCACTCCAAGCAAGCTGATAATGCTACTAAGATACCAGGGGTTACTGGGAGTGAAAGAGAATTAGAAGACTTCATTGAGGAGAAAGGGCAATAATAGAACAGGATTCAGGATGATAGAAGATGATGATTGATGTTGCATTTAAATTATTGAAGATCGTAGCTGGCAGGAAAGCAAGGAACCAAAAGAGGTGAGAAGTGTAAGAAAAGAAACTATTAGAATAGAACTGACAGTTACATCTTGTTATTTCAACAGTAAAACAATGCAACCTAGTTCCCAATCTAGTAATACACTTAAATTCATGCAGTCGAAGTCATTCAAGCAATTGCCATGAAATATTTATAGAAAAAGCTCAGAGAAGCCATGTTACAGCAGTGGGAAAGTGACTGAAGAGGAGATGCCAGGTCAGGACTGATAACATTGCAGATTCTTTGGATTTTGTCAAGAACCTTGAGATATATAGCAGAAACATTAAACCAGATGTGGTAGTAATATTCAATGCCCAGATGTATGGTAGACTTATAAATGTGTAAAATAGATTCTGGTGAGAATAATTGTTTGCCACGGCACAATGAATGAATGAACTTTCTTTCACTTGATTAAATATACTCACTCCACTTCATGTCAGTGTAAAATATGAGACCAAGGAGGCACAATGATTTGTTCCCCTGGAGGTTAGCATCAATCAGCCATGCTGATGGACGGCAAAAATGGTTCTCTATGATGATTAAAAAATATCTGTTTCATTTCGGAGGTATTAAAATTAAGCTATTTCTTGTTCTAGTTAACCTACATTGGAGGACATTTTTGAGAGCAGCTGCCAGTTTTACTTTGTCTGACCTATTGGACTTACTATTAATCACCTCAAGAAAAAGAATCTGTCAATGATGAGATATTGCAACACACATGGTTAGAAATTGTTCATTGTCTAGATATTTTGTGTGCAACCAATAGAGCCCATGTGGAAGTGTTCTGATGTATTTACATAGAAATATATTTGTTTATCTAAATTTTTCCATAAACCCTGTAGAGTTACCTTCATTTTTTTCCATATTTCATGAATTTTTTAAATTAATATATACGTACACCGACTATTCTATCTTTTGTTTGGCTCATCTTTAGTTTTGGTGGCAAATGATTCCCTGGTTCCACTCAACCAGACTATAAGCATTTCACTACTTGACTCAGGGATTGAACTCACTACCATCAGATAAACTGCATATACTCAACTGATGCAATGAACTAGTGGATATAAATCCACCAGTACATTGCTCCCTAATATTTCATTGTTTGATTGTCTTACAGAAAAATAGGTTTGGAAAAACAGAGAATATGGTGGTTAAGACATTCTGACTGTAACTATCAAAAACGGACAGGACCTTGCTTGTATACTTTAACTTGTTTTCACAGTATAAATTTTTCATGTTGTCTTCATAATTTCACAATTTGACAAAAATGTAATGTGTATGTCTGTGCATACATTTTGTACCACTATTTTATTTTAATGTTATTAGCATTACTATTTTTCAATGGAAAAACTCAGTTTAAAATTTTAAGAAATAATTATCAATAACTAGCAGCCATACCCAGCTGGTTGATCAGAAAAAGCATTCAATTAGAATGGAGCAAAAACAGTATCATGTTTAGATGTAACAGTCTATCTTTTTCAATTATCTTAAAGTACTTTCATTAAAAAACATTTTGAATTAATGCAGTTACTGATATAACAAAAGTAGTTTGTTTATTCAATCGAAGTTAGCCGAGGACATGAAGAGGTAAAACAGGCAACATGAAGACCCACTTCAGATCACAATTATTTTGGAGTTTTTGAAATTCAGTTTGTCAGTGTGCTACCAGGGATGTAAAAAAGGATACATTTATAAAGCAATTGTTAAGCTTGATGAAAATTGGTTGAAAGTTCATCGAAAAATAAGAAAAAAGCTAGTAAAAATCACCATTTTTTGCTATTTATGCAGGTTTTCACTATATGGGTGAACTCAATTATCAAGTTACATTTTGTTGTCTACAATTGAGTGAAGTTTGTATTAGATTGCTTGAAAATTGAGGGAGTTTTTAGTTTAAAATTTGTGTTGAGATCGATTTTTCATTTTCCGTGGTTTTTTGCTAAATGTAGAAAATAAAAAGGAGGTATCATTGAGCTCATCATGATGTAAGTAACCTATATACCGAGTTTGAACGAAATCGGAGGAAAAAAGTGGAATTTATTGATTTCTGATTGGATTTA
Source organism: Acanthosepion esculentum (assembly GCA_964036315.1). Taxonomy (NCBI): domain Eukaryota; kingdom Metazoa; phylum Mollusca; class Cephalopoda; order Sepiida; family Sepiidae; genus Acanthosepion; species Acanthosepion esculentum. Next base: position 57,059,770 of record OZ038505.1, read on the forward strand.
TTGATTATTGATTTTTTATGCTAAGAACCTATCTACAATGTATCCTTTGTTTTATATATATATAGATATACAATGGATGCTGAAAAGTTCTCAGCTCAACTTACTTCCCAAAATCAGTAATTCAGTTACCAAACAATGCAGATTTTGAAAATTGGGCCAGGCTGAAAACTTTTCAGCACCTTCTCATAATTATTGTCTTGGTCATAAGTCACGTAATAAATTTTTTGTTTTTTGTTTGTATGTGTTGGGTAGGGCAAGTAAGAGCTCTATTCTCCATGTTGTTGTTTTGTTTTTTTATCCAAATAACCAACTGAAGTGCCTCAAATAGAATGAATGTGGACTTTTCTGAACTGATCTTCCATACACACTCCAGAAATTTTGAGTAATATGCTTTAAATTACTTCTTGTATCATCATGAAAAATTTGTCTTATTTAAAAGTGGGCTGTAGGTGGATTAAACAAAATGTTTGATTAGGTAATCTCTAGACTTATATTCATCTACTCTTTGAACTCTGAACAAATGAAGACATCTTAAAGTTGGTAGTTTGTTAAAATTCCAAGAAACTATACACCATCTCAATTACCAACTGTTTTCTCTGTAAAATTTGAACTGTTTAAAAAGTAGTTTCTGTCTGACTGCTCTGCTATAATAATTTGTGATGACAATACCATTCTACTGTTACTGGTTAAATTCAGCACACTCTTGAAACAAGGATTCTTTTTTTTCTATTTCCTGCCTTAATTGCAGAAAGACATCATTGATACTCCAAGTCAACCTAAATGAGATACAGTGGTTTCCTTTGTTTTTATTGATTTATACAATCAAGTCGTTTATGCTTGAAAATAAAATTCCCGATTTTCATATCAGTTCATTCAATCATGTGGTTGACCACTTGTATGCCCATTTTTAAAATGTGTTAATTCCTGGAGTATGAGACATTGTGAAATAATTATAATTTCTTTTGTATTTTTATGGTAGATTTTCAACTCTATTGTATATAGGATTAAAATAATAATGTTTAATTATATCACTGTATGAAACAAAGGAGTTTTTTTTTCAAATTTTTATTTAGAATTTAATATGGAAAATTATGGTTTTGAGAATGTCTACTTATATTCAGATGTTGTGAGGTTAAAGGTTAGAGACTTCTTGAAGTTTGTCTGTTCTAGTCTCTGTCTTTAATACCTATATTGAGTATGACATCATCCACTTAAGTCAAGTGCCTGACATTTTGTTGTGCAGAAATATCTCTTCTGTTACTAACCTCCCAATTAAGAATTGTGTGTGTGTGTATGTATATATATATATATATATATATATATATATATATATATATATATATATATATATAGTGGGCAAGTTGTATCATTACCTACTTGACTTTTCAAGAACTTAAAGTTATAGCTCTGTAGTTGAGTGGTCATCATATCTTAGATTTTAGCTTATCATTTTCAGAAAAAGAATTATATTTAGGAGAGGAAAAGACAAACTGTCTTATTATTCTTATCATTAATTATTCTCCGGCAATGTAGATTGATATCCTAAAAAGTATTATCTTATTTTCTAAGTTTCTGCAAGCCAGTAAATGTTTGCTTGATACTTTTTATTTATAGTGATGAATATTCATGATAATTCAATTTATTTGATCTTTATTTTAAAATAATACCTTTTATGAAACATAAACTTTTGTATAATATAGCTTTTTGTAGATTTTCATAATCTTTTCATTCATATTTTGATTTTACAAAACTATTTTTTGTTTGTATTTCTGAAATGAGGTATTGTAATTATTTACAGTTTGGACTGTTGTCCTCATCTTTGTTGCCATATTCACGGTTCGGCCTTCTTCAGGTGATTGGAATTTTGAACTGAACACCAGGTAGATTGTTTTAGTTCCATACCTCAGTATCAATCTTTATCTCAACTCTCCAAATTTTTTTTGTTCACCTCAGTGTAGCCAGGTATTGAACTCACAACTCTTTTAGGTCAAGTCATTAGATTCAACCAATACCATATTTGTGAATTTGGGGGAGAATATATATGTGAGTTTTCTTGTATATTCTGTTTTGTAAATCACTACAATTGCATTGCCTTTGTCAGGAAAACTGGAAGACCGCATTAGAAATGGTAGCTATAATAAAGTAAAGAAAGATCCTACAATGAAAACAGAACGAAAAATGATGCAGATCCTAAGCAAGAACAAGGACCACTTCCTCCTAAGACATACAGGCAGTTGTTACAATGTTACCTTATATATACAGTCTCCCCAAAATTCACAAAGATGGTATTTCTCTCAGGTCAATTGTTAGCTGTCAAGACTGTGTGCCACCCTCTGAGTCACTTCCTTTTGGATATAATTGACCCATTAATATGAAAGTCACCATCATATGTCCGAAACTCTGCCCACTTTGTGGAAATTCCTCCCATCCAATCCAACCAGATGGTGAGCCTGGACATGGTAAGTTTGTTTACCAAGGTACCCACAGAGGAGACACTCTCAGTAATCAGAGTCAGACTGGCTTCAGGCTCATCCCTAGGAGAATAGGCCAGTATACCAATAAATAACCTGATGGAGATGCTGACTTTCTGTACACAAACAATGCACTTTGGAATGGGATCAGATATATATTGGCAGGATGAAGGGTTAGCAATGGGCTTGCCATTATCACCAGCAATGGCAAACATATACATGTAATACTTTGAAGACTTGGCATTAGAATCCACATCACTAAAGTCAACTCTATAGAGATATGTAAATGACACCTTCATATTCTGACCACACTAGGAAGAGGTCCAACTACTACTGGACCATGAGAACTCAATAAGATCATTGATACAGTTCATAATGAAGAGAGAAAACAACAACGACAACAAATTAGCATTCCTGGGTGTACTAATATCTCAAACAGAGCATAGGTTCAAGACATCTGTATACTATAACATTCACTGGACAATACCTCAACTCCCACTACCAATGCAGTGTAAAGAAAGGGATCGCCTGCTGCTTACAACATTAAGCAAAAGTCATAAGTGGCAACCCAGAGAGATATGAACAAGAAATGGTCAGTATAAGCAGTACCCTACAACTATCCTGGGTACATGGCACCAGCTCCAACAAACTGGGATAGAAGGGTGCATGAAGATAACAATACTCAGAAAACAGCCTCAGTCTGCCTATCCTATGTGAAGGGATTATCAGAAAAAATACAAAAGATCTGTGGCCCATATAACATCAGGACAACCTTCAAAAGTGGATCAACATTTCACAGAAAACTTCTTCCGAATAAGAATAGAGGGGAACCTGACTAAGGACTGTGTGTACATGATCTCATGCAGCTGTGGTAAGAAATATAAAGGAGGAACAAGCCGTCCCCTTAAGATAAGGCTGCAGGAATACTGTAAAGCGGTAACACAGGAGGAAATAGAAAAATCAGATGTGGCTGACCACATATGGATGGAAAAGTGAGATCACTGCCCCCTGTGGGATGTGGTTGAAACAATAAACAGAGAACATCACTGGAAAATATGAAAACTTAAATATGCTAGGCCACAAAAATCTCCTAAGCCAGTCAAGCATAGAAATGAATACAATATGAGAACCAGTAATATGGTGTGCTAAAGAATAATAACAAAAAAATTGTATTATGAGCTCTGGTAAAAAAAAAAAAATTGATTACTAAGACATTAGGTTTATAAGTCCCAAAAATTCATACACTAATATCCTCAAGGACACATAGCCAAGTGGATAAAAGAATTGGTTGAATCTAGTGATTTGACTCAAAAGGGTTGAGTTCAATAACTCAGCTGTAGCCAGGTTTTGAATGCACAACTCTTTTGGGTCAAGTCATTATAACTTAAGTGAACAAAAAAAAGCTTGGCAAATTAAGTTATAGGGAGATAACTGATACTGAGACATCTGGAAAAGGCATGAAACTAAAACAATCTACTCCAGTAGACAAAGTGTTCGGTTTGAAATTTCAATCACCTGAAGAAGGTCGAAGCATCATGAATATGGCAACAAAAATGAGGACAACAGTCCGAACAATGTAAATAGTGTAAATAATTTTTGTTTTTTTGTTTAACTATTTTTTCAAATTTTTACTTTTATATTTTTTCAGTATTTGCTGGTTATATTCTTTTTAGATTTTCACTGTTATATTTTTTTTAGATTTTCACTGTTATATTTTTTTTAGTTTTTTAATGTTAAAAATAAAATCTCTTGTATTTAAGAGTTTTAGATTTAATTATTTGAAATTTTCCTGTATCCTATGATGAAAAACTGTCCCATCCCATTATATTGACACTACCATGTTTTGCAAATGGGATGGTGTTCTTGAGCTTGAATTTTTTTTTCCTTTTCCTCCAAACATGATGAAGGAACTTGAATCCAAATAACTTTATTTTACCTGATCAAGACAGAGTATATTATTCCAGTGGGTATCTGGCTTTCATAACTGCTTATTAGCAAATATCAAATGTACTTCTACATTTGATTTCTTCAGAAGTGTTATTTTTCATGTTGTACAAGATTGCAAGCTTGGAGTTTGTTGCTGTTGTCCTTGATCTTTAGAGATCTTCTACTGACTCTAATCCTTGGTTTCTGCTTCACCATTCTTATAATCTGGCTTGTAGCATAGCTGGAAATCTTTTACTGTCGAGCCACATTCCTTTACTTCTTTAACCTTTGAACCAATGGTGCATGAATGATATTGTGACTACAGGATAGGTGCAATGAAGCTCTCTATTGGAATTTAAATTGTTAATGACTTTATTAATTATTGGTTGATTTTCATAAAACATGTTTTATTTTTAACAATATGATGGTAGAAGCATACTACAGTGTTACAATTCTACATAGGAACTAGCAATGTCTAGCTGTGTTTGTAATTATTTGGGTATATCCTTGAACATTTAACATACCTTTTGCACGTTTTCCTCCAATATGGATGTTGAAAGATGTTGCTTCTGTCAGTATATACCACAGATCCTGTACTCATCAGCTTGAAATGACAATTTATGATGATTTTTGGCATCTACTGAAGCAGGAGATTCATGAACACTGTGCCACCATCTCTGCACTTGTACCATGGACTGCTACACTTCATAATGGGTTGCTAGCTGAACGCACTCATGCAGTGTCAGGTATTGTGACATTCTGGGCTACACTTGTTATTCTGAAATAAAAACAGAAATTAGTAATTTAATTTGTAATTGTCTGGGTATATCTTCGGCTGACTACATCTATTCTTATACCTTTTGCACATATTCTTCTAATCTGAATGTTGAAGGATGGCTACTTCTATGGGTGTCTACCACAGGTCCGATACTCATCAGCTTGGAATAACAATTTTTGATAGTTTTGGCATCTACTGAAGCATGAGCTCCATGAACACTGGGACAGCATCTCTGAGGAGATGCACACACACCACTGAGCAACCTTTGTTACCCCCACTCTCCCAATGGCCCCTTTAGTCCTCATATATATGTGAGCTTGCCTTGGTACTCTAGGACTCTGGCCAGTACAATGTTTCTGGCCCAAGGAGAAGTTCTGTTGCCCTGACCTCTAAGCAGGCAAGACACATACACTCAGAGTATCATGCCTGAATCTTTCCTGGGTTATTTGTCCCCTCATTAAGGGTGCTGGAGGTAAACGTTTTCTGGATTTTGGCGCTATCCACCTGATGGTCAGGGATCTGAACCTTCAAGTAACTTCAAAGGAGGCTAACCTATTACTAGGTGTATAATATCTGGTCTATTGTACTGGCATTTTGTGGATGGTTCTGGACTGTGCAATAGTCTCTGGTGAGGCCTCTCAATGTCATGATGATGGGTACTGTTACAGCAGTATCTCCGGGTGAGCGAACCTAGTTATTTATGCTTGCATCTGTAAAGGTTGTCTATTTCACTGCCTTCTAGTCATCCACCAAACCCACCAAAACAAATATGAAAGCAATGAAATTGAAAATGAACAAAAACTAGCAAACCCAACCTAAAAAAAAAAATAACTTCCACCAATGCAAGGGGTCTACATTCCAACTTTTCAGTCTAAACCTGACCCCCAGTTCCTGTCTGAAATGTCTCAATCCCATTGCAGAACCTAACAATCCTGGGCTACTCACCCATTATAACAAAATATGACCACCTAAGCTACCACGGTCATGGATTCGCTACCTACATTAAGGACAGGTTTCCCTGTGGCAGGGACAAAAAAAACAAGGACGTTGATCTCCTGTATATGTGCTTCCACATAGCACTTATCCATAGTACCATATTTGTCTTTGCTCTGTATCATCCTCAGGATAAAGAGTTGGTAATCTTTAATCAAATCTCAGAGAGGATTGACAATATCCTCACCGAATTTCCCTCAGGCAGCTTTTGCATATGGGGTGACTTCACAACAAAAAGTGATTAGTCCACTCTAACAAAACTGATGAGGAAGGCAGATATTGCAAGGACTTCTCCATTGCCTATGAACTAACCCAGATCATTGAAGAATCCACCCAAATCCCGGATATGACAAGACAGCAGGTGAACCTCCTCAACATCCTGCCCTAACAAATGCTCAACAAAAGTTTTACGTTCTCACTGGCACTCAGACCATTCCCCAGTTAGTGTCCAGATTGACTCCAAACAAATGACATCCTCCTGATTTACTGTTTCATAGATTGGTTTTTCACTATATGAAGGCAGACCTTGACAGCTTTCCATCTTATATAACAGAAGCTCTTCTCCCAACTTCCTTCAAACATGCTACTCCCAAAACTGCTTCCCTAATCTCTGGCTGGATTCTTTCTGAAATGGAGTGTTTTATACCACCAAACAAAACCAGTAAAAGCCAAACAGTCAACCCTGGTTTACCCCTGGATGCACTGCAGCCATATCTCAACGGAACCACTACTTCAAAATCTATTGCAAGAAGCAGTGTAGTCTGGCCCTTAGTATTTTCAGAACTGCCCGCAATCGAGTTCTGGAAAATGCAAAGTGCAGAGACACACAAGCTGTCCAGGCCAAAATTAAAAAGAAACAAATTGGTTCTCATGAATTCTGGAAGATCAACAAAATTATGAACAGGGGTAAAGCGGTCATGCCCACTATTATAAATGGCTCTCAGTTTATATCCTCCTTGACAGACAAGGCAAAACTCTTTGCCTCAAACTCAACATTAGATGACAAAGGCCATTCACTCCCCAACTTCCCACAATTTCAGCAATATACTCATTTCAGTAAGAAAAGTTTCTAGACTTATCAAAAGCCTTGACCAGAAAGAAGCCACTGGCCCAGACAAAATTACAGTAATCATCATTAAGAATATCAACCAGGATTATCCCTGATCATACCAAAGTTATTTAACCGCTGCTTGAAGGAGAAATCTTTTCCAAGCCTGTGGAAAGTGGCAAGTGTATGCCCAGTCTTCAAGAATGCGAGCAACCAATCCATCTCCTCCTCCCAGTATAGATCCATTAGTCTCCTCAGTATCATCAGTAAGCATTTTGAGGCATTAATCAACAAGAAGGTTGTTAAGCACCTGGATAGAAACGACCTCTCATGCAATGAGCAATATGGGTTTTGATCAGCTCGGTCCACTGTTGATATCCTAACATTACACACAGAATTTGATGACATACATACCGCAAGGACCATAGCATTAGATATCTTGAAGGCCTTCAACAAGGTGTGGTACAAAGGTTTGCTATACAAGCTCTCCAGCAATGGAATCACTGAAAGGGTTTTCTTTATTATAAAATCCTTCCTAACAAGTAGATCCCTGAAGGTAGTTATTAACAGCCATTCCTCTGAGGCCCTGGTGGTCAATGCAGGCATCCTCCAGGGGTCACTTCTCAGACCAACCCTCTTTCTGATTTATATAAATGATCTACCTAATACTCTGATCATTTGTAAATATATATGCCGATGATACAATGATATATGGGCACACATCTAAAACTCTTGACAATCAGAGATTGGCAGATGACTTCTCTTCCAATCTAACACAAACTTCTCAGTGGGGAAAAAACTGTTTGGTTACATTTAATACCTCTAAAACCAAACTGATTACATTCCATTACTGCCAATTAGACCCCAAATTATCACTAGTCACAATGAACAGATGTCCCTTCAAGGAGGCTTTGAGAGGATATTGGGCCACAAACTCACACCTGACCACAAGTGGAACTCCTATATACAATCCACTGCTAAAGATGCAGGTAAAATGATTAGCTCCCTCTACCAGTAAGTACCTGACTCCTCATACTATCCTCTACCTTTATAGGAGCCAGATCAGGTAAAAAATGGAGTACTGTTGCCATATTTGGGTGGGACCTGCCCAGACCTCACTTTCCAGGCTTGATAGAGTTCAAAAGCATCTCTAAGCCCTTGTTGGAGAAGAATTATTTTCAACCCTCCAACCTCTCTCTCACAGGTGAGATGTGGTGAACCTCTCACTTCTCTATTGCTACTCCCATGGAAAGTGCTTGGACGAATTACATTCCTTATGTTCTGCCAAGTCTAACTTCCATGGCTAGGACCCACCCTGCCACTTACATTATAGCAAACCACCCACATTCCTTCTGTATTCTATCGTTGAGAAGTAAGTTTCAATCAAACAGCTTTTTCCCCACAAACCACTGCCCTGTGGAACCGACTCCCAAGAGGATGTTTCCCCGATCACTATAATCTTAAACCTGTTCAAGTCTAGAGTCAACTGTTATCTTCCCCTCCTATCTATATAAACTGACCCTCAACATAACCCTCTTCCTCAAGTGGCCCCTGGGCCTTGTACATGGTGAATCCTACTGTAAAAAACTTGTACCAGGGACTGCCACACACTCATGCCTTTATGGATCACAATATATTTTGTTTCATGCAAATGTGGTGATATTAAGCAAAGTTATAACCTTCGACCAGCAAGGCTCAATACAAACTGTTTCAGGTGATTCAATAAAATCTGTCCAGTCTTGTACATACCTAGAAAATGAAATAAACTCTACTGAATAAAATGCATATAATCTGGAAATCTGATCTACCAGACAACCTCAAATGGAGATTCTTTCTCACTACTGTAGGAGCCATTTTAATGTATGGTACCACTGCTTGGACATGAGCTAAAACATGGACATGAGTGTCTAAGCTTTGATGGAACCGACACTCAGATGCTGAAAGTTTTGCTTAACATTTCTTGGAGACAGCATCCAATTAAATCACAACTCTATGTACCCATCCTTGATATTTCTACAATCTTATGCAAATGCAGGATGCACTTTGCTGTACACTGCTGGTGAGTGATCTACTGCACTGGACACCTAGCCATGGCACAAAACCAGCTTGTCACCCAGCAATTGCTTACATTGGCCAGCTATGACACAGAATGCCACTCTAATGACCTTCTAACCTTGATGCAGGACTGTGATGGTTGGTATGATAGTCTCATGAATATCCGATCTAGCTCAACCAAATAATAAATAAGTAATTCTCAATAGGGAGTTTCTTTCCATCTACCCTGTATTTTTATAATAATGACACACTACAGTATTTCTTGAGTTCTATAGAATGTTCTTTAGCTTTTAGCATTATGGTTGCTACTGTAATGATATTTAACAGTCAACTGATACACTATGCCATCATCCTAAGACTTAATTACTACTTCCTACATTCTAGTAAATCCTACAGCTATTTAGAACCAATCATCTAGAAATTTACATTCTTCTTTGATATTAATTTACTGTTTTAGGAAAAGATACTGAATAATTTTTTGTTTCTATTTTTTTTAATATATAATTTACATAAATACATTGCTCAAATTTACTATTGTGAAAATGAATCCTATATGTGATGTATTTGAGGTAAATATTATATATGTGTAGGTAAATAATGCACCAAACTTGTTCCGAAATGTGTTAAATACCTATTTTCCCAACTAATAATATATAGAGATATATATATATATATACATACATACACACATGTAATGTGTTGAATACCTATTTTCTCAACTAATACACACACACACACACACACATGAAAGGGTGCTGAAAAATTCTTGTCCCAGGTCACTTTACAAAATTTAACCAAACATTGGAATTTTTTAATTCCTTCTTGCCTAAATATATATATATATATATATATATATATATATATATATATATATATATATATATATACATATATATATATATATATATATATATATACATATATATATATATATATATATATATACATATATATATATATATATATATATATATACATATATATATATATATATATATATATACATATATATATACATATATATATATATATACATATATATATATATACATATATATATATACATATATATATATACATATATATATATATATACATATATATATATATATACATATATATATATATATACATATATATATATATATACATATATACATATATATATACATATATATATATATATATATACATATATATATACATATATATATATATATATACATATATATATATATATACATATATATACATATATATATACATATATATATATATATATACATATATATATATATATATACATATATATATATATATACATACATATATATATACATATATATATACATATATATATACATATACATATATACATATATATATACATATACATATATATATACATATACATATACATATATATATACATATATACATATACATATATATATACATATATATATACATATACATATATATATACATATATATATATATATATATACATATATATATATATACATATATATATATATATATATATATATATATATATATATATATATATATATATTATAAACACCAATCTTTATTGACCACTTTTTAAATATAACCGTTTCCCAGACAACATATAGTTTCTTCTTTGTAAAAAATTTTTATTGTACAGTTAAAACTAATTTCTTTTTTTACTTGATAGATAATCTGAACTATATTTACTTAAACTTAGTTATCTACAAAGATAAGTAAGTTTAGTAAGTAAATCTTTCTTAAAGTAATTACTTCCCATTTTTTAACACCCTCATTAGCAACTTCTTACCAGTCTTTTGGAATATCTGTTTTAGTTGCTTTTATTTTTGGTTTTCACTAATTAGAGTTATTAATGATAACTCATATTTAGATAATGTCTAACAATTCCCAGGAATGTGTGCCAGCCTGCTGATGATAACATTTAAAATAAAACTTAGATTTTATTTATTTTCTTGTTTTGTTCAGCAATTAAAAATACAAAATAACTCTCTGTTTCCATCACCAAGTTGTCCTCACCAAGTCAAGCTTTGAGAATTTTCTAATTTGTCAACATTATAGTAGTTCACACTTTAAGCCTTGATACATTTTTTACTCCATTACTACAGTTTTGGTCCTACTCTTACTACTTGGTTTTATCTTATTTCAGTTTTTTAGCAAACACTGAATAGATAATTTCCCAATAGAAAGTTGTTCTAATATCAATAACAGATGCACTGTCAAGAGATATGATTGTTTTAGAAAAACCTATTTTCTGCAGATCATTTTATTTTATTGGAGCTTCCTCTTTTCTGAAAAAAAAATAAGCCAGATAGAAATCCTGATGGTAAAAAAAACTAGAATAATCAGATTAATAATTGATTCTTACCAATATTGTTAAAAAGAAATTCCTTTAACAATATATATTTTTCAATTTTCTACTTAGATATAAAAAAGAATTTAAAAAAGAAATTTGTTGCTTTATTTCTAACTTGAAAAGTGGAAACTTTAGTTTAATTTGGTTTGAGATCCCAAGAAAAATTAATTTCTTTTTTATAAAGAATTGATGTTAATTGGACAGTGAGCTTCTAACTATTGTTGTAAAGTGCGTTTCATAGTAAAATCAATGGTTTTGCCATTTGATGTTTCACTTCAAGAGTGTATACTACTTAGGATGGAACTGACAGTCAAGCACATCATCTGAAATTTTCTAGATATTTGCTTCTTTTGTGGAATTTGATTGCTGATTGAGTGGTGAAGAAAGGAATTTCATAAGTCAAGTCCAAACCATAGAAAGACTGAAAAAGCTTAAATTTGTGTCCCCCCCTCCCCCGCCCAAAAAATAAGCAATTTAACAGGTGAATAGGAAATTAATCTGACCTCCATTCTGCTGAGCATGTTGAAGAAATCATAAAGGAACGTGTTGAAAATGTCATCTTCAACATCTGCATTCTCAATATTTGATGTGGGTGATTAGCTAAGTTTTAGAGGAATCAAAAGGCAAACAATAAGTGTTCAGAAATCTCTATTCTTTGTTTAAAATTAAGTTGGATTTCCTGAAGGCATCTGGTAGAAAATCAATAAAACAAACACTGAGAGTACATTGATTTAGTGTTGCTTGCAGAGAAAAAACTAAGTTTTATCATAAGGTATCCTTTAAAGTATTAATACTTTAACAGTAAGTCCATCCTAGAGGAATATTTTGCTAGTAAGATAAGATCTGACCATGTAAATCGGATAGACAGTTAAAAGCATTCATGACAGAAGAAAGCATAACTGTATGTTTTTCTTTGTTTTCAGTCACTTCTTTCTAAAGACAGTCTCAATCTTCTTTGGGAGTTGATGTTTGTACAAAGAATTGGATTATACAGCCAAGACTCCAATACCAGTGTTTTCTTTCTATTTCATCATGGGATATCAATTATAAGATGAGGTATCAAATAACTGTTATTGGAACAAAATGGAGGAAGTTTAGGCTCATATCTTTCTTAGCTAAATTAGTACAAAATAACATTATTAACCATCAGGATAAAGATTGTTTGTTCAACTTACTATTGTACTTATTTTGACTGTAGATTAATATTGACTACATTGGTTGGTTGGACGGATAGAAAGAATAAGTTAGTCATTTAAGACATATATTGATTCTGACATGGTTGAATAAGCAAGTTGATAAATACATACATTCACATAAACAGGCATATATGAATATATTATTACAAGCAGAAACCTAAATGGGTGAGTACATTGGTTGATAAGTAACTTAATGATCTACTAATTGAGATATAATTGAATAAACTGACTGATAAATATATGCAATAACATGTACATATGTATAAAAGAAGATAACAGATCTTGTTGAACTGAGAGAAAATCCCATCTGGTAGATGTGTACATTGTGTAAAAGATACAAATGCAGACCAGAAATATTTATTGCTTGGTTTACATATATATATATATATATATATATATATATATATATATATATATATATATATATATATATATATATATATATATATATGAGCAGCTCTTAAAGAAAGTCTGCTGTGAATGCACACCAGAAAGAAAAAGTGCTCAACACCATATAAAATGGTAGATCTTTTGTAAATTAAGAATTAAATTTCAGGTGTACAATGTCTGACCACTATTGTAAGTTTCATGCTTTTGCACAACCGTCAAAGAGTTGGGAGCTGAAGAGCAAAAATGAGAACCTTTATTCCCTCAGACAAGACTAAGATGAAAAGAGAGACAAAAGGCAAAGTTTTCTTTACCAATGCATTTCATCCTCTGATGGACTTTATCAAGGCAAATGTAAGGATTTTATTTTGCAAACTGTATTTATAAACATAAGAATATCATTAAGTTTTCAAAATTTTTAAATTTAAGAACACACATAAATATTCTTTAGGCTAACTGTGAAAGTCAAGGTAAACTATAGACAATGCTAAAATAAGTAAATGTTGTTATTGTTGTTGATATTTTTGTTATTATTTTATTTTGATTAGATAAATTATTTATGTATTTATTTATTTTAAGTAATAAAAGGTTTTGATTTAACTGTTTACTTTTAATCAAAAAAAAGATTTATGGTCATATTTTTATTTTGCAAAATAAAATCCTTACATTTGCCTTGAATGCACACCATCAGAGGATGAAACATGTGGGTGAAAAAAAGTTTTGTTTTCATCTTTATTAGATTGTCTTTATGCAGATATATTTTTATTTATATCTGAATTTTTGTCAACTCAATTTTACTCACAAGCCTTGAGTAATTTGTGAAATTCAAACCTGAGTTGGAGTGCTAATGTTCTCTTACCATCCACCAATATATATATATAATATATATATATATATATATATATATATATATATATATATATATATATATATATATATATATATAAATATATAAATTTTGAAATATCAAGAACAATATTGGGGGAAAATGTATGACAAAGTAGGAAAAAGTTTTTGTATGATGCATTTCATCCTTTAGGACTTCACTGGACTTAATTTGTTATGTTGGTGTGCGACTACACATGCACACAAATGAGGGATGCTGGGAATTTTGAAATTAAATGCACAATCGGTAAATTGTTGCTATTTTATATTTTTCATTTCATGCATGTGTATTATTTGTTTTTGGTTTTGTCAACTACACAGGGTCAGTTAGGCACTGTCTGTGATAAAAAGAGCTCCATAATGCAATTCATTCTGCCATAAATTTGGAAAATGGCATGCTGTACTCCTTGGCATTTGTGCCAGAAGCTCCAATATGACCATTACAAAGCATTTAGGTGTCACTCTGAGGACAATGCAGTAGATTCGAAAAAAGTTGGATGATATTTCCAGTCAACATCATTGTGTTTGGAGTGATCACTAGTGATGGCAGCGTTATGTCTCCATTCATCTTCCCACAGAGCCTCCAACTCAACACAGAGTGCCTTGAGGAGGTAGTGCTGCCCTGAGTCAAGAGGGTGGCTGCTGGAAGATCCTGTATCTGGCAACTGGACTCTGCACCATGCCACACAAACAGAAGAACCCAGTCATGGCTGTCAGACAATTTCTGCAACCACATCACCCTTTACATCTGGCCATCTAACTCCCCAGACTGCAACACCTTTGATTATTATATATGGGGCACATTTGAGCGAGAGACTTACACAACTCCTTGTAACACCAAAGATGAACTGAAGGCAAGGATTATAGCAGTATTCACCAACTTAAACAAGGAGAACGTCCAGAAGAGTTGCAGGAGATTCCAAAGTCGTGGTTGAAGCCAATGGCGATTTTATTGAATAAATTTACTCTTTACTATTTCAAGATATTTTAATTTAATTTTGGTAAATATATCTGTTAAAATGTGATATCAGTGTTATTTTCATTTTTGCATAATGTAGATGATAATTTATCCATTGCAATCTGTATAATCTAGCTGATTTCATTTAGATTCTTTTTCTTTTTATCACTTTTGCTATTAGATATCCTACACTGTGATAATAGAAGATCTCTAAGGAATAGTGAAATGTAAGAGCCAGGTTACAAATATACTGTGGATGACCTAGTGATCAAGACACTCTCTAAGCATTTGTGTCTTAGTGAATTGTTTTCTCCTTTGGCATTTTTTATGTCAAAATTATGGTCAGTCTTGTTATTGTGAGCAACTAATGCATTTGACGTGTTGTTTTGGAAAATGTCCCTTTTGTGTTCCTGTAATCTTTTATTTAGATTCCTTTTTGGTACTTAAACTAGATTGGCGGCTATGTCTTATCATTTTACAGCTGAAATGGCTAAATGTAACCGTAAGTTCTATGCTAACAGTTTCTTTTCTCACACTTCTCACTCATGGAACTGTTTTCCAGCTTCTTGCTTTCCAGTCAACTTTGATCCTCAAAAATTTAAATGCAATGTCAATCATTATCTTCTTAATTTCTGTTCTTTTATTGTTCTCACTTCTTAATGTTTTTCTTTCACACTCAATAACCCCCTGAATCCTAGAGGCTTTATTACCTTGCTTGGAGTGAAATGATTAAAAAAAAGACAACTAGCCAAAAACTATTAAATTTAATCAGTAAAATAATATGTGCAAAACAAACATTTTTCTCCAGAAAAGTCCAACTTAATTTTACTTTTCATTGAATGAGGACACAGGCATGTCTGAAAATTTTGATTTTTAATATCTTTTCTCATCATGCTTTTATTTCTTTATTTCGATTTTTTTTGGCCTGATAATATACAATAAATATTATTTTTATTATTATTATTATATTTTCTCAAATTTCCTTCATAAGCCTACCATACCTATTTATAAAAGGTAATAATGTTAAAAAAAATTATAGAAAATGAAATTTGATTTTGAGAAGTGTATGAAAATGGCTGACAAGACAGGGGAAAACTCTGGGTAACTTGACAAAGAAATAGGTTAAGCAAACTGTTCAAATTTCCATAAATTTGGGGTATCACCTTGTATGTATCTATGTATGTATGTACCTTGTGCATATATATATATGTATGTATGTATATTTTATAAACACACACAAATAATATTTATGTATCTCTGCATGTGCTAAGGGTGATCATGATTCTCCATAGCTTCCTGTCTTGTTGCTCTCCACAGTACTTTCTCTTTTATAACTCCGTTTTCTCTTTATGGTACTTTTGCCATTTAATATTTACGTATATCTCAATAAATAATTATGGATGTTACACAAAGATGATTAGTATTAGTTCATCTTTTACAAACAAGATTTCCTTTTTTTTTCTACAAAAGATAATTTATTTTCTTATTTTCTATATTAATTACTCATATATATGCCCATATTTTTGTTTTAGTTATATATTCTTCATTCTTTATGATTTTCACTAGCAAATTTTGGTGACATTTTTGTTTTCACTTTTTTTATTAATAACAATTATCATTTATTGATATTCTTTCCAACTCTATTCATCTTTTACAATTACAATTGAAATCTATATTTCTGATGAAGGATTCTATCTGTAAATTCAATAATGCTCATCTGCTTCTGATTTGTTACTCCCAGTTATGTCTTGAGTCTCATAACTTGTTTGTAAGGTTACACCAAGATACACCAATGCAGCCATAGCAGCTGTGGTGTATCTTGGGCAAGGTAGCCTGAAGAAGCTCATCCCTTTTCAGGTTGATTTTGAAATCACAAAGCAAGAGAGCCTAGTTTGCTCTGCTATTAAATGCATAGATGGAGGAATATAGATTTATGCTTTTTCTGAAGGCATTATCACAAAGTGAATAAACCAGAATCAAGTGGGAATTGAACTTGGCACACCAAATTTATTTTCTGTGCCAATAAAAATTACCCTATCCATGCTTGCATTACTTCTTTTTTATCTTAAGTAAATAAGAATAATTGAAAGCTCCTCTAAAACCAAACATTAATTTTGTGTAAATTACCTAAAGTAGGTTTAATTATTTTTAGATAAACAGTTTTCAATTGAGAATGTATATTATAGGTCATAAATTTGACTATTTTTTCTTCCTAGAGCACTTTATATAAGATTGAAAAGGGAGGCATCCTTCTCCAAGATGAATCTGTATTTGTGGTGCTTTTTAAATTCTTGTATCCTGTTCTTTGGAAGGAGAAAAAAGTTTTTATTTTTTGTTGAAAGCTGAATTCCTTTTTCAGGATAAGATTGGATAACCTCCCCAAAGCATATACTCAACTCTTGAAAGATTGTGAATGTGTGTTTTGCCCCTAAACTGTAATGCTTTTGAGCAATTTGAGCTGCTTGTTTTGTTTTTCATATTGATTGACTTGTTCTAAATATTTTTGTTGGTCTTTTTGGATAAAATTAAGACTTTGTATTTTTTATGTTCTTTTGCTGAACAGACTAAATATTTCTTCCACTGAATGACAAGGCCACAAATCTCATATTTGCACACACAAAACATATTAACCTATATTTGATAATTTGTATCTTGGGATATACATGATTGCTTATCCAATTTTTGCTCTAAAATCAGGTAGGAAGAATTTAGATATTTTACAGTTTTACATCTATAAGAAATCGATAAAAATTATTTTCATTTAATTTTGGCCTTTTCCATTCTCTTTTGATTATTTTCTTTTGTTTTATATTCCATATTTTTCCCATTTATTTTTTTCTATCATTTTTGTCTTCTTTATTTCCCTTGTTTTGTCTTCTTTTTTCTCCCATGTTTTGTCTTCTTTTTTCTCCCATTATTTGTCTTCCTTTTTCGTCATCTTTTTTCTTCCTTTTTTTGTCATCTTTTTTCTTCCATTTTTTTGTCTTCTTTTTTCTTCCACTTTTTTTTTTCTTCCATTTTTTTGTCTTCTTTTTTCTTCCATTTTTTTGTCTTCTTTTTTCTTCCATTTTTCCCCCATTTTTGTTTTCTTTTTTTCCCCCATTTTTGTCTTCTTTTTTTCACCTATTTTTGTCTTCTTTTTTTCTCTCATTTTTCTCCTTTTTTTTTTTCTCCCATGTTTTGTCTTTTTTTTTTTCTCCCATGTTTTGTCTTATTTTTTCTCCCATTTGCTTTTCAAATCTGATCAATGCTGCAAATCTGGTTATAGTGTATTAAAAGAATTGTTAAATTTTCATTTGTAACTGGTTTCTCAGATTAAAATTTAGTACCGCTGCTGCTGTTGCTGGACACTGAAACCATGTTGATGGGAGATTTGCTAACCTGAGATAGGATGTTAATCTTGAACAAAACTCAAGATCTTGCAATGGACACAAGGGGATCTAGTGCAATATGACAAGTCTTGAGTAATAAGGCATTGTGAGTGGGGAGAGAAAGCACAAAAATTCAGTTTTTTCTGCATTTGGAGCTGATTATGATTAAGGACCACAAAGAAGCCAAACTGGATTAGATTTCCTACAAATAGCTACTTATTGTAACCAGTTGAAAAAGTTGAGTGTGGGTGTGGTACTGTGCTAGTAGCTACTCCTTCAGCCAAGTAAAGGTTCTCCTACTTTCATTGCCAACGGTAGAAATTTTAGTAGAGAGAAGGCAAGAAACTTGGGTTGCATGACTAACTTAATTATTTCAAAGCTGGTGACCAGCTGCATTAGAATGAGCAGCATAAAAGCGGTCAATGGAAGCCAGATTCAGTGTAGAGGCATCAGGACTGTGGAATCAATGGTGCATAGCATGCAATGGGAACTTCAGGTAAACAGGTTTGAAAAATTATGATAGCATTAACAGAATAGTTATGAATAAGTTTGGTTAACTGCTAGGAGGTGTTATGGTTAACAAAGAAAGAATAAGGTTCAGGGGGTGTATGACAAGCCATAATCATATGTCCAAATAGTATGAATAATAAAATTGTTGAAGCAATCCCTAGAGATATTTTATAAGATTCAGAACAAGGATTTCAATGCAGAGTTTAACAGGGACCATTGGATAGTGGAATGGTTATATAAGGAAAAATTTCTCATGCTGAATAATAAGATGAGAGTTTATGAACATTACCTAGAAGGGGTGGGGGAAAAGTCTAATTTAAAAAAGAGACAGAGAGGTGGATTGAAGATATATTCTGGGAAGGGAAGATGAAAAGTGGAGTGTTGCCACTGATGGTAATAGTTCAGTCCAAAAAAAATATAAGGTTCAGCCAGTGTAGGACTTTCAACAGCTATATGGCTATTCAATTCTCAGAGTGACCTCACAGATGTATACAGAGGAACCTTGTGAGGGTGGAGAAAAATAATGAAAGCTTTGACAACTGTTGATTTGAAATCTGGCCTATCTACAGCTTTGTGAGTCTGAGAAACTGAAATACCAATGATGAATTACAAAGGCAGAATGTACTGTTTAATTTGGTTAGGATTGTATTCTGCATTAAAAATTATAGTAACTGTCCTCAAGATTAGATTGGGAAGGTTGGATAGAGTGAAAAGGGCCTCTAACTCCGACATAGATGATATATTAATGATGAAACAACAACTATTGTTTAAAGATATTTGAGTTTACCTCAAGCAAGGCAATAAAACCACTAAGACACAAGGGATTACTGTATGTGGAAGAATTAGAAAACAGAAACATTACTAAGGAGTGAGAACAAAAGACAAAGAGTAACCAGGAGGACAGTAGAGAGCAATTCATATTGCATTTAAATTTTTGAAGATTAAAGGTGACTGGAAAGCATGGAGCCAGAAGAGAGTTCCACAAGTGAGAACTATGAGAAAAGAAACTATTAGCGTAAAACTTACAGTTACATGTAGACAACTCAACTGTAAATTCGTTCGACCTCATCACCAGTTTAGTACTGTGCTTGAATACATAGTCTAGGCACCATAGTGAAGAGCATTATTTATTATGTGAAATACAGAAATGTGGCACAAGGCCAAAAAGTGGAATGGGGAAAAGGACGGTCTTCTTCTATCATAACATAAAGCTTAGCTAGCCACAATCACTGACCCAAACATACCACAAATATTCCTTTCAGCAAAACTTCACAACTTACTTACCATTCTTACTACAGTCACCATAATACCTCATTGTCTCTATGAAAATCCTAACTAGTCTCCATATGTACAATTCATGTCGTGGGGGGGGATAAAACAGGTGTCATGAAAATATTTATAAAGAAGGCAACTTTACAGCAGTGAAAAAGTCACAACGCTGATTCAAAATGCAATGCCGCTAAAACCATTGAACTCCTTTGGGACTCAGATTGTAGAAAGAGAAGTTAGATGAGATTTTTTTCAGATAAGAAATAAGATCCTATAATTGAAAGATATTTAAATAGACAAGAAATAATCTCTATATACAGAAGGCTGATAGGCCACTGTTCTTTTTCTGAATGGCTCAGCATGTAACTATGTTAAATGAAAAGCTAAATGAGTAATCTAGGAAGAGAAAATAGTGAAAAGATGAGCTGCTATGATGAGAGATATTCTAGAGGAGATGAGAAAGGATGACCTGGTGTGAGGGAGCTGGTAGATACTTAAATTGAGGAAAGATTATGTGATGTGATGATGCTAGCAGACTGGCAACCAGCACTGTTTTAGAGATAAGTAGTATGAAGATAGAGTATACAGCATGACTGAGAAAAAAAAAAGGATAATTGCAATCATTAATGTAGTTGAAACAGATGTTGTGTTGAAAGGCATCAATTTGTTGGAGATTGTGTGATATCAAAATTCAAACTTATGTGCTTAAGTAGGCCGAAGGAGAAGTGATTACAAATGAGAAGAAAGCTAAAAAAAAGAGTTGCCAATATTATTATTTTTACATGATGTCTCAAAATCCTAGGAGATTTAATTACTGAATTTAACCTAAAGCTGCATGTAATGTTCATTTTCTCAGTCCAGAAAATCTGGTTGGAGGTGCCAGAAGACTCAGGTGTGGCTATGGGGTGCTGTTTGGGAAATTTGGATCTAAAGAGATTGTACAATATATTGTATTTGCTGGCCTAATGGACACAGATTTTAAATTTAAAAAAAAAAAAAGCACCCAAAAATTACCCTACATGTATATGAGAGACATGAAAACCATGAAAAAATTGCGGTTCATCAGGAATCGGTGCACGTATAGAGCTTAGCTCTGAAACTAGAACTCCTGGAAATGAACAAACATGATATCAATAAAAATATCCCAGGAAAAATAAATTTATGAAATTGAACAATATTTTGCTGCTTGTTTTATAAAAATACTAGATTTTACAGAAATATTTGCTTTGACTGGCATATTGCTGCTTTCTTTGTGTGTTTTTGTTGCTATACAGGGATTGGAATTTGCTTTTCTGCATGTATGGTATGGGACTTCATTTACCAACAAGTATCACATTTCTGTTTTTGCTTATTACCATTTGATACCAGTAGATTTCTTTGTAACTATTATGAATTTACTGTATATGCAGATGTTGCTCCCTGAAAAACAAAGATTTTCAATAAATACATAATGTACTAAAATTCTTCTTTTCCAAAAAATGTCCTGGTAATTAAAATTTACCTCGTGTCTATAAAAAAAAAGTATCAATAGTATAATTTGTGTTAATACTGTAAGTGTTTCTTCATGGTTAGTGAGAAAGTCATATAAAGGTAAGGTTATAATTTTGATTTTTTTGGTTGTGACACGTTCATTTTTTCCCTAAATATACCATGCCAAAATCTGGGTGTGTCCAATGCATGTGTGCATTCAGTAGGCTAGTAAATACGGTATATCATTTGGGGTTGGGTAGGAGTCTATTTTTGACCAGAGAAATTGGTCCTGATGGAACTAAGGAGGTTCTTCAGCAGGTGATCAGAAGTTGTGATAGGTGTCAGTCAATTAACCCTGCACCAAGAAGGGAGAAATTCAGGTGAAAGGCTATAGGAAAAGATTAGCTGTTGATGTGACACATTATTGACAAGGGTTGTATCTTTCTATGATCAATTATAAACCTGGAAGAGTAGCCATATTCAATTTGTCATGATGAAAGATAATGCCAAAGTGCTGAACAGGATATTTTGGAAGAGTGACTTTGTGGATGAAGTGCTAAAAGGATATTATTACCACCATTCATTCAAAATCATTGAAAGTGATGTTTGATGCGTGAGACACAAATGCTTCTTTAGAGCCATATATAGACTAAGTATGTTAAGGTAAATACATTTTCCTTCTTTATTAGCAAATGTAGATAGATGCAAGTGAACAATCAAGGACATGGGTAAAACAAGTCTTTTCTCACCAACTGAAATAGTATTTTGGTATGTTACCTGGACTAGGACAGAGAGAGAATTTGGTGCTTCAGAAAGCAGTGTAAGTATGAATGGCGATATCCAGGTACAGTAACAATGATAACTGGATATAAAGGGATAAAACCTGCATCTATCTTTTATTAAGGATGAGGTGTGGGTAAAGCCTCCAAATGTACATTTCAGTTGAGAGGGGTGGGGAGAGGAAGTATGATATTCATTTCCAGGGTAATATGTCAGTCAATGATATGGCTTGTCATTTTCGGGATATTCATATGATTATCAGCTAATTGGATGATAAGAAGGCCAGTGATGATAGGTGTAAAGATCACAATACAAGTACTGTAGTCCCATGAAGATCACATAGGGAATGACCTACACAAGTGGACAAGCAAATGAGATGACATAAACAGGACAAGCCTGGGTCAGGTAATTATAAATGGATGTGAATAGATGTTTTTTTCTTTAACTTCTCTCTGCTTGTTTTGGGGTACAATGATTTTTGAATCCGTGGGATATGTTAAATCATTGTTGAATATGTTGTATAAGCAGGGTGGGGGGTAAAGAGAGTAGGAGCAATGCTATATATATATATATATATATATATATATTATTATTATAATAAAAGAAAAAACAAAACTGTTGGTGGGTGGAATCAATGGACAACTTGCCAAAAGACCTAAATACCTTTAAACATGAGAAAATCTCAAGCAAAGACAGCAATAAGAAAAAGAAATAGACCTAGATGCAAATACCTACCTACTCAGTAAAGTGCTCAATGCCTACATTACCGAAATAGACCAAAAATGACTTAACAACATCCTATGAAAGGATGGCTCTAATTGTAACACAATTTTCTCGTTCACACAATCTTCAGACAACTTGAATGCAAATGAGGACCACTTTTATATAACCCATGATCATAAACTGCATATCTTAAAACACCATGGAGAATATATATATATATATATATATATATATATATATATATATATATAGGATTGTGAGGGGTATTTGAGAACATATTTGGTATTTTAATAAAACAACCTTAATATATCAGAAACAAAATGTATTTCAATAAATATTTATGCATATGTTCTTGATAAGCTTTCTTATAAGATTATTCAATGAGTCCAACTTCATCTTTGATGACTATTTCAGTACAAAACCAGAATCATTGACATTCCTGCACTAAATAGCCCTTATACATTTTGGACAATGGTGATCTTCATTGAAGGTTATTGATTAGTCTTCCTTGCAATAATATAGTAATCCATAGAATTTATGTGGTTCTACAGAAGGATGTTGAGAACACCATGGTCTGAACTTGTTTGCAATGATTTTAGAGAAATTGGAAACAAAAATGACATATATTTAACACCAGAAAGAGTTGAAATTTCTAGGGCACATAATGAGGAAGGAGGGCTTGGAAAATTTGATACTCACACGGCAGATTGAAAGTCAGAGGGACAGATGAAAACAGCATATAACCTACCTAACAAGTTTCAGTAAATTGATAGCAGAACAGGGTTTAGGAGAAATAACAAAAACACAAAATTTACTAAGAGCTACAAAGAATAGGAAATTGTAGAGAGCCATAATCGCCAATGTCCTGAAAGGACATGTCACATAAAAGAAGTTTGGAGGCCTCAAGTTTGGTGTTACATGAGTTTAAAGATTGTCTGAGATTCATTCCTTGGTTATGTGGTTTTCATGAGAAAGTACTGAATTTTGTTGAAACACATTTGGCCTTCCACTATGTTCTTTATCCATTAGAAATGCTCAAAATACCCCCACTATCTTCTCAAATGATCAATGGTGAGAAGAAAAAACATTCAGGCCTTTAGTAATTGTACCAACATTCATACTCTGGCTTCCTTCTTCAAAGTTCATTAAAAAATAATCAAGAATATGGTGAATAAGTTTTAAAAAATGGAACAGTTAAGAGGAAAACTGGATCAGGAGGTCACAACTAGAAGAGGGATCATCATTTCAACTTAATGCTAAAGAGATCAATTAGAAAATATTCAACTCAATTTATAAGATGTTTGACACATGAGAGAGAAATTTCAGCTATAACAGTCCAAAGAGAAGTGTAAAAAGACTTGAAAATGAAATTGTACATGAAACATGTGAGGCCCCTTGTTACTCCAGGAGAGAAAGTTAGAAGGTTAGAGATGGCAAAGATCATCTTGAATAAGTTGGAAAATGATCTTGGAATAATATATATATATTTTAACTTTATTTCAATCCTCCATGTGTTTCTCATCCTTAGCTATGATTAATTAATGATGAACAAGTCATTTTCATTTATGATCGATTTCATCACAATACTTCCATTAAGCTTCGAGAATAATTATACATTCTTATTGCTCAAAGTTCAGTAGTGTTATAAAAGCCTCAAAGAATTCCAGAAAGATATCTTTAATCATTTCTAAGATACATTAATAGGACAATTTTGCTGTTACATCCAGTATATATATATATATATATATATATATATATATATATATATAAAGTTCCCAAGTCACACTTTGCCACTAATATATATCAGTTCCAAAGGGTGACTTGGGAACCAGGACATGCATCCATTATGCAGGCTAATTGCCAATATGAAAAGGGAAAATGACTCCACCCTTACAAAAAAAAAGTTGTTTTTCACTGCTTTTTAAGAAAAAAAAGTAAGTCATTTTGTTTTAATCTTGTTCACAATTCATTAAATTAACAGTTTCTGTTTTAACGAAAAGTATAAATTTTTATTCTAATTTTTAAAAAATGTTTACATAAGTTTCTTATCACTGGAAGGCAAGTTTCAGAAAATGGTGTTGATTGATAACTGGAAAAGTGAAAATTCATAATTTTGACCTAATTTAAATTAATATTGTTTTAATTTAATTGCCCAAATGTTTTTGTAAGATAAAGTTCAACCTTTCTTCTTTATAATAACACCAACATTAATACATGAAATTTGAATTTAAATACTTTTAATTTAATTTTAAAATTAGGTATTGCAGTGAATTTTTTAAAATGTCCTTTAACAAAATTTAACATGCTTAATGAAATAATCTACTATATTATCAAGAATTCTTTTTACATAAGTTTAAAAGAATAATTTTGAACATTTGATCATTTAAAATTAAGACATTGAAATGGATGAAAACTTACCTTTTAATCACAAGAAATAGATTTTGGCAGTTGCTCCTTTTCAGTCGAAAAACCTTTCTGGGGTAATGGTGACATGACTGAATCCAGATCTTAAGAAGTGGTCAAGAATACTTTCCATCGGTTAAAACTTTTTAAAAGTCAGTAAAAAAAAAAAAAAAAAAAAACTTATCATGTGACAGTAAAGTCAATAGACATTCCCTATATACTCTTCAGAACCAAATAATACAAATTATTCATCTAAATCTGTCCTTTGAACAGACAAGTCTTTGATTTTAACCTCACGCAATAAGAACATCATTACTTTTCTGCTTTTTGGTGGCTTTCTCTCAGTGACCCCTCACTTTATTATTCTGGCTCTCTTTTTCATGCATCCAGCTTGAAGGGAATAGTAAAACAGGAAAGGCTAAAGCCACAGCATTTTCTAATGCAAGCAAAAGAATTTCTGCTTTTTGGTGACTGTATCTCTCTTTCACCCACTCACTATTATGTTCTGTCTCTCATGCTCCCTACTAAAAAGGCTAGTAAATTAATAAACAACAAGCATTTTCTCTACTTACACTCCCTAAATAATATCACTTCTAACAATTATCCTAAGAAATGAAGAAATGGAAAATACAAGAAAATACAAGTACAAAGAGGATAGTGAAAATTATCAATAATTAATTTACACAAAATTATTTATCCTGGAAAAAATGTAAGGCATGCATTGCATACATAGACCCATATATATATATATATATATATATATATATATATATATATATATATACACACACACATATATAAATATATGTTTAAAATATATTCTTGAAAAATACTCACATGTGTGTATTCATTCACATTAATCATCAAAACAATCAGAAAATTTATTTTGAGAAATTTTGATTTGCCAACAAAGAAATTAAGCATTCAGTAAAATCAATGTAAATATCTACAATTCATCTGATCTGATGAAATTCAAACAAAGTATTAAAATGTCTTAAATGAGATTGTTTTCTGGGTTTTAAATCTTATATGAAGTTTCCATGAATGCCTTATTATTATTATTATTACCAATTGTAAAATATCAGTACCTTTTACCAGAAAAAAGCTGCAACAATGATTTCAACAAGTATATTTGAATTGAAATAGAAAGTTATGAGTCTAAGATTCTCAGTTTTAAGATATCTATTCTGGATACTGTTGAGTTCAAGAACTAAACTGACAAGTGATTTCAAGTGTCTTGAAATCAGTGTTCTTTCTTGATCAGCTTGTGCCAAGAAGCTAACCAACCATGTACCCCTGATTTCCTTTGCTACTTCAACCAAATCCTCAAGTACTTAATGAATCTATAAAAAATAATTGTGTAAAATAGTTTTATGTTTTATTTAGAAATGCCAGTATTCATAAATAGCATCGCATTTAGCATTGTTTCGACACTATATTGCTTCATATAGTAATTAAAAATTAGATAATATTTATTAATTTTCTGCAGTTTTATGCCATAAATATCTAAAGAGTGAATTATTCTTTGTATCAGTAGATTTTGCTTGAGCCCCAGGAGCAGGTATCAAGAAAAAAAGTTTTTTTTATGTTATATTCTAAATAGAGAACCTATTGTTATAGCTGCAAATTTTATGATTGTCTATAAGAAAAAAATCTCCACTGAATGGATGGTTGAATGGACAGATATTGTTTTAAACAGCATTTCTCTGCAGGCTTCACTGCAAAAATCAGTTGCCCTTATTAAAAGTGAGTGCTTTGAACCCATGACCATTTCAGTTGCAGAATGGCCAGCATTGCTTGTTTTCTTCCATGGATGGTCAAACTTGGATGACTCTACTTTTTAGCTTTGGTTTCTGTTTAGCCAACAAAACAAGGATTATAGATTCAACAAAAGATTCCTGCCAAAATGTGTGACTCATCTAATATTCCTCCAATGACAATAGCTGCTGTTACTGATACTCTTGAAGCCCCAGCTGCAGTAACAATACCAGCAGGATATCGTATTGATTCCCACTGCAACTGCAGTGGAACTTTTCCACACCACGGAAAATGAAACTGAGTTTACAGTGAGATTTCTGGTTGGATGCATAAACTGTATTGAAAGGAGCCAAGACTTTGATCTCAGTATTTGGAATTGTGAAGGGACTGCTCAGCAATGTCAAAAATCTTTGTCTAGATTAATATATGTAATCAACTGATTTTGATTTGTATTAAAAGTTTATAAACACATTAATATATTTAATTAATATATTTCTTTCCTATTCTTTCTCGGGCTTTTCCAAATGACAAACGTTTCAGAGATGTTTGAATAACATGAAGTATAAATTCCGCAAAAGAGGATCTCTGTAATTATTTTTTGGAACACTAACATTCCAAATTTGTTTTATTTTCAGATATATTTGTAACAGTTTGATTTCTTTTAGGATTAGAATATGATAAAATTATAGCCATTAAATGTAGGTGTGTTAGCTTAGTGGATATGATAATGTGCTAAATAGCTTAGTTTCTATGGCAACACTGAGTAAAACTAATGAACATCCTTTCAGCATAACTGACTATTGCATTGCAAAAAATGTACCTATTATATTAATGACATCAGTTGTATTGTGTGCAATTTTGTGCTCATACCATGAAATCTATGTCATGTGTATTTGTATACTTTTTGTCTGTAACATTTTGATGTATTTGAGTATTCCCTTTGAATGGGTGACATCAAGTGGCAATGTCTTTGCCACCTAATGGTAGATTGCTTGAAGATGTTTACAAAGGTAGGAGGTGAAAAAACTAATTCCAAACAATAATAATAATTATCACAAATATATTAAAGATTTGCATGTGACATCCTAATAAATATAGGGTCTTAACATAATTTCATATATGGTGTCATTTTTGTAAATTAGTATTTCTTTAAACGTTGTAAGTTGATAAATTGGGTTCACATTGAATGGGTGAATAAAGAGACTTTTTTATGTATTTTAGCCCCAGGTATCCATAGCATTCACAGACAAAGCAGAACTTTTAGAAACTGGCTTTCTTGAAGAGAAGCTCATAAAGGCTTATGTGTGTCAGTCTGGGCAGCTAACTGCTGAGCATAAAATAT
Source organism: Acanthosepion esculentum (assembly GCA_964036315.1). Classification (NCBI taxonomy): domain Eukaryota; kingdom Metazoa; phylum Mollusca; class Cephalopoda; order Sepiida; family Sepiidae; genus Acanthosepion; species Acanthosepion esculentum. Next base: position 57,088,476 of record OZ038505.1, read on the forward strand.
TTTCTGAGTTGTACATTCTTATGCAAAAGATATACATAGATGAAACTGAACAGCTTTCATTGAACAATCAATCATGAAATTCAAAGGATTAGGAAAAAGGATTTTAACATGAAAAATCTGAAGCTATCAATTATCTAATGTTGAAATATGAAGTCAAGTGAGTAAATATCCAAGTTGAACTGTGATAAACATTATGTAGAGAAACAGTAGCATTATGTACAAAATGGCATAAAATTTTATTTGACACATGATGCAATTATATATGTATATGAAGAGGCGGGTATACATATATATATATATATATATATATATATACACCGTATATTTCTACATATAAGACAACCTTTCAATCTTAAAAATTAACCCCCAAAATAGGGGGCTGTCTAATAGAAAAGTTGCAAAAAGCTAACCTTAAATCCTGTGGTATATCAGTATTAGTATGCTTGTGCCATGAATCATGGTAAGCTAACAACTGCCTTGATATGGTATCTACTGATGTAAATATTTCTAGTTGAAACAATTTAAATTATAATGCTGTACTACAGTTATAAATTTATTGAAACTAATTTTACTTCTTGATTACACATTAAAATACAATATTTAAGAAACACTTACACAATAATTTGCAAAAGTTCTGCACACACAAGTAACATAAATCTTTCGTTCTTGATTGAAGAGCCATTGGTGCATACACAACAATCATTATTTCTCATAGTAATGTTAAATAACAACATTTAGGATAATATACAATCTATATTTCTAATTAATATCATAATCATTGTGGTGTTAAATAAAAAAACATTTAGTATAACATGCAAACTTTATTTTTCATTAACATGCATTTCACAGTATTTATTTTTGCAGTGTTAAGCAACAACACATTTAAGATGTCATAAAATCTTAATTTCCCATTACAGAATTAAAAACACAAAACACCTACATGCATTAAAACTCTTCAAAATGACGATGATCATCACCATCTGATGCAAAGTGGTCAGCATAAACATTGTCATTTACAGTTTTGTCACATGGGTCCCAGTCATCTTATACCACAGATATCAGATAAAATCATGAAAACTTACCTAGATTTTGGGCCTCGTCTTATATATAGGTCACTTTATAAATGGAAATATATGGCATATATATATTTATAATATATATATATATATATATATATATATATATATATATATATATATATATATATATATATATGTATAGAGAGAGAGAGATTATTGGGAGTATAGAGTCTAGCAAATTTTGTTTAGTTTGTTTCTGTCTTTGCTTATGTTTTTATCACTTATTATTAAGTATCCTACATTATGATAATAAAATTGGCTGGATTATATATCCAGACACGCAAAAAACATTTTACTTTAAAAGTTTAAAATTTCAGCATCTCAACATTTTCAGCATTTCCTATCCATGCATAATTATAACCAACATTTTCATATACATATATAATTACATCAACAAAAATATCACTTTTTGAAATCCTAAAGGCCAAAATGCTTCAGACTGTTTTTTATATTTACATAAGTAACAAAGTAATCATTCTAAGTTATTTTGCTTTTTTTTATTAATCATTTCACTCCACACTAAGTGAAAATGCTACTAAGACACAAGCGATTTTTGTGGGTGAAAGAAAATGACAAGACTTCAGTGACTAGAAAGGACAATAAAAGAACAGGATTCAGGAAGAGAAAAGTTTGTGATTGGCATTGCATTTAAATTTTTGAAGATTGTGGGTGGCAGGGAAGCAAGAAACCAGAAAAAAGTTCCACAGGCGAGAAGTGTGAGAAAAGAAACTATTAGAATAGAACTTACAGTTGCATCTAGCTAATTCAACAGTAAAACTAATGCATTTATTTTTTTTTTTTTTAAGCATTTCACTCCAAGCAAGGCAGGATGCTACTAGTACACATGGGGTTCCAGAGTGAGAGTGAGAGTAAAGAGGTGTGATAGAGGAAAGGATGAAGAGAAGAGCTGGGGATAGTTCAGGGCATCTGGAGATGTCGATTGACATTACATTTGAATAGTTGGAGATTATAGCTATCAGGGAAACAAGTAATAGGTAGGGAATTCCACAGATGGGAGATGCGAGACATGAAGCTATTGGAGTAGAAGAGACAGCCACATTTAACCGTTTTCACAGTGAAAGGGTGGGACCGTGATGCCAGCCTAGTAGCACACTTAAATTCATGCAGGCTGGGAACTAGCAATAGTAGCTCATCGGAGCAATTACCGTGAAAGTATTTGTAATCCAAATATGCTGCATAGTTTGTTACATAAAAGATATATATTACACACACACACACACACTTTTATCTTCCCTGTGCATTTGTATGGCAATGAAAGGATATTGATATATTCATTTTTCTATCTGCTAATGCAAAAGGAATTTATACTTTATATGATCTTACTCATATAAATGTTTATAAAAACCTAATAATATCCATTTGACCAACAGAGGCAAAAATATGTTTTTGTAGATTGTTAGAGATGACAAAATATCTTATTAAATCTTTGGTAACCATATAATAACATGACTATATAAACAAATTTGTTATCAGGTAAAAAAGATCAGCATTTTGAAATTGATGAATTGAAGGAACATTTGAAGGAAGATGCAGGAGAAACAACACATGAAGCATGTTTAAAATATGAGTCATTTAAATTTTTTGAATAATACTTTGGAAGAGAAAAAAAATTTCTTGCCAATGAAAATGACAATTTACTACATGATAATACTTGTTCTCATGATACAAATGCCATGCAACAAATAATCATGGGGATAGAATAGAAGGTTCTTTTACATGTAGCTTAATCTTCAAACCTGTCACTTTCAGACTATCACCAGTTTCATGCTCTACAGCTCAATGTTTGTAGTCTGGAGTTTCTGCAATTATATGATCTTGAAACATTCCTTGATGAATTTGGGACAATTTTATCTGATCTGACTGAAATGTGTGACATAGGCCAGAGAATGATGATGTCATGAATTTATAAATGATTTTGTCCCCCCGAAAGTAGAAACTTTTACATTGAGCTAATATTTTTGTTTTCTAAAATTGCATATTTCTGAAATGAAGCTCTCTTGCTGCAAAAAGCTATGCAGTGCATGAACCATTTAAGTGGTTACATTTTTTGAAACTGTTTTGGAATCTGACATACTGCTTCTTGCTTCAGTAGACAATAGGAATTAACTGATAGTTTTTCAGAAGACCTGTTCATTTTATATCAAGAATTATCAGATGTTTTTATGATAAATCATTTTTTCTTGATTTTTTTTTCTTTGGTTAAGGTCAAAATACAATCTATTTTTTTACTTTTTAGTTTAAAAGGATATAAGTTTTTGTTTTCAGTGAATATATCTAAGCATATATACAAATGCTCTGGCTGTGTCTTTAGAAACAAGATGCAATTATGTGTGCCATGTTGATTATTAGTATTGATAATATATACTAGAAGTAAAATGGTTTAAAAAGTTATGTTGCACATTGAATACTGTTCCTTTATTCCTAATGTAATCAGTATAAATGGGTGTACTTGATCTCTTTGTGTTTTATTGTGTAGTATATGGTTGGCACAGGCGAAAGTGAAGATGAGTTGAAATTTCTCTAGTCAATATATTGAATATGGCATTAATCATTGGTTCCTATCTTTGCGATGATTTTATGCATGGATAGATATTTGGCAAAGAGATTTCATCAAGAGTTTTGATTTCAGTCCAGTAAAAATTCACACTTGCATGCTCAAACTTACATATATATGGTTTGTATATACATCTGTTACCAGTTTGATTGAAAAAATGAAGGGGTGTGTGTGGGGTGGGGTGCTTTGGTGAAACAGCAATGCGTTGAATATAGAAAGTAGAAGCCAGTTTTTCTTGTAAAATAACTTAATTTTGACTTTGGGAATAGTACCTTTGCTGTTATCTCTGTAAAATACATAAATTGCAATTTAAGTTCAAATGTAATTATTTATATATTATATACATATTTCTCTGTGTAGAATTTTACTTTGTGGATATCTTGATTTTTATATATATATATATATATATATATATATATATATATATATATATATATATATATATATATATGTGTGTGTGTGTGTATAGGGTGTCCCATAAATTTCCATACATAGGAAAAATACACCTTTTTATATGAAAAACCATTTTTATTTATATAATATGCTCCAGGTGACTAGAATTCTGTTGAAAATACTCTTCAATGTGTGTCCTCCACTACTGAAGAACACGTTCAAGCACAGCTGGAGTTATGCTTGTAATGGCATGTTGCTTGAGATGATTTATGTTTTGTATCTTTTCCTGATACACCATGGCCTTCAAATGCCCCCAAGTGGCATAAGGGGATCTGGGAGACCACTCCACAAGACCATCTCAGCTAATCCAAGCACCTTTATTCAAACACATCTTCTTGGGTATCTGAAATATAAAAAAAATACAATGTTAAAAAATATATGTATGGAAATTTATGGGACACCCTGTATATATAAAGGACACATTTCATTCTCTGAATAATTTTATCAAGGTAAATGTAAGTTTTTTATTTTGCAACATGTATTTATAAACACAGTAAAGAAAAGTTTTCTTTTTGTCATTATTTATGTTGTTTTTTTTTAGATATACAGGGTGGTCCAAAAGTAGGTGGACAGTAAATAATTGCATTTATTTTGAGATTACATATACATACAATTATATTTACTAACACAATTATTACATTGACAATTAAATTTTTTTGTGAACAATAATACAAAAGCCCTTAAATTTTATCATCGCAGGTGCTCAAAATGTTTTCCATCACAATTTACACAGCTTTGAAGTCTACCTCTAACGCTTCGACAAACTTTTTTGCACAAGTCTTTTCGGGTATTAATTTCTTGAAATGCATCTCTTATATAATTTTTCAAATCACCGACACTTCTTGTTTTTCGACTATAAGTACTTGAGTAGTCCCCAAAAGAAGAAATCCATTGGGGTCAAGTCTGGTGAACGTGCCAGCCAATCAATTGGACCTCTTCAGCCAATCCATTTCTCAGGAAATGTTTCATCAAGATACTCAGTTGTAATAATATAACTGATACATAAACCTATTCCACATACAGTCCATCTACTTTTGGACCACTCTGTATTTTATTTATATCTGAATTTTTACACACACATAATTACTGCAGCTACTTAAGTTTCAACCTTGAAACAAGGATCTTCAGGCCAGGTTAATATATTTGTAAATGGAACCCAAAACTGTTGTATTTAAAAACTATGGAAAACTATTATTTACTTAATCTGGATGCTTTATCCTAGTGGAATATTAGCCAATAAATATTTTATTGTCATGTATACATCCCCAAAGTATTTCTGATCTTTTAATTAATAGTTGGTTGTAGTTGGGAACATCAAAATTGCCAGTTTATATTCCTGGCACAATTTTGAAATATATATATTTTTTGCCAAGTACTAGATTTAATGATATGTAAGATTCCATGTTTTTCCCCTGAAAATGACTAAACAAGTATCTCCCTAATTTTATATTTAAAGTTAAGGTATATAGTAGGCTAACACTTACCCAGATACTGTTGATGACTAGTACTTAACCAAGCTTGATAATACTGCAGTATTAAATGTAAATGACCTAAGGTTTTATTTCATCAAATATAGTAGTTGCAGTTTGTGCCCAAAAGCAACTTCTTTAAGTAGGTAGACATTCTATAGAATTAGAATTTTTTTTTTTTACTTTTTAAGTATCATATTTTAGGAATATTGGAATAGTTTATTTTTGACGATTATTTTTTCACTTTAATTTATGTTGCATTTTGCAACTCTGACAAAGATTGTCATTCTACAATCATTAGTATGAAGCATGGATCAAAAGTTATAGGCTTTCAATAAGACTTGAACTCTTATCTCTTATCCTTGGAAGCTTGCTTTTCAGGTTAGGCTACAAAGGCCACCACTTGACAGGAGTCATCCAAATTTAGCTTTATGATTATATTTGGATAGTGCCTGTAAATCAGTAAGATGGCTGCCAAGGATAAGGAAGTTGGTTTGCAATCATTGCTGCATATTCATGATCATAGAATGGCAATCTGAGATTGGTAATGAAAAATAAACAAATTAAGATGAAAGAAATACTCATCAAAAAATTTACAGTTCTACTGCTGTGGGTGTATTTAGACATCTTTATGAAATTTATATTGCCTGCTGTTGATGTGTGTATATATACATTTTCAAGGCACCATGAAATGTCTATTCTTAGTATTTGTGCTAAAAACTAATTAGCACTTTGTGCTATTTCCAAACCAGCATATACATATAGTAGAGTACAATATGACCCGTTTCAGGATGTATTTTTATTATATCTTGGGGAGTGTCATTTACCTTAGTCTTGACTGCAGAGTATCCTATCAAAACCAAAATGGCAGTGCCTCTGAGAAATCACCTTAGGTGTTTTTATAATCATTTATTTGTAGTAAATGGAATTTTTTTTATTTTTTCCAAAACAAGCCAGCACTGCTAGGCAACAATGCTATGACAATGCAACAGTGAAAGTGTTAATAATAATTAACAATGCTTCATGTAAGAAATTCAAATCATTCCTCATTATCATCAGTCTCATGACTGGGTGTGGTGATGACCAGTTCACTTTAGTGAATATTCATATTTGAGTAGATGCTCTGTTTATTTATTTAACAGTATATTTATTTATTTTCATCTATTGGCCTGAATGACAGGAGAAATTTTGCCTGAAAGTACAAAATTTATCCTCACCTGACTGACTGCTCTTCATGGGCAAGTCGGTAAGGCATGCCGGGCTAAATGGTAACTCCCTCTGCCCTTAGGAAAGCAGGTTCGATTCCTGCTGAAGAGCACAAAATCTTTCTTTAATAAAATTTCTCGAACATTCAGGCTGGTAGATGAAAATAATTATACCCTTTAATAAATAAACAGAGTGGCTACTGAAATCTGAGTATCCACTAAAAATAAGGTTTAAAGTGAGATATATATGTGGCTGACTAATCATTTCTGAGCTCACTAGTTTTCTAGGGTAGCTAGCAATCCCTATTGCAGACACCTTCTCAGCACAGTTGTGTTTGTTCAACACCCACAGAGCCCACCTATGGTTTATACTGCAAATATGGTAAGTACACCTTAGTTACAGTTTCTGGGAGAGAGTACATAATTTAGTTAAACTCAATAAGTCATAATTTCAAACTCAAACCCCCAATCATGATGAATTGTGACTTCAACAGTCACTAAACAGTTCTATCAAATTTGACTCACAGGGCTTGGGTCAACTTCCAAAAGTGGCACATATTGGAATTGCCTCCACAAGCCAATAACATCAAGAAGTCACTTTCATGACAAATCAACCATGGTGAAATTCGTATCTGAATCTTATAGTCAGAAAACATTCTAATTATTCAGCCACATACATATATGCGCGCGCACACACACACACACACACACACACAATTTTCAAAAATGTTAAACAAAGATAAGATTTTTTTCAATTTCCAATATATATATATATATATATATATGCATGCATGCATGCATGCATATGAGGAGGGGCTGAAGATATCTGCTCCCACAAAAACAATCAAGAAAATCTGTTTGGTCCTTTATTCAGATTTTTGGATAAGGATTGGGCCAAGAATTTTTCAGCACCATCTTGTGTTTGTTTCTCTCTGTGTGTGTGTGTGTGTGTATATATATATATATATATATATATATATATATATATATATATATATACACACACACACACACACACCTTATAATTGCTATCTGCTAATAATAGATAATCTTTTTACATGCATATGTATAGAAAATTCCAAGCCATAAAATGCTTTGTGCATTCTACTAACCTTAAATACTTTGTATGTAGCTGAGGTTGGGGATATATGCATGTATGTATGTACCTTTGTAGATGAAATTGTATGAATTGTAATGATGGCTGCTGCTGCTGCTGCTTCTTTTTCTGTTTCCTGATATTGGGAATCTTCCTGTTGATTTGCTTCTATTTGGCTGGTTTTGTGTTGATGTTGAAATTGCATTTGCCTTTTGCAATTGTAAAAGGCAAATACAAGTACAAACAGGTGGATTAGGGAACCATGTGTGCAGCATCAGGAGAGTTGGGTGTGGCAGTGCAAGAGGGGTGGAGAGTGTGGGAGCTGGTTCTGTTATAAACTTTTATGTCACCCTCTTACAAAAAGAAAGATCGAGTTGCTTGAACGATTCTTATAGATATGAATAAAAGAAGAAATAATAAATGAGACAAAAGTCAGTATTTCAAGTTGTGAGGAACGAAAGATTAGGGAAATATTGAGATAGTGGAAAATCCTAATATGTCTAAGAATGGGATGTCAAAGAAAAAGGGATTAAAAGTTAAACTATGGATAAAACAGGTTGATAAAAGTACTGCAATGGATAAAGAAGAGAAAATCTAACTTCAACAATGGTAATATTAGCTGTTTCATTATAAGAAAACATTTGACATTCATTGACCAAGCAGCCAGTGCTACTTTCAGTTGAAATTTATAAAATCCTTCTGTTAAAATAATTTTTCAGAAAAATAGGTTTCTAAAGTCTACCGTTATTGCTTTGTCCATATTGATGGGGGCTGCCTTCCTAAACTTTTGTTTGAAGATGTGGGCTGTTAGCATCTTGATTATATCATTATTTTCGCTTTAAGTTACGTGCTATCCATTTTAGATGTTGCTGCTTTTGAAAGTCCTCAAGTCATGTGGTTTCTGTTATTTGGTACAATTCTGTTATTCTAGTCCACAAGCTTCAAAGAAGGATTGTCATTGCTAAAAGTTACATGCTTCACTCACTCAAAGTCATTTCTAACTATTGATCTTAGAAAGTGGTTGTATACAGCTGATAGTTTTGGTATTTTTGAATGAGTTTGGCGCCATGCGTGGCATCCATCTGAAAATCTTGATCTGATGAGACTAAGAGCATGGCTCAAGTTTTTAGGCTAACATTTTGATTTTGAAGCAATTTGTGATGTTGGGCAAAACTACCCCTAGTACAAGAATGTTAAATTCCTTATCTCCTACACTAAATTTGTTATAACTAATCTATACACTAAGATATTTGAAGTGTTTAATATTTATTAATTCCACATCATGAATTTCTTTTGATGAATTCATGGTTCATGTCATTACTGCTTTCACTCCAATTCCAGACCATAGTTTCTGTTTCGTAAAGGTTTATTTTGAGTCCTATTTCTTAGAACACTTAAAGAGAGGAGTTTAGTGTATGGAAAGGATAAGTGAGAGATTTGGATGCGCTTGAAAGATATAAATGTTCAAAGGAGAATTATCAGAGAACATTAGGATAAAAGGAAGGATTGTCAAAATGTAGGGGGTGTTTGGCATGTTGATAATCATGTGGGAATTAGAAAATGTGAGTGAATAAAATAATGGGACCTAAGGAGAAAAGAGATAATGAGAGAGAGAGAGGGGGAGAAAGTCTACCATATTTTACTTCCTCATCACCATTTTCCCAAAACCTTTGGTCTTTCCTTCTCAACCTTGAATATTATTTTCTCTTATCACTTTATATCATTCATCAGATTGTGTCTATCTACATTCAGAACCATTCCTTTAATATTAAAGGCTTACGGGCCACATTACGTTGAAACACCAGTTTTGGTATGATCACCGAAGTTAAGCAATGTCAAGCCTGGATGGGTGACTTCTTGGGAATACTAGCTGCTGTAACCATGAATGTGTGAGTGGTTTAATGGATAATGGCTTAGAATTGTTAATTGGAGAACCAAGTCCCAGTTCCTGTTAGATTCACTTATGCACAAATCCCATTGGAAAATCACTTGAAGTGTGAAACAGTCATCCTGCAGTACTGATTCCTATGTCCATACTCTGTATATATATATATGTGTGTGTGTGTGTACACACACACACACACACACACACACACAAATATAATATATAAAAGATACTTATATTTATCAGTTTTTCACAACTTGTAGTTTCATGTGCACACAATCATCAGGCAGTTGAAAAGGACAGGAAGCTCAATTCTAAATTTAGAACTGAGTTTCCAATTTCAACCTTTATACATTAAACTACTAGTTGGGAAAAACAGTGCAATATGAGTATCCTGTATATATTGCATTTTTGTATATTGCTCTGTATATAATTTTTATATTTTACATTGAGCAATGTGTTTTAGTAGTATCTTTTTAATACTTATAAAACAATATATAAACCAAGAAATCACTGTTTAAAAGAGTCTTTTGCATCCTGGCATATAGAACATCTTGAGTGGGAAACCACTGCTTGTAATCAAAATGTGGAGGTGTAAAATTCTTGAAGGCACCAACTTCCAAGAACATGCAATGAGTTGGGCAAACATTAAGCATGCAGATAAGAAAGAAGAAATCATTGATCCAGTAATCTATCAATTTACAGCTTCAAGTTGATATAAATAGCTTTGAGAATTTTTTCTTCTAAAAATTCTCGAAGCTATTTATATCAAAAAATTGAAACCAAACCTCAATAAAATTAATTATAAATACTCCACATCATTTTAAAATGTGTACAATAGATAGTCTTTAAATATCAGTGCTTGTCATTAATAGTTTTTCCTTTATCTAGCAACTACTCAAGCCTGGAACTTTTCTCCAGCATACCTAGTTACCGCCCCTTAAAAATGATGTCTGTCAACCAGCCATGACACAATGTTTGTGACTCCACATATAAAAATGATAATCTTCGGATGACCACAACAATTTTTGTCCTTCACAACCATGAACACTAAATATTTACTCTATATTTAACAATACCATGATGATGACATTATGGTATATTGAAAGTACTCAAATAAATATAAGCCAACATGGTGTTTTCCTCTTGTCTTTTAACAACTGCACAAAAAAGCTTATTCGCAAATATGAAAGGAGATCTTATTGAAAATAAGTAGACAGAATGTGTCTAAATTATTTAACGAAACCTGTCTGAATGAAAACATGCTGCCGAAATACATACATACATACATACATATATATATATTGGGCACCTCAATGCTGTGTAATAGCAATCTTGTCTCACTAGAATAATTATGACTGAGTAGTGAGTTTGATCCTCACTGGGTCCCCCCATACTTTCGGCATTGTTCCACATCTAAGCTATGCTTAGAAAAATCACACTATATATATATATATATATTTTTTTTTTTTAAGCTTTTCACCCCAGGCAAGGCTGGAAGCCACTAGCATGCAAGGGGTTACAGAGGATTTGGGGCGAGAGCAAATAGGAGTGTTAGAGGAAAGGATGTGGAGAAGGATAGAGGATAGATCAAGGCAACTGGAGATGTCAACTGACGTTACACTTGAATAGTTGGAGATCATAGTCATCAGGGAAACAGGAATGAGGAAGGGAGTTCCATAGGCGTGAGGTGCGAGATATGAAGCTATTGGAGTAACAGTTTCAAAAGTGAAAGGGTGGGAACGGAATGCCAGCCCCGTAGGACGCTTGAATTCATGGAGCCTGGGAACCAGCGATAGCAGCTCATCGGAGCAATTACCATGGAAGTATTTATAAAAGAGACAGAGAGAGGCGACGGTGCGTCTGTGAGAGAGAGACTGCAGACGAGAAGCCAGATCAGGGCCAATTACATTGCATACCCGTCTCTGGATCTTATCAAGAACCTTGAGGCAAACAGAAGGGGCTCCAGACCATATATGGCAGCAATACTCCATGCAAGGGCGGATGGTTGATTTGTAAATTTGGAGGATTGATTCAGGGGAGAAGAATTTCCTGGCCCGGCACAGGGAACTAACTTTCCTTGCAGTGGATGAAGCAATCGACTCAATGTAGTTGTTCCATCTCAGGTCAGCAGACAGCATGAGACCGAGTAGCCGCAGAGAGGAGCTCTCGAGAAGTTGATCTTCAGACATTCTAATGGTATGCAGAGAAGGATCCCTGTGGTGATTAATGGAGATCAGTTTTGTTTTGGATGCGTTAAAGTTAACCAGCCAATTCCTGCCCCAGTTGATAACCGATTGAAGGTCCTTTTCAAGACGAACGGCCAGGTTAATTTTGTCAGTGGCACTAGATTTGTTTCTGAGGCAGGAGTAAATTGTGGTGTCATCCGCATAGATGCCGACTTGGGAATCAATGGCATCAGGAAGATCATTTATGAATATAAGGAAAAGGGTAGGGCCTAGGATGGAGCCTTGCGGAACACCTGCATTCGTGGGATAGGAGCTGGAGGAGAATCCATTGAGAACGACCTTCAATTCACAGTTTGACAGGAATGATTGAATTAGGTCCAACAATCGGCCTGTAATACCATATCCCTGAAGCTTGCAAAGAAGGCCGGCATGCCAAACCCTATCAAACGCCTTGGAGATGTCAAAGGCCACAGCGCAAGCTTCTCCGTTATTATAAAGAGCTTGGTAGACAAATTCAGTGATGGCCATAAGCACATCAGCAGTGGATCGGGCATAGTGGAATCCATATTGTTTGTCTGAGAGCAGATCATGTGATGTAAGGTGGTTAACCACTTCGGTGTTGATAAGGGCTTCAAAGACTTTGCTGAAGAGGGGTAGGAGACTGATAGGACGGTAATTAGAAGGGTCAGAGGGGTCGCCAGAGTTCTTAAAGACAGGAACAATGGATGATGACTTCCAGAAGTCAGGAAAACAAGACTCCTTGAGGCAGTAGTTGTATAATTTAGAGAGGGCGGGCGCCAATTCAGGCGCGCATTTCTTCAAGACAATGGCTGATATCCCATCACCACCACTAGCCTTGTGGGGGTCTAAATTAGAGATAATGTCCAATACCAATGACGGGGATATGTGAAACCTACTCAAAAGGGCATGTGTATATATATATATATATATATATATATATATATATATATATAATCAATTCACCCCAAGCAAGGCTATAATGCCACTAAGATGCAAGGGGCTACTGGGAATAAAAACAAATGAAAAGACTATAGAAGAAATTGGAAACCCAATCCTAAAAAGGAAATAAGAAATAAACCTCTGCTCCTGTTCAAAAACAGCAGAGGAGTGTGAACTGGATGATAGGCAAAACTATCTACTCCTATTATACAAAAGCTTAATCTACTACAAGGGAAACAAAGTTAGAATGATGAATGTGTTGTACAGAGAACCTGACTTGAAAATCAGCATTTGAATTTTTTTTTATTCTACCTATTTGAAGTAATCAGTGATTTTTAAAAATTCTATTTGAAGTAATCAATGATACCATTAAATAATATTCAGCTCTTTCAAACACAAAGTATACCCTATTATAACCATATTAAACAGAATATAACTGAAAGAGAAATTGTAAGGTTGAAGAATAAATGAGAGAAAAAATAAGATACTTGAAATATGAACTTGTTCATACTATTTGTATTAAAGTTATATCTTGAAGAAGAGAAATGACAGCAGAAATTGTTTCCTATTTCCTCAAAACCCATAAAGTCCAGTTACAATTAAGAACTGAGTCTTATTTGTGATATGCACTAAACATATTACTGACCTAATTTTCTGTCTTTCATGTACTTTAAGACCTTAACCAGTTTATTCCTTGAAAGTTTTATAAAATAGAATAATTTAATACTTTTCTTTGAAGACTTTACAATATGCAGGAATGCAAAAAATGTAATTTCAACTGTATCTTTGATATTAAGAGATTCCAAAAATTAGTTTTTCATGTAAAGATTATTCAAAATGGAATTCTTTCATGGATTTAATTCCAAGTAAGTAACACTTGTGAATAAAAACATACCTTTTAGTTTTGTGTGATGAATAAAATGTTTCAAATCAAATATAAGAAATTGATGAAATGTTCTCAGCCCAACAAAGAAGGCTTTTTAAAAGAAAAATCTGATATTTGGTCAGATTTTGAGAATTGGGCCTGACTGAGAACTTTTCAGCATCTACTTTATATATATATATATATATATATATATATATATATATATAGTACATTTTTATAAGATATTGAGGAAAGGTAATATATTGTTTATTTCTGTTTCATAAGTAGGCTTACAGCCATATCATGTTGAAACACCAGTTCTTGTATGATCACCCAAGTTAAGCAGCATTGAACCTGGTCAGTACCTAGATGCGTGACAGCTTGGGAATAGTAGGTCCTGTAAGCCTGGATGTGCAGGTCGTGTAATAGATAATGGCTTGGAATTGGAAATCGGAGAGATCCAATTACAGTTGGGTTTGTAATATTCACTTATATGCAAATATCCTTGGAAAGGTATGAATTCACCTCTTCCCCTCACAGCTATAGGTTAATTAGTATGGCTTGTATCATTCAATCATTATTATCTAAAAAAGAAAAGATTCCTATAATCTAAAAATATTTTCTGGCTTTAAATAAACTGCAAATGGTTGATAAGCCTTAAAAAACATATCATTCAGTCACTTGTTCTATAAGTAAATTCATTTGTATGTTGTATATTAAGTTTATTTACAAGATCAGGTAATATTGTTCTGTGGGGGTATATTAATAAAGTATCATCGATATGTCAGGAATATATTGTTTTGGTAAAATATTTTGGAAAGGACCAGTTTCTAGAAATTCTTAGAAAAGATAAGCTAAAACATTACTAAGCATCGGTTACATTGTTAATCTGAATTTGTCTATAAAAATTATCAAAAGCGAAATAACAATGGTTTGTAATAAGTTGGCAAATCTTCATAATCTTACCTACATTATTTACATTTGGACTGATGTTTTTTTTTTATTATCACGTTTTGGGTTTTGGCCTTGTGCCCTCTGGCCTTCATCAAGTTCTTGTTAATCCAAGTAACCTTCAGGGAATTTTGAACTGAACCCTTTATTCAATCTATGGGGGTAAACTGTCCTTATCCACTGTCCATGTCTAGGGATATTTCATCTAATTCTTATTTATTACTGTTCAATTATTACTCACCCTGTTTCCACTAATTCTAAGTCTGTAAGCTTATGGCCATATCATATTAAAACCCCGGTTCCCATACAATCAATGAAGTTAAGCAATATTGAGCCTGGTCAGCACTTAGATGGATGACTGCTTGGGAATACCAGGTATTGTAACCTTGGATGTGCAGGTAAAATGATGGATAATGGCTCAGAATTGTTAATTAGAGTGCCAAGTCCCAATCCCTGTTAGGTTTGGTATATTTACTTATGTACAGATACCCTTGTTAAAAGTATGAATCCACCTCTTCTCCCCCAGCTATGGGTTATTTAGTAAGAATTGTATCATTAAATCATTACTATCTCAAAAAAATTCTTACAACCTAAAAATATTTTATGGATTTAAATAGCCTGCAAAGGGTTGATAAGATGTAGAAAACGAATCCATCTGAGCCTGTACTACCCAGCCCAAGGATTGAACTCACAATTACTGTCACTTTATAATCTTGTCTATTGGTAGAGATAGGTTAGATTTTGTTTGTACTATATGTTTGTTTAGGGGATTTAGGCATTTGTTTAACTAATATATAATTTAGATGTTTGTTTGTTATATATAATTAAAAAAATTGAATGCATTCTTAATAAAACAGATATAATGTGTCTTTGATATTGGCTTATAAAAGCTGAAAGTACTCAGAATTAAGACAATTTATATATGCTCAGTCTTGATATTGTAAAAAAGAGGAATGTTTTGAATGTTTTTGAAAAAAATCCTTAGCAAATCATTGTCATTGATTTTTAGTAAAACTTCTTAAGTAATTCTGGTTCCTGAAGGTGCATATGTATATATTAAATTCTCCCTGTATTGTGTGAAAGATAAATAATTTAGCTCAATATGTATAATACACTAATTTGCCTCCCTTGGATCTTGTTGTCTTAAAATGAGAAAATGTTCTGTACATTGATAAGAAGTTGTCTTGAAAGAAAGAAATAAAAAATTTAATTTTCTAAGAAGAGAAACAATATATGGAAGGATTTAAAAGAAATGGGGAGAAAGAAGGGAGACAGAACATAAAAGCAATGGGCAATGAAAAGAAATTCTGGATGAATGAGAAAGGGAATATGAAATAAATGAGGAAACTGGAAGTAAAATGAAAGAGAGGAAAATGGGAAATATTTTTAGAGCAAAGAGAAGGCAAGATAAAAGATCAAAAGAGAAATCAGAGAATCAGATCTTTCAGACAAAGAAATCTTGATATTAAAAAAAAAAACCAAAAAGCCTACAAGATAAAGAAAATACAACACCAGATATAATCAGTATTCTGTAATATTAAAAATCTTTGAAAATAGAAAAATCAAACAATTAAAAGAGGTGCCTACACTGCAAATTTTAATATCACAAGTAATATTTAACAAGAAAACAGTTTTCAATAACTAATTTAAAACCATCTTTCATGAATCTAAGTGACAGCATTATTTTTTTTCACTAATGTTCAAGGCCCAAGAGCTACTCAAGGTAGGGGCTTACTGTGTGGAGTTATATTAGTGTAGGAAAGGACAAGTGTTAGAAGTATAAAGCTGAAGTAGACTTTTAGAAGGAACAGGAAACAAGGGATAAACCTCTACTCCTGTTCAAAAGACTGAACCAGATAAGAGGTGAATCTATCTACTATTTCATGGTAAATTTTATGAACATTCAACCCAAATTGTATCCTGCAGTTTGTGAATATGTATTGAATCAGTAGTAAGAGATGCAAAGGGTGTGAAAAGCTACTTTCTCTCTATTTTTAGACTGAGATATATATATATATATATATATATATATATATATATATATATATATATATACATACACTGTATAGTGTATTTAGGCAGCAAATGTTCTTTAAGACAAATATTATTAAAAATGACATTTTGTGTCAATTAATTTAACTGATCGATTTTTCCATATTACAAATAATCCTTCTCAGACAAAAAGGAAATTCCATCAGAAATTGTCCAAAGTTCATTTCAGTAGAAAACTACAAGAAATATGGTCAGAGCCTTTGATTTACTCATCATCATCATCAGGGTAGGTAAAGACAGTGGTGAGTTTTGCAAAGCTAGTGAGTGTTGTGACGTAGGTGAGGTGTGAAGTTTTTTTTTTTCTATAGATTTAAGGATGCAGGCTCTTAAGTTATAATTATTTTTATTTATAGATTTTTTTTTTGTTGCATGGGTATTGCTTCTAGGATCATAAGTTTGTTTATAATATTTGATTTTGGTAGTATTTTGGTATTGTTTGTGAGTAGTTGTCTAATGTTACGATGATCCTTATGCTTCTTATTAATGTATGGTCTGATGGGTGGAAGGTGAGTCTCTGTCAGAGTGTGGTTGTGGTGTATCCTATACAAGATGTTTTGTGTTTTTTATTTACAGAGAAACATAGTCCGTGTGGACAAGTATATACACACCTACTCAGAATATTTCTGATGGAATTTCCTCCTTGTCTGAGAAGGATTATTCATAATTTAGAAAAGTCAATCAGTAAAATTAATCAATACAAAATGTCTGTTGTTTTTAATATATATGATAAAAATATAGCTTTAGTCCCCAGTGCCCACTCATATTTATATATATATACATATAATATATATATATATATATATATATATATATATATATATATATATATTTGTGCCTGATGAGTGCTATGTGCATGAAACTTTAAGTAGCATTGTGTCGTGAGGAAAAGATAAACATTAATTAGAGTGTTAGGACTGACAACTTTATTTTATATCTGATGGTTACCATGAGCACAAAATCTTCAGTAGTATTGAACAGTGGGGAAAAGCTATAGATTACTTTAAACATTATTTTTAGAGAATACCCATATTTTTCTAGACACTCCATTTATTTTAAACAATATTTTATTTTGTTTACTGGTCTAAACAGTCAAGAAAACTTATTAAAGAACTTGATTGATTGTGAAGCTCTTCGTAAAAGCATGTTGGATTAAAAAGTGGTTTCTTCTACAAAGGGGAACATGAGTCTAATCCTGCATACTGGAGGGTGCATTTTCTTGAATAAATTTTCACAAATGTTCATGCTGGTAGACAAAAATATATATATATTGTGTGAGGGGTATAAATTTCTTTTTTGTTTTGTTGATTCTGTTAATCCAAAACTGAATGTCCACAAACAAAAAAAAGAGCACATTTACTCACATCATAAAATATGGTATAATCTTATATATATATATATATATATATATATATATATATATATATATATATATATAAATTCATGGACAGGTGGTTGGCATTTAAACCAGCTTTTCCATTACCTTCTACACAAAATCACACACACTGGAGGAAAAACAAGACATGTCAAAGGACAGTTGAGCTTCTTACAGGAGCCAATCACACACACACACATATATAATGTGTGTGTGTGTATATATATATATATATATATATATATATATATATATATATATATATATATATGCTAGGATGGGGTCTCAAGCCTTGAATGGCAACTTTCCTAGAGATGCTGTCTCAAGAAAAAAAACACTGAGTATCCAAGTTGGGTGTCAGGAAGCCTTGTAAAACCTTGCCTCAAATTATTGTGACAAATCTCAGTAGGTTTAGGTAAACTGAGATCTTCTGTCAGGCAGGAATCACCTTGCTTTGCGCGAGATTAATCCTGGTCCTGCCTCAACAAAAAAACCTGGTTACGATGATGATGATGTATTTCATATGTGAGAAATTACCAGTTTATGTATGAACAGGCACTTAATACCTAGGATTAGAGTATCTGTACATGCTGCCTATGATCAAAGTGTTGCTCTCTGGTGCTTGTACTTATACACACCCAAACAAGTGTGGGTGTGTATAAAATGTGTAAGGTTGTATAATAGTTACCAATATTGAAAACAAAACCAGCAAAACAAGTTTCGATTTAGTATAAAGTTGCTTATATTTACTTGAAATTAGTACCTTTGGGAGAGGCATGAAACCACATCCTTGTCCCATCATCAGATATCTTAATAAAAATATATTGTCAATTGCATCCCATCATGTTTTACAGAAAAGAATTGCTGAGTGGACACCTGAGTTAACTTCTTTCCCATAACTATTATTCAGGCAATAATAATTGTGAAAAGTTGTTCAATTCATAGTCGGGACAAGTGCTATGTTATACTTATATGCACAACTACCAATACCCTATTAACCTCTTTCTCAGACCATATCATTTCAACTAATTCTAACTTTCACAGTTAAGACCTATCATGCTATGCAAACCACACTCATTCCATTGATGAGATATATATATATATATATATTCAGCTTGGGCAGCTTCTTCTCACAAACTACTGCTTTATGGAACTGACTCCCAAACGAATGTTTCTTTGATCACTACAATCTTAACCTGTTTAAGTTTAGGGTTAATCATTATCTTCCTCACATATCTGTATAAACTGTGCCTCTTACTTTGTAACCCTCTACCTTGTGTGGCTCTTGGGCTTTATGAACATCAATTTAAAAATAAAATAAATAAACTCTAGTCCCTCAGTACCTTATTTACTTTTAAATATTTTTTTTTAAATTTTAGGTTTGAAATATTTGTGAATTGTTATTAACTTTAACATGAAAACAGAAAGTACACAAGTAAAATGTATAAAGCAACTGTACTATTGAAAATAGGGATTACTGTAATTTCCTAAAGGCTTTCTAAACAAAATAGGGATCACCTTTATTTCCTCAAGGTTTTCTAAAAATAGGGATCACTATAATTTCCTACATGCTTTCTAAACAAAATAAGTCTCACTGTCATTTCCTTGAGGTTTACTAAGTAAAATAATAAATATATTTTTCAGATGCTCCATTTTATTGAAGCTGCATAGGTAATGAAATAATTTCTCTATACATCTGATATAAAAATAAAATAAATTATACAGTTGTCTTTGATCTCACAATTCTTGGAAATCCTAAAACCTTTGTATCAAGGCCCTCAAGAGATTCAGTTGTCTTTATTCTGATGATTATGATGGTCTATCATTTAGAATTCTTATAAATTTTACATATGTATGTGAATTTCTTCACAAATTTAAGTTGAGACTAAGAAAATACTATGAAATAATTATTTGTATTGCAAACCCCCTGTCTCATAACTTTTCTGGAATATATATGAAAAATTAATATTAAACCATGATTATTTAGTAAGTAAATTGGCTGTTGTATATGGTATCTCTGTTTGCTTATTTGTCTAGAAAAAGAAGAAAAAGTATTTTTATTATATATTTGAAAAAAAAGAAGGTATTTTGTACAAAAAATAAAGTGTGTCGGAAAAGGGGGAAAAGAATAAAATAAAAAAACGAAATTAAAGCAAAAATTGATTGGAAAGAAATAAAGTGCTGGAAAATAATATAAAAAGCAGACAGATAGAACTAAAAAGAAGAAAAAAAAGAAAATGAGGGAAATGTCATTCATGCATAGAAAGAGAGTAGATTGAGAAAAGTGCAATTTATCGATTTGTCTCTCTGATCTCTCTCTTTCTCTCTCTAGTTGGCCAAGTTCATTTCATTCATGAAATATAAATCGGCCAATCACTGCAAAGAAAGAAAAAATGGAGGGGAAAAGATTGAACGCCGGAAAATAAATAGAAAAAAGATTTAAAAATAAATAGAAAAGAAAGAGAGACTAGAGAATTAGAGAGCAAAGTAAAAAGAAATGAGAGACTGATCAAAAAGAAAAAAAAGGATTATTAGATGAAGAAAAGAAAGTTAAAGAAAAAGACTAAGAAAATTAGGAAAAAAGAAGTTAATGAAGAACAGAAAGAAAATGAAAAGAATGAAGTAAGAGAAAAAATAAAAATGAAGGAAAAGAGAGGGATGTAAAAGAAAATATTATCAAAGATTAATAAAAAATGTTCGATGAATGAAAAAAAAGAAAAAGAAGAAATCGTAAAGAGTGGCAGAAAGAGAGATGGACGAAGAAGATTTAAACGGACGGGAAAAAAGTGGAAGTTGAGTAAGCGAAACGGGAAGCTACTAACTAAAGAATTAGAGAGATAGTGAAGTTTGGTGACAGAAAAGAAAAGACTGAGGGATCGTTGTATTGCTAGTAACGAGGTTGATGGCGAAGAGAAAGAAGACGGAAAGTGAGAAAGAAAAAACCTTTTCTCTCTCTCTCTCTCTCATTCGCATAATAAATGCTCTTCACTGCAGTCAGACCCGGTGTTAGCCCTGCCGACGAACTGCTCTGAAATTGCCAAGGCTTAGCATGTGTGCTCTCGACGGCTTCACTACACAGTAGCTGTGGTTGTCAGTTATTCTGCCTGTCTTTCCTCGTCTGGGCTTCAGCCGTGAAAAGGAGGTTTGTAAAAGGGACTTGGAGAAATCAGCTGATGCCAACACTAAAATTTACCATCTCCGGTCGCGCCATGATGAGGTATTATTATTATTTTTTCAAAAAACAAGTTTTCTTTTTTGTTTTTTTTTTTGTATAATATCTAGCATTTAGGATTGTTTTTAAAAAGTTCGCCAACCCTCGCTTTTTCTGCTTGTCTTACTCTACTTCTCTCTTTTTTGTTTTACTGAGGATTTTTATTGATTCTTTCTTTTCCTCTTTTTCTTTTCGCGTCCATAAGGATTAGGGGAGTGGGTTATTAATTTGCAATTTTAAATGTGGTAAGATTAAGAAGGGACATATTGAAACCAGTGGTGCACACATACGCATACATCTCTTTTTTTTTTTTAAAAAAAGAAAGAAAGTTTAATCTACTGTCTGTACTGTACATATGGTACGAGAAATGTGTTCGTTCTTTGAAACAAGCATCCAGATCCATAGTACTTTCATTTAATGTACTTCTCCTCTCCACCTTTTGTCTCTACTTTTTTAAATTTCATTTTTAGCTATTAGAATGACTCGCAGCAGGTACATGGGTGCAGATTCAACTTTATTTTTCATATACAACGTGATAATGCTGAAAAGTTCTCGGCCCGACAAACTTCCAAAAATCTGACCAAATATCAGAATTTTTTTTTGTGTGTATGTAAGGGTTAAATGTAAATCCTTGATCTGTCAGAGAACTGTTCAGCACTTCTTCGTATCAAAATGATTACTACACACAAGTGCATACTTGCTACACTAGTAACTTACACACTTGCATGTAAATATCAAATTTATATATTTTTACATATGCACATAACTGGATTGATTTAAGTGATTGGAAATCTATTTCCATACATAGACACCTGGGAAATACATACACACATAGGTGTATGTACAAAAAAACCTATCTTGGTTCATATATGAAAGCATCATTTAAATGTTCATTTGCAGGCTCCTTTATTATTGCATTTAGTATCAGTAGATGGGTATAGCTAGCTATGAACACAGTTATTAAGCTTAGTGTGGTGCAAGGTCACATTTATGGAGCATCCAATGAAAATCACTGTTCAGCTTCTGAGATTAGCTCACTAACCATGGCAGGTGTTCTATGAATTTAACAGAATTGATAGACAACTACATATGCATACACAACAATTTGCACATGCGAAAACACACACACATACACATTCTGTGTGTGTAAGTTGAAAATATGGATTAAAATTAAATCTGATAGAATGATTAAAGAAGGAAAATCTTTATAAATTTAATCATTAAATCATTAATTTTAATGTTTCGCTATTTAATTCAGCTTAATTTAAAAATTTGAAACATTTTGTCATTTCACTTCCCCAAAAATTCTGATCAAGTTTTATTAAATTATGGAACATGTTAAATTTATAAAGATTTTTCTACTTATTTAATCATACATATATAGTGAGTGTATACACAATTGGCAACATTGATAACATTAGTATAGAAAGACAGAAATAGGCTCCTATAATTGGTGATACAGACATCCTGATCTGTACACACTGAATTTGAAAGGCACAATTATTAAGAGATGATTAAACTGACAAATATAAAAGCTATAGATATGCATACTGATATAGCTAGATAAACAAATTGTGTTATACTTATATTGACCAGTAATCATACAGGAAAACATATCTAGAAATGTTATTTGATGTATATTGTTAACAATGCATTTGTAGAAGTATTGAAAAGCTGACACTCTACCTTTTATTGCATAGGGCACATACCAATATAAAGTTGCACATTCAGGAAAATGCATTATAGATTTTGATTCTATTCAATTTTTTGCAAATAAAAGCACAAGTTGTATGTATGAAATTATTTTAGAGAATATGGAAATTATTTGTCATATATATATATATATATATATATATATATATATATATATATATATATATAAGGCAAATGGGGGAAAAATTATATGTAATGCTTTTTGTTTTTTGAGACGTCATCAAACTAAATTAAATCCTAAAGGATGAAATGTCTTATGCAGAATTTTTTTTTACTTTCCGATTCATTTGCCTAACATTGTTCTGATATATAGAAATTTATATATCATATGCTCCAACATTTTATATATATATATATATATATATATATATATATATATATATATATGCAAGTGCAGTTAAGTGCATTTGGTTTATACCATTTGCACATTTCTTCCTCTCTCCATGTATTTTGCATTTTTCAGTGTTTTATAAATTTTGTTTAAATGGGATCAGTCCATAAAGCAAGATAACTTTTTGTTAACTATACTAATTGAATATAAATAGAATTATAAATGCACTGATTAATAAATTTATGAATGTACAATTTATTACCAGACATGGAAAGATATACAGACTCATAGGTTTGTACGCAGAAAAAGAGTTACAACTGCATGACCATTAGTAGCTTTTAGCAAGATAACCCAATACTACCCTGGTTTTATATATATATATATATATATATATATATATATATATATATATATATATAATGTACTGTCCTGTGATTTTCAGCATATAAGGGTTCAGCTGCTGCATTCTTCAAACCAAACAACTAAACTACCCACAGATATAATTTGATTATAGTGGTGAATGCTTTTGCAGAACCAACAACATTTTTGGGAAGAACTGAATACAGAGGACCAATGCATATAGTGTGCCACAAAGTCTTGAAATAACCCTCCTCAAATTTTTAATTTATAGTTGTTATTCTCCTAGACTGGTTGTCAACCAAGGTTAAAAGCTCAGTCAAATGGAATCATACTTTTCCCAAGTGTATTTGCATGTAAGTGAATGTAATGAACTCGACTGGAATTCAAACTCCGCTCTCTGATTTCTCATTATTTCAAGTTGCTATCCATTATGACACCACTGTGGTGTGTGTATATATATATTATATATATATATATATATATATATATAAAAGAGAGATTTCATTGTTTATTAGCAAAGCACAATGCAAATATTTTGTGACTGTCTGGGCAAAATAGCAAAAGAGCAATTTAGCAAGAAATTGACAATTCCATAGATTGAATGCCTGGAAGTGTTTAACATATCTCTGTGTTTTTGCTTTTATTGAATGAGGGTGATCTGCATTTATCATGGGCTAATCAAATTTGTATTTCTGCTCATTTTTCCAAGATAAGGGCAAAGAGAAATGTGCATGCAGTGAAGGCCAGTAGCATCATAACTTGTAGGCACTGAAACCCCAGTTAGTCAGTTTTAAGTATATGAAATATTTTTACCACCTGATTAGTCCATACAAAAGAAAATTATTTTTGAAATAGTAACACACTTAAACAAATAAATATCTGTAAAAACATCAACAAGAGATGAAAAAGCACTTAATTGTGCACAACAATTATTTCTTTTTCTAATACAATAAATTTTTATCTTTATTTTTCTACATAACCTCATTCCTTGTTAATGCACTTAATTCAGTCTTGGATTTTTGATCAAACATTTCAGATCAAATGTCAGTTAATACTTGCGTCCAGCTATGGATTTATTGATCTATCCTCATAGAAAGGTGTAAGCATATTTGTTTGACTCATTGGCAATTAATTTAATAACTCCTTTCTGTTCACTTTTCTGTCTCTTGTTTGTTTCTTCCGCTGAACCAGAATATATAACTTCTGCACTATTCAACCCAGGGATTGAACTCTCAATTGCTAGAAAATCAGATATTTTTAACCAACACTTTAATCCATGAGGCTATGTTGTCACTTGGGAGCATAACAACCAAGATGAGTATATTATATTGAATGTAAAGGCACATAATAATTGGTAATTCATTTCTAAAACTTTCCAACATAAACCTTGTTAAAATACCTTTCTTTATCATTAATCTTAGTAATTTATTTAAAAGAAAAAAATATTAGACTCATGACCAAGAATAAAGTGTTGTCTATGGCTTTGAAATAGAATAGATAATATTTAAATATCTATCTTGATGGTATTGGTTGAAAAAAATAAAACATCCTTCTTGGTATTATTTTTTTTTTTTTTTCAATATGAGATAATGTTCACCTCTAACCTTAAAACTGAAATGTTCCTATAAACAAAGAAATTACTTGATTTAACCAATAGAAATAGATAAAACATTGCTTTTTTGGAGTAAATTTTTTTTGGGGGATGGGGTGCTTTTGTGTTTTTTTAAACCAGATAAAAACTCTAACATAAGAGACAAAGATTGATACTAGATCTTTATTTTAGCTTCATTACTCAGAATAGATTTTAAAGGTTTTTATGTAACTGCTTTCAACAAGAAAGCTTTGCTCTCTTTTTTTCTAAAGGTTCTTTCTATTAATCTTCTGAATGGGTTTGTGGTTGTTACATATAACAGAAAAGCTAGAATATTGGTTTCTATATTACTTTATTATTTCTATTTTTCCTCTCAAAAAGGACTCAGAATATCTCTTGTATCTAAAGTTGAGGATTCTGGTTAACCAATGTCTATCCAAATATCATAGACTACCAGTACTTAATCTGTTGTTTCCTGGGGCAAGAAATGACGAGTTAATTTCAATGCCCCAAAACAGAACTGCTCTCTTTTAATTATGATAGAGAACCATTTTTACCTTCTATCAACATGGCTGATGCTAACCTCCAGAAGAGTGACTCATTGCATTCATTGCATCTTCATGTGCAAATGTTTTCCACAGACATGAAGTGGAAAGATTATATTGAATCAATTGCTATGTCTGCTACTAGGAAAGTTGGTTCACTGTATTGTGTTAGATAATTTTTTCTCACCAGAATCTATCTTACACCTTTATAAGTCTACCATTCATCTATGCATTAAATATTGCTGCCACATCAGATCTGGTGCTTCTACTATGTATTTAGAGATTCCTGATAAAATACAAATAAGAATGGTATTAGTCCTGAGTTGGCATCTTCAGCCTGCCTGTGTCTTTTTTATAGATATTTTCATGGTAATTGTTCTGATGAGCATTCCTCTTTGGTACCTAGACTTTGCATATTTAAGCACAGTACCAGACAAGCAGCAGGGTGTTTTACATTTGATATGACTAGATGTATGTTCTATACTAACAGATTCTTCTATCACATTTCTCACTTGTGGAACTCTCTTCCAGCTTCTTGCTTTCCATCCAACTTTGATCTCTAAAAGTTTAAATGCAATATCATTCCTTATCTTCTGTCTTAATGCCTGTTCTTTTATATCTTGCCCAACTCTACAATCTATTTCATAATATAAAATACAATGTGACTTTATATGTTTATCAGTTACACATCCTGATTGTCTTTTCTTAGTAATGAGATATTCCATTGTTAGCAGGAGGCATTACTTAACATCAGTAAGTTCACATGCTTCATGTTACCATAATATTGGAATATCTCATTAATGTGCAAATTAGGCTTTTAATACATCACCTTTTATTTTTTTTGTTTCATGTTATTTTTCTTTGGAACATGCAATAATACTTGATAATAGATAAAAATCCTTGATCACTTATGCAGAAAATATACTTAATGCAATTGCAAAATTACTAAAATATTGCTGTCTTTTTATCCTATAGATAAACTAGTGTTGTCATATTGACTAGAGTGTTGTATTCCCTTAAATATCTAAGTCTAAAATCATTAGTCAACTTGAATAGGATTTCATTAGGTTTGAATTTCTAGGATAAGGACTTGTTATTTACATTGTTTACATTTGGACTCATCTTTATTGTTATTAATTTTTGTTGTGTTCTCAGGCCTTCTTCTGGTGTCTGCCAATCCAAGTAGCCTTCAGGAAATTTTGAACTAAACCCTTTATTTAATCTCCTGTGGTAGATTGTACTCATTCCACTGTCCATGTCAAGGGATATCTTGTTTTGTTCTTTCTTTAGTACTACTCAGTTATTCCACTGAGTTTGAGTTTGTACTACCCAACCCAAAGATTGAACTCACAATTACTATGGTAGCAATACTTTAATCCTTTAGCTGAGCAATTCTAAAAAGAGAACAAGTGGAGATATCCTGAGACATGGACAGCGAAACAAAGACAATATAACTGTATAGATTAAATAAAGGATTCACTTTGAAATTGCGTGAAGGTCACATGGATTCATATATATCTGAAGAAGGCTGAAGAGCACAACAGCTGAAACATTGTGATGATAACAAAAATAAAAACATTAGTCCAAATGTAAATGACTTCATTAGGACTTTAAAAAAAATCAGTATTAACTTTTTTAATTAAGTAAAATCATTTGTAAAAGCTGGAGTAATCATTAAAGACATCACATTAATTTATTATTACAAAACAAAATAGTAAGTACTCTGTTAATTTTAATTTTACAAAAATCCCTTGACAGTGTTTGGCAGTATTCACATTATCAACAAAAAATTGGGAGAATCTAACGTCTTGTAGCTTAAGAATCTATACAATATAGATCTAAAAGAAAATTCTCATATAGATGTTAATGAATGATAAGGCACGTTCTTTCGGAAATCAACCATCAATGCTTACTTATGAGATAACTTATAAAAATAATGGTTAATGAAATGCATTGTCAAAATTACAAGCTTCCATATGGTTTTGTTGCTTCCAGTTTCATTTTTTATTTTTGTATCTTAACTGCTCAGTTTTCATTTTATTTCCACAATTTTTTCTTAGCTAATTGCATCAACTTTCCGTATAATAATGTATTTGTATATTTAATATTGCTTACTAAAAAACTACCAAGTTATTTTTCATAGATTATTACTGAGTAAAAATTTATCTGAAAAATTATTTTCATTGATTGGCTATTTAAGATTTTGAAATCAAGCATCAAAATGACCTTACATGGAATACTTAAACATTTTAGTAACAATACTGTGCACTGAAGATAAAGAAAAGGTTCATATTTGAATGTGCAATATCTGCTGAATACAGTAGATGAATGAAAACTTCCTAACTAACCCATAATGGGTTCTGTCATGTTATGCATTTTAATTCTATTTTTTCAAACCACTTTTGCAATACCTTTTCCATAAATTACACAAATCATTTCTTGCATTTCTGTTGCATTTTTATATTTTGGCATATAACAAAATTTTTTATGATTTTCTTCAATCTTAGAATCAATATACAAAAATATACTAATTTTGACAAAATATTTTTTTAAAATGCTGATATCAAAAGTGATCTTTTTGAATAAAGTTAATTAAAACTAAAAACTCCTCATGTCATCTGATGACAAAAACAAAACAATTATTTTGGACACCCCTATAATCCTAAAAGGTATTTTGATTTAGATTGTGTAAAGTAACTTAACTTATATTGAAATTTAGACCATTTAGAAAAGCATATTTTAAATGTTGTCAAGTTATATTTAAAAAAAAGAATATTATAATTATAGTCACCAAAATATGATAGTGTGGCTAAAAATTATTCCTTCTATCAAAGAATTTAAACAGAGTTGATTAAAAAAAAAAAGAACATATTATCCACCTTTATATTCCGGTTAATATCTTGATTGTTCTATTCACATCACGTTGAAACCCTGGTTCCCGTATAATCACTGCAGTTAAGCAACATTGAATCAGTACCTTGATCGGTGACTGCTTGGGAATACCAGGTGCTGTAAGCTTGGATACATAGGTGGTGTAATGGATAATGGCTTGGAATTATTCATCGGAGAGTTGAGTTCCAATTCCAGTTGGGTTTGTGATATTCACTTATGCACAGGTACCCTTAGGAAAGGTATGATTCCACCTCTTCTCCCCACCAGATATGGGTTAATTAGTAAGACTTGTATCACTAAATCATTATCTCAAAAAAAAGTTTTTTTTCTGGCTTTAAATAACCTGCAAAGGGTTGATAAGCCATAGAAAATGAATCAAACAATCAATATATTCAGAGTGTTTAGGCTATTGCATCGTTCTTGTTTTTATACTTGATAACCTTATTGGAATTTTGAATCAAAACTTTTATCCAATCCACAAGAGTAAATTGATCTTGTTCCACTTTCTATGCTTAGGGTACATTTCATATCAGTTAATACACACCAGTCTTATTCACCTTTGTATTGCTTGTTTGTTTCGTCTATTGAATGATAGTATACAATTTTATTGCACTACCCAACCCAGGAATTGAACTCTAAATTGCTAGGAAGTTAGACATATTTCAACCAAAACTTTAATTCATGAGGCTATGTTGTCAATTGTGAGTATAACAACCAAGATGAGTATATTAGACTGAATGTAAAGGCACATAATGATTGATAATTTGTCTCTAAAAAAAATTCCATTAAATTTGTTGGTAAACAAAATTCAAATAAGAAAACATGGAGGGAATGTTTCACTCATGTCATAATTGTACGTGTCAGTCTCAAGAAACCTTGGATCTGTGTCCAAAGAGCTATGCTTTAGCTGCTGATGGTGGTGCAGCATCCGTTATGGCTGTCCAGGCCCGCATGGGAGTGACAGCATTGATTACGATGAATGTATGTGAAGAGGCTCTCCCCCGATATCACTTTGTTGTTTTTCTTTCTATTGAGCCTACTTCTCCCCAGTTGCAAGCATTCATTTCTCCTCTCCTCGCTCCAGCCTTTGGTGTAAATCATGTTTCCAGTGTGAGCGATCTATATTAAAAGAATTAAAAGCAATTTATTCAAGGACTATTTTTGAGTTGGATAAAAAGTTTAGAAATGGAAAATAAAACAATAAATGACAGTCAAATATATTCTGCATATGATGCACAAGTCAGGGTGTTATAATATATCTCTTGACAAAATAATAATAAAAAGAAAAGCTAAACCCATCAAGTAGCAGATGCATAGATTCTTGTTCCATTAAAATTCTTTAATTTAGTGAATTTGAGTAGAAGTAGTTCACTCTCAGTTCCATTCTAAGTAGAGAATTTGAACAAACAAGTTTATGATAGATGCAAGATCATCTATTTCAGTATCAAGTCTAATCTTCAGCTAATATTAGGATATATTAAAAGTATTTTTGTTTTCAAATTCTCAAGGAACCTCTTGACTGCTCCCATATGTTTTGATGCTTATGTAATGCTATATTTTTAGTATATATATATATATATATATATATATGGCCTGAAGATTGCATTTAAGCATGAAACAAATCACCACTCGGTGTTGACCTGGGGATCCACACACATACAAAATAAGCTTTATGGTAAAGGTCTTTAAAAATAAAGATACTTTTGATAAACCCTAATATCTGATATTATTAATATACTGGAGACTTGGTGGTCTTTAGATGTATACATGAAATAAGCTTTGGGTTAAAGTCTGTAAAAAGATGAAAATACATTTCATATGCTTTAATAATTGTAATCTTGATTTGGGGGTTATCTTCATAACCTTTGTATAGATTAATAGGAGCTTCATCAAACAAGCATGTTGCCAGAATTTGGGTGGAATTTGTATATTCTTAACCCTCTCTTTATATGGGGTCATGATTATGATTTTTGTTTTTTTAGATGGAGAAGTTATTCATTAAACAATCAAATAAATAAGCATTGTTTTGATAATTTTATTGTGGATTATTACTGCTAATGTAATTCTTTGAGCATTTCCGTTTATTGTATCACATCCTGAAAGCTAATTTCTGAATAATATTTACTCATCCTTATGCTCCAAAGGCAACCTTTTATATTATGACCTTCATCTACCATCATCATCAAACTCGGTTGCTCTTGATGTTCGAATCTGTTTCTAACTCGCCATTGTACTCTTTTCTAGACAGTCTTTTCAAGCTATCTTTGCCCAGTAAATACAAACTCTTACAGGCATTTAAGTGGATAGAATTATCTATGGAAGAAATAGCTGCTTATTCTCCCATAAAATATATCCAGTCGATTACCTGTCCAAGTTAGGAATTATGCTCCTTAGGCCTTATTTAACCTAATAAAACAGATGTGATCCAAAGGAGATAAGTTGTATAAGTTTATTAAAGTTTTAATTACTGTGAACTTTAAATCCAAGCCAAATGACATGTTAGTTGTTGTTATTAATAATTTGTGACTAATATTTATTTCATCTTAATTTTGCAACTATAAGTAAACGGTGTTGATTGGAAATAAGGAATAAATCTCCATTGAGATTTGAACTCACATCTCATATCCTGAGAAGCCTGCCTTTTTAGGCGAGCTGCCTTGCCAATTAGGTTATGAAGATCAACTAGTAGTAGCTATATACTTTTATTCCTTATTTTCTCTCTGAATGCCTTATATACTGCCATCATTGTTTACATAATCTAGTTGTGATGACATTCAGTTTTTTAGTTCATTGTCAATTATTATGAAATGATGATCTGGAAGATCTAATAAGATATAACTGGAATTAAGATGAAAAATACTAGTTAAAAATTAATAAGAACATTAAATAATATTGCCACTAATCCTTCTAGTGTGTGCCTTATACAAAATGGAAAATTCTGGTCACCTACAGCAGTAGGACTTTTAACTCAGAGTTTTCCAAAGTATGCCTAGCAGGCCACATCTGTCACGTGTTTCTTCGTAATTATTACATCTCTCGTTATAAATCATATCATGCTGTTGACAAAAAGAGGCCCAAATAAAACATATTTATTCATTTAAATTTTATTTCTAAACTATTTTTTTTCTTTGGCCAACAAAAATATGTAAATATACAATGTGGCCTTTGTATTGAAAAGTTAGTGACTGCTGGTCTAAATAAACCTTATCTCTAAATTTAAGTACATTCAGTTTTTTCAATTAACCCTGACTTATTTAAAACCTTAGATAATAATGAACATTTATATAAAATAAACAAAACTGTTCTCTTTTACTCATCTGAGAGAAGCCTTTTTACCTTCTATCAACATGGCTGATGCTAACCTCCAGGAGTATGACTCATTGCGCCATCTTAGACTAATGTTTTTCATTTACATGAAGTGGAAAGAGTATATTAAATCAATTGCTAAGTCTGCAATTAAGAAAGTTGGTTCACTGTGTCATGCTAGACAATTTTTCTCATCAGAATCTATCTTACATATTTATAAGTCTACAATTCGTCCTTCCTGTGAATATTGCTGTCACATCTGGTCTAGTGCACCTGCTATATATTTAGAGATTCTTAATAGAATCAAAAAAAAAATGCAGTGTCAGTCGTTATCAATACTTGTTCTTTTTTGTCCTCTCTACTTAATAGTATATTTTTCTCATATTCTCTAAGATTGATATATATATATATATATATATATATATATATATATATATATATAATCACATCTCTTCTTATTATATTGTTAGCCACTTTTTAGCTTTTCCTAATTATTAAAAAATTATAAAGTTTGTTGCAATAATATTTGTGAAATATTTCGCATAATATTAATAAATTATAGTTAAAGTGATAAAAACAGACACGTTAAAACAAGAAGAAAAATTAACCAAAAAATGTTACAAAAAATGACATTATCATAAATTTGTAACATAATTAACTAAAAATAACATTACCATATAGTGGTAACACGATTAACTAAAAAGCAGCTGAACCAATTTTTTTGGTTCACTCTCATCAGAGAAAGAATGAAGGATGAGAAATGTGCTCATTTTATAATAATTGACTTGAAATGCTTCATCTAATTGAGCTCTGATGAAAGATGACCAATAAGTTGGTTTAACTGCATTTTTGTTAATTATGTTTTGATATTACCACTTTACAGTAATGTTATTGTTTTGTTACATGTTTTAGTTAATTTTTCTTCTTGTTTTAACATGTCCTTTTTTATCATTTAACTCTGCAAAAATAAATTATACCAGACTACATTACACTCATACACTTTGGCAACAGGTTTATGAATTTTAATGGATTTCCCAAGTTTCGCATTATTAACCAGGTTACAGAAACTTCAAGAAACATTATGTCGTAATTAAAAACATTATAATTACAGAATGGGCACAAAGTTTATTAGAATAAATGTTTTGAACAAAAAATTGGAAATGGTATCATCATAATAACAACAAATTTCTAAAAACAACATTAATGTGAAATGTATGATTCCTGTTCTGAAACTAGTTTTAGAAATAGTTCATCCATTGATTTTATGAACTGCTGTATTTCTTCATATGAAACAGACCACAGAGAATCCAGAATAGCATTTCAATGTTCAACTTTGCTAGTAAATTGCCATCTGCCAATGTAAACCTTTCTGTTCAGAATGTTCCACAATATTTCAATCTAGTTAAGGTCAGGTGAGCAAACTGACCACTTCATCAAATGAGTTTCTTTGAAATGCATTTTATTCAGATATTAATTAGATTTCTTTGCTGAATCTGATGGAGCATTGCCATGCATATGGAGCATTGTTATGCATAAAAAACATTTTCTTTCTGAAAGCACTTATCTTCTTAAATGATGGCTTCATGTGTTTGCAAAAAAATCAATGTATGTCTGAGCTGTCATTTTCACCACTTGTAATCTCACTTGAAAATGCCATACCACCTTTACCTTGCTGACATCTCAACCTGTGAGAGTGGTTTCTCTAGCCACCAAGCTTTTGTGCCATTCATCTAGTCCATTGAGGATAGCATGGCATTGATGGAATTATATACGTAGGGGAAGGGATTTCTTTGTTTTCACCTCCCTGTTAACATATATTCCATCAATAAGAATATTATTTTAGTCTGATGATGTTCTTTTGAATGACAAATTGTATAACAGAATTTTTTCATTATTCCATTAACCATCTGATGCATAGTTTATACATGATATTTCTTCCATTCTAAGCCAATATGAAATGTTGATGTTTTAGAATATAAAAGAATATTGCAGAAAAATTTGTCTTCACCTATTGGAAAGTTGTTTCCAAAGGGGATTTCATTGATTTTTTTTTTTTTGCTTATTAACCCTGTGTGGTTTATTTGAAACCAGAACAGATTGTCACAGATTGATTACAGTGCCTGGTGTTCCCAAGCCACTCCCCATTTAAATACTGACCAGGCTCAATATGGCTTAACCCATGATTGAACAAGAATTGGTGTTTTCAGCCTAATTTGACCATTTCTGAAATGGGAATGATCAGATAATTCAATAAGACAATACTCCTGTCCATAATGTAAAGACCAAAGATTGGCTTAAGAACAAATCTATTAGACCCCTGTTTTAGCCAGGTCAGGTTTCAAATTTTAACCCCATAGAGAATATTTGATTAGACATTAAACTCATACGAAGGAAACAGTTTCAATCAAATATTCATCAATAGTCCGAATATCTGTGTGTGTGTGTGTATATATATATATATATATATATATATATATATATATATATATATATATATATATAATGTATATATATTATCATTTTTGTACCCAAATGTCAGGATGTCATTCCTACTCCAGCTTTGATATTTTTGAATAACCTCCACTTGATATAAAAGGAAATAGACTTCAAAATTGAGGAAAAGACTGTATTCTCTGGCTTCTAGTACTCCAGCAATGTGGTAGACAACTAAGAAAGCCTGATTATATTGCAAGATACTACAAGGTTGGGCTGTGTTAATAGTTGTATTGATGCCATGACTTTGAAACCATTTCTTAATCCAGGGTCATCATTTGTTGATGAGAGCTTTGTTAGAGACAATGCTATTGTTTCAGTACTCATTGTGTCATATATATATATATATATATATATATATATATATATATATATATATATATATATATAAATTTAAAAAAGTACACAGCAATAATTTTTTATTTTAATTTGATCTTAGATCACTCTGCTTTCTTTAGACAATGAAAACTTTGAATTATAATTTTTTATTTTTTACTTTTTAGGGCATAAATGATTTCCTTTTTTTATATGCCAGCTGGCATATAAAAGATAATATATGAAATCTGTCAAAAAACGCTAATGTAAAATTTACAGAGCTTAATGTAAAAAAAAAAGTTACATGATACAGAGCAGAAATTTTATAATAATAGCTCATCAGGCACATATCCCTATGCTTCTACCTTTTGTTTGCTCGTCATTCATCTTACATTGTTCCTCACTCCTGCCTGAAGATTGCATAAAACTACTACTTGCAGAATTTTATGGTTAAGTGTTTGAAGAGTTTTATATATATAGTAAATTGCATTTGAATCTGACAGTTGAAAACCTTAAGCAATTCACAAATTTTACTTAACCCTTTAAATAAATGGGAGACATACATATGAATCAAGTAACATTTCTTTGTGGAGTTAGAAAACATCCTTTTATGTTGTAAGTAGGTAATAAACAAGATTATTCCCTCTTCAAATACATAAACTAAGCATTCTTGCCTGTCCCCATTTGTAATGTTTTCATTATCAAAAGCAGATAAACTGACAGCACTGATGCTGTCAGTTTATCTGCTTTTGATAATGACAACATTAATGACAGATGAAAGCACTAAAAAATTCTCAGTTGCATCAAAAGATAGACAAGGTGTTTCAATAAATTAAATTGCAAGAGATAGCATCATATCTTTTATTTATTTGCCAATTTAAATAATGCTGTAAAACTTATCGTATAAGATGTCAATTTTACAAATCCTTTGTGTTTGTTAATATATTTACTCTTATTGTCTCTCATAATTTTTCCAACATTTTTTTTTCAAAATTGCAGCAATATAATGAAAATAGTTTTAAAATATACTTCTCTAATCAAAATCCATATCGACTAATAATGTCGGTATTAGGTTGGTTGATTTTACAACATGTCAACCCTTGTTGATTACTAGTGTGTGTTGTGAGATGTCAAGATCATGACTATAAGATAAGAGCAATAATATATACATTATTTACATGCAGGCTATTGTCTTCATCTTTGTTGTTTTCGCCACGGTCAAATTATGACTTTTTGGGATCTCTAGTCTAATGAAATTATGAGGCCCCACTCAGATGGAGCCACCCTCTAACACACCTGTCTTGAATATTTTTTTTACTCATGATATATTTTAGTGACATTTACATAGCTTGAAGTAAACTTATTGCAAATTCTTAAAATAAACTAGAATAGCCATCTTTTGTTTGTCAACAGAAATATTCTTGAAGAAATACCACTATTTTAGTATTTATTGCAAACCAAATTAGCACATATTTCAACACAACTGTAGTGAAAAAACACTACATCGTTTGTAAATCTCAACCAAAAATGTTAGCAATCACTTAACAATACAAAATAGTGTGAGAATTTCAGCATACATAAGC
Source organism: Acanthosepion esculentum (assembly GCA_964036315.1). Lineage (NCBI taxonomy): Eukaryota > Metazoa > Mollusca > Cephalopoda > Sepiida > Sepiidae > Acanthosepion > Acanthosepion esculentum. Next base: position 57,124,967 of record OZ038505.1, read on the forward strand.
ATGTTGCAAAAGAATTCTAGTATATATCATTTCCAGAATCTCTATATTCATCAAAGTTTTCACTCTGGTTCAATATCATTTTCTTTTCTTTTGCTTGATTACCAAGTTCAGTTTTTAGCACTTACCAACTGTAAGAAAGATGGGATGAAATTGGAGACTTCACCAACTAATATATATGAAAAGGTACTGAAAGTTCTCAGCATGTCAAGAAGTCACCTTTTTCCAACAAGAAATTTGATTTTGTCTCAGATTTTGGGAAGTAGGTTATGCCAATGACTTTTCAGCACCTTCTTATATTAAGATTTTTATCTGAATTGAGTCCGGAAACTTCTCACAATTACAGATCAAACCCTGTATGCAACATTATAGTCATGGTTCTTCTTGCTGTTGCTTTACTATGAAAGAGCCAATGGCCAAATATGTCACATCCTGTACAGTAATAGATGTATTATTTTCTTGTTATAAATTGAATAAATAGCTTGAAACTAGATAACCTTACCTCTAGTTATAGAAAACCTTGGGGGGTGCTTCTTTTTTTTATAAATTTTTACTAAGTGAACTGTTCAAAACTGGATTTTTTTTGTCATTCTTTTGTTCATTATTATGTTACATTTTTTTATCATTTCATGCTTCTAGAATCCCAAATTCTATTACAGATCTCATAGTCTTTGTTCTAACAGTTACCATTCAGTGCTGCCTGACAGCAGTAGTAATTACAGTTGTAGTAGTAGTTGCCACTGCTACTTAAAGAGTCTAAAAGACTTGCTCAAGGCTAAATATCTTTCCAGTATTCCCTGCCACACCCTCTACAAAAAGTGTAGTTTTCCTTGTTGCTGCAAAACGAAATTTGCCTAAAGCCAAAGAACCTTATCAGAGAAGATACTTTACTCTTTCTTTGTAGCAGCTCTTCTTGTTGCAACCGAGTATGAAAAACTTGTTCAAGGCCAATTCTATACACAGGAGTTGCTTCAGCCCTTTTGTACAATAGTCATGTCTGCTGCTACAGTGTGTGAAAGACTTGCCTAAGGCTAATTGATAAATGAACATCTTTTCTACTGTATTGTTACCTCCACAAGTATCATGTTTGATAGTTGCAATAAATGTTTATATTGTTGATTATTCGATATTACAGTGACATGAATGTACCAAAAATAAAAAGTATAGAATGTGAATGCTATTCTTAATAAAATGGACTGTTTTAAACTTCAATACTAAAGAGCCACAAGAATTTGTTAAGCTGATAATAATCTCTTCACCTTCAAATTATATTAAATCACTAATTTGATTATATACAATTGTAAGGAAAAACAATATATACATTACTATATAACGAGTGGAATTTTAGAGAAAAAAAACTGACAAAGTGGAAAAAGTTTTTGTGTGATGTGCTTCATCCCTTAGGACTTCATCAGATGTTTACGTTTATGTGACTACACATGCACACAAAGGAAAATGGATGCTGAGAATTTTAAAATAATTTTTTTTTAAATAAATGTTTTGGGTATATAGACTAGCTGATTTCATTTAGTTTCTTTTTGCTTATGTTTCCATCACTTTTGTTATTAAGTATCCCACATTGTGATAATAGAAGACCTGCTAAGAAAGATGAAATGTTGTAAGAACCTGATTGCTAGATCATCTACAGCTTCTTTCATCATTTAACTTTTCTTGGCAGATCTAGTTTCACAGTGCAGGATATTTCATAACAAAAGTGATGGAAACATGAAACTGCTGGTTGAGACTTATAAAATCTTTCTCTTAAAACAGTTTTTCAAGAAAATAGACTTCTCAAGTTGACTGTTATCACTCTCTCTCTCTCTCTCTCTCTCTCTCTCTCTAGTATTGATGGGAGTTTACTTCCAAGCCTTTTGTTTAAGGCTGTGTAGAAAGCCAACATCTTGATTATATCTTGATTTCCCTTTTTACTTACATGTGCTACCCATTTTAATTGTTATTGCTTTTAGTAGTGTTCAGGTGATATGGATTTTATATGGTAAGGCTCTTTGTGATTTTGTAGCAACAGTCTATAAGCTCTGATGAAGAATTATTCTTTAAGACCTAAAGTATTCATTCAATTAAGTCCATTTTTAATCATTGATCTGAGACAATGATATAGTAGCGTTTATAATAGATAGAAATCTACCTTTATTTGGGCAAATATGTTATTAGTAAAAACTAAATCAAATCCTAAAAAAATGTACAATGTGACCTTCCTCAACATCAATCAACATCATAGATTTCACAACCTTGAACCACAGTTAATTATGAAATTTATGATCTTTTCCATGTATTGTATGTGCAACATACAGCTTTCTCCTCAACTGGTTATGAACCACTACTAAAGAACTCAGTCTGCCTTGCTATTTAACCCATAGCCGGTGGGAGAAGAGATGGATTTGTACATTTCCCAAAGGTATTTGTGCAAAAATGAATGTAAAGAACTTGACAAGAATTCTAACTCAATACACTGATTTCTTTACTCAAAATCTTTACTCCACCTGCATAACTAATATTGAAAATAGTAATATTTGAAATAGAATGTTATAACTATAGTCACCAAATTATGAAAATTTAGTTAAAAAGTATTCCTTCTCTAGTTAAAAAGTATTCCTTCTCTGAAAGAATTTAAGTGTATATGATATGTTGGTTTTCCTAATTTAAACAAATTAAGAAAACCTGTGGTTATTTTGTTTCTTTCATGTCATAATCATACTGAATGAATTAAAAGCAATATATTCAGACTATTTTTAAATTCAATAAAAAGTTTAAAAATAGAAAACAAAGGAATAAAACAATAAATGATGGCCAGATATATTCTAGAAGGGAGGAACATGTCAGGATGCTTTTACATAACTAGATGAGACATCAGAAAATGGAATTGGTAATACAATTTCTGTTTATCAATTGCTTATAGTAATGCTCTTTGAAAAGCCACAAACCAGAATTTCCCTGTGTCTTGTCCCATTGTCCATATTCCTGATCTTTTTTCTTTAGCAATATCATAATTGGATGAGAGAGAGAGAAAGAAATTATTACACAAATCTTGTTTGCTGTGATCCATTACTTGAGCAAAACACAATCTGTGAACATATAAAGGTTCCAGTTGGAAATAAGTGCAGTTTTTGGAAGTGTGAAACCTGTCAACTCTTCCTTCATTTTTACAAGGGTAGATTTCTATTTATTATAAGAATAGCATAGAACAAGTAAAAAAAATGATGGGATTATTTCTGTATGGATCAGCACTTGTGCCTTGCATTAAAGTGTCTATGCACTCTGTCAAGGATCAGTGTTGCTTCCTGGCAATATACTTAGGAACATAGTAAACTATCTATATACACTACCCAGGATCAAAATGTGACTCTTTGGCACTTCTGTCTCGAATCTCACTATAATATGTCTACTTTTTAAAAAGTATTAAACACGCACTATATACAAGTCTCATTAAAGATGACTGACAAGGCACTGCAGTTAAACTTTTTATTTAATTTATCTTGTGCTCATACAAGTGTTTTCTTTTCTGGACACAAAGTGTGTAAAAAATGTCCAAAGTTCTGAATATCCAAGTGCTTTCAGCTATTTGTTTAGCCATTATCATAACTGAATGTGTGGGTTCTTTTATGTATATATCTGAAGTTTTAGGAATGTTTTATTTTTCAAACACTGGCAGCACATTGTGGCAATGTTCATAGTTAATGTTACTGAGTGTTGGCTTTTTCTTTTTTTAAAGAAAAAGCCAACACTCAATAACATTAACTATTAAAAGAGGGATTGATGCCCAAATACGCAATTATCATATATATATATATATATATATATATATATATATATATATATATATATAACTTTTGACAAGGTTTGGCATATAGGTCATCTTCACAAGTTGAAAAGTTATGGTGTCTCCAGCCAAATTTTTTAACTGAACCAGTCTTTCATATCAAACTGTGAAATAAAAGATATCCTGGACAGTCACACTTCTAGATATATTTGTACTAATGTAGGTGTCCCCCAGGTCTTTATCCTTGGTCCTATTTTGTTTTTAATTTTCATTAACAACCTTCCTGATGGCATTAGCTCTCAACTTAGTATCTATGCTGATTACTCAACCGGTTACTCCTGTCTCAATAACAAGGCTGATCAGATAACGTCAATAATGTCAAATTGGCAGTCTATTGTTAACTGGGACAAAGAATGGCTTGTTAATTTTAACACCTCCAAAACTAAATTGATCTCTATTAATCACCTGAAAGACCCCTTTCTGCTTTCCATGAGCAAGGCTGATGCTAACCTCTCACAAGAGTGACTTGTTGCGCTTTCTTGGGATAATGTTCTCAGCGGACATGAAGTGGAAAGACTATATTGACTCCATTGCTAATTCAGCTGCCAAGAAAGTTGGTTCACTGTGTTTTGTTAGTTTTTCCCTCCAGAAACTATTTTACCTAGCTATAAGTCTACCATGTTTAGAATATTGCTACCACATATGGTCTTGTGCTCCTGCTATATATCTAGAGATCCTTGATAAAATCCAAAGAAAAATTGGCAGTATTATTGGTCCTGATCTGGCATCTCGACTTCAGTCACTTTCCCACCACCATAAAGTTGCCTCCCCTGTGCCTTTTCTTTAAATACTTTCATGACAACTGTTCAGATGAGCTCTTCCCTATGGTGCCTAGACTTTTTTAATTTAAGCACAGCACTGGACTGGCAACATGGTCTCACCAATTTACATTTAATTTGAGTTGGTTAGCTGTTACCATAACCTCTATGCTAACAGTTTCTTCTCTCACACTTCTCATTTGTGGAACTCCCTTCTGGTTTCTTGCTTTCGAGTCACCTTTAATCTTCAAAAATTTAAATGCAATGTCAATCGCTATCTACTGTCCTCCTAAGTACTCCTCTTTTGTTCTTGCTCCTTAGTAATATTTGTGTTTTCTAATTCTCCCACACCCAGTAACCCCTTGTGTCTTAGTGACTTGCTTGGTTGAACTTGATTAAAATATTTATATATCTGGTCTGACAATTGCATCTAAACAAAATAGACTGGGTGTTGACTTCAGTGTCCACTTTTATATTTATATATCCTCTATCCATGATATTGAGCACTTTATCCATTAGCATATATTAAAACTGGATTTTTATAATATATATATTAGAAAACACATATATTGCAAAAACTCCTAATAAACCTAAACTTCCATAATTAATATCTAATATTTAAAATACCACCAAGCCATGTAAAAAACAAACTACTAATAGAAATGAAATAATGGGTAAGTGAAACACATAAACAAATATTTACTTGCCCATTTAAGCATTAATTAAAAAAAAAATTAAATAAATAAATAAATTATTTAAACAAGAAATAATAAAAATAATTTTAAAAGAAAGAAAAAAAACACAATATACCTATATTTATCAAAGAACTACAACTTAAGAAAATCCCAGAACATTTGAGTCAACAAATTACCCTAAAAACAGAAGTCCTGTCTGTAATACCAGAAATGACATTGTTACATTATTTTTGATGCTTGGAGCCAAAAGAGAGCATAATGAGAAAAAAAATATTAAAAAAGAGAAATAACTATGGCATTCGGCAGATACACACATAGACACACAGAAAAAAAGTCAACTAATTGCACCAATAACTAACACATAAATTAATTTTTAACTTAATATAAAAATAACGAAAATGAGGAAATCTGCAGTCAATTGTTGAAACGATTCCTAAATGGTTCATCTACAAAACTCCAGAGTTGAGTTTCTGAATATAACATCAGTAAGGCTAAGTGATATATATATATATATATATATATATATATATATATATATATATATATATAAAGAGTGCTGTAAATAAAGTACTAGACCAAGAAAGAATTCAAAAATAAATGTGGGACATTTGGCCAGATTTTAGGAAGTGGCTCAGAATGAGAACTTTTTAGCACCTCTTCCTATTTATTCCCATTGAAATTATAACAGATACAGAGAGTACAAAAACACCATTGGATAGAACAAGTTTTCAGCTACAAATTTTTCCTACCATCGTCACCATCTCTGGCTATGCATTTTTATCACCGATGACTTGAAGCTTGCCACACTAAAAAGTATGAGTAAGTGAAGGCAATCCACTTTTATACTGAAATGCATTAGCCCATATTTAATTGTGCTCACATCCACTTTTTGCTCTGAGCAAGTGTCAATGAATGTAATTTTTTTCCTTGTGGATAAATTGATATACCACTATTTCATATGTGCTTTCATATCAGAATGCATTTTTCCAGATTGCTATCTGGGAGAAAGCAAAAGAAATTCTAGGTTATTTACTCAAAGGTTTAATCTTTACTCTATAATATCCACAATATCTACCTCTGATATCATGAGCCAACATAGGCAGCATTACTTTTGGAGCAATTTTCATATATAATACTTATGGTGTTTTGTATATGTACATCACTACAGCTACATTCTTAATACAATGAATGTAATGTGGACTAAGAATTAAAAAGTTACTAACTCAACACACTAGATTAACTTTAAGGTCAGTGATTTTATAAAAAACAACTTTCGACACTCTTTATTCTTATATAGATTTGCAATGATTAATCAGCTGATATTTGGTAATTGGTCATTTCAGCAGTATTTGATTAAATGTTCATTGGCTTTTTTTCTTTGTAATTAGTTTTCATACTGTCATCCTTGTTTATCACCTAACAGAAATTTTGTTCCTGGCTGAAGTTTTCTTAGATCAGTTAAGTCAGGTCAGTCAGTTAAGCGTCATATTTGATACATGCTTGGGCGATCATGTCTCTTTCGATTCATGACTGATTAGGCAGAAGATTTCATAGATATTGAATTAATTTAAATAATATTCTGATAGTTTTCTTTTTAATTAATATTGATCATGTTTTTTAATGCCAATTTTTATTAAGAGTATTTAAATTACCAATTATTAACTGATTAATCAGTGCAAACCTTGCTCCCCTGCCTACCTACTGATTTTGTCACGCTTGTAGTTTATTTGTTCCTACTGCTTGCTATAAGAGATGAAAATGTTGTCCATGGATAATCCATTGACAAGCATCCTGCGAATGTAGTTGTTTATGTTGCTATATGAGATTTCTTCAAGGCCAGACATTTTATAAAAATCCTTTATCTCATCTTTTATCCCTCACCAATCTTATTTTCTAGCTGTAACAGTTGTTCTCCTTACCTCTGCTGCTACAAGAAATGAAAGACTTGTCCAAGGCCAATCATTGTAAAGATCTGATTAGGAATAGTGAACTGATATTTATTTAAACAGGACCCATACCAAAATGTTTTGCATTTATTTAAGTAAATACAATAAGAAAGAATGAAAATGATAGAATCAACACTAGCTATGTGTCTTCTTTCTGGGACTGATCACATTGAATTATTGTATGTCCCTTTGATATAAATAGCATCTCTGCTGCTAGCAGTAATGGATCTCTTTATTGGCTTTTTACTGTTGTCTAAAGAGTTTCATTCATGAATCAATTAGATTGCTGCTTGAGAACTCCATATGGCATCTTTTCAGTGTCTATTTAGAATAAAGTGTAAAATATTAAAGATATATATTATATGTGTAGTGTGTGTATGTATGTGTATATATATATATATATATATATATATATATATATAAACCCACACACACTAGTAAAAATATATTTGTCATAGTTACTACTATATAAGAAATGCATTTTGCCAAAAATTCTCCAAAAATTACTCTGTGCTTCATACCCTAATGCAGTGTTTCTCAACCTTTTTAAGCAATGGCACATCTAGGAACAAATTAAAATATCACAACACGCTTAGCAAAATTTTTAAAGGCTATTTTAAAAATGAATATTAAAACAAAGTATTTAAAATAATATAATTAAAGAATAGTGAAAAGAATTATTTGCAAAAACGTTTAATACTTTTCATTTATTCATATACTAACACTGTACCATTACTGCTTCCACACACATATAAGTATGCTATGGCAATGTTTCATGGTACATTTAAGAGGAACGCATGGCATGCTAGTATACAGTGACACAGTGGCTGAGAATCATTGCCGTTATGGTTGGATTTGGATAGGTCTTGGAGTTGAGGTTTCCGGTACCAAACTAACAGTAAGCTATACTTTTGCATATACTAGTTCCCTGATGACTTCAGATGAATTTTAGGTGTTTGGTATATGCTTATACAATGTATGAAAGAAAATACTGTATATGCAGGTATAAGGGAGTGCTGAAAAGTTCTCATCCCAACCAGGAAGGGATTCCTAAAAGAATTTTTTGTTTGGTCAGATTTTGGAAATGAAAGACTGAGAACTTTCACCCTCCCCTCCACTGTATTTATAGGTAGTTTGTAATACTCTTAATAGGTCAGATCAGGATTTATTCCTTACTCCTGGTACCATGTAAACTAGTACAACCTGTCATATGTTATATAGAGAGGAGATGGTTACCAACAAGTGACAGTTATAGTATGATACCCATGATGATTGAGATAATGAGAAAATTTGATTTTCATCTGTAGATTTGAGTTAAAAATAACTAAATATCCTTCTCCTGGTGGGGGTTGATCTTTGTCAGGCTATCTTGCATAAGACGTACCACTGCTGCTACAGCTGCAGTTCATGTGGTGCCCCTATGGTCCTCATGGGCTACAGGAGTCAGGTTTGTGATTATAAATATAAGCTATTTGATTGTGCAGGTAGTGTTATGGTAATATTAGCCATTTCACTATAAGGAAACATTTGGCATTCATTGACCAAGCAGCCAGTACTGTTTTGGGTTGGAATTTATAAAATTTTTCTCTTAACACACATTTTTATGAAAGCATGTTTCTTATATCTATAAGCTGTTATTGCTCTTTCCAATATTGGCGGGGGGGGGGGGGGGCGTCATGCCAAGCCTACTATTTGATATGGTGTTGAATCATGTCATTATTTTCTTCTCAAGTTACATGATCTATCCATTTTAGTTGTTGCTGGTGTTGGTATAATGGTTATCAGTACAAAAATTGGAATCAGTTTCTCCTATAATTAAATAGCAGACTAGACTAGACTCTCTAACCTTGAATAGGAGTCAGCCTAAGAGAAGGAAAATTCTAAATTTCAAACTGTGGAGAAGGCAAAGGGAAACCACTTCACTATCTCCTGCATAGTAATTCACAGATAAAAAAAAAAAAAAATCAAAGAAAACAGTAGAGAGTCATGATTGCCTATGCCCTGAAAGGACATAGCATTATTAAACAAAATGTTTGTATGTGTTGTTTTGAATTATTTTTTTTTTATGTCATATCTCTTCAGGAAGTTAGTCATCATGGTTCTCCACAGATTCTTTCTTTTATTGACCATTAATTACCATAACTTCTTAGAGAGTAGTTTCTTCATTGTCTTTATCATATATTTGATGTCAGAGTTGTCCTTCTACTGGCTGCCACCAAAGGCTAGAGAGCCAACTCTGCTATTTAACCCATAGATTAAATATATTGACAAAGAAGGAGATGTTAAAATATTTGTTGTGTAATATAAATGCTTTTTCATCTTTAGGCGATGGATGCACCTATTTATTATATATTCATTAAAAATGAACTCGGGTTGACATTTTTAATAAATTTTGGTGACTGAATATTTTGTAATTATACTTTTAGAACAGGCAAGAACCTAAAAATCCTCATTCAAACAATATGCACCCCCTTCCATGAAGAGGATATGTGGGCGTTATTATGATTATGTCAACCAAAATAAACAAAGATGGCCATGACATTCTCGCCCCAGCACATAGGACTGACAATAGCAGTTATATAGAAACTAGGGCTTCAGAGTTGACTCCATTGACCAATTAAATATTGTAAATAAATTATATTGACTTACAATTAAAATGTACTTGATAAAGAGATGAAAACAATCTGATAAAGTGGAATATTTATTTAACATCAGGTGATAGAAAGTACATTTAATTTTTCACTTGGTCAAAATTAAAGTGACTGTTAATTTTAGTTAAAAATATATGTAGAGTAATTTCCCATCCTGATTTTCAAGGTTTTATAAAAACACTTATAATAAGTTTACTATGTTAATAAAAAGAGTAATAAAAATACAAAAATTAACTTTTTAATTTGAAAATTCTTTCCCATGCATGTGTATATAATAATGTTAATTATGTAACCTTTTAAAGATTTTTTTTTTTTTGCAATACATTATTTAAAAAAAAAAAGTTTTTACTCTATGATAATTTCATTCATTTTTAATGCAAAGTCTCTTCACGACATAGGTACTCATGATTTACCACAGATACCTTTTCTTTATCTGAATTTATTGTGGCTTGGTTCCCAATTCTTTTCTCTACAGTTCATAATGTTCCTTCTTTTAGACTGGTTATTAACCAAGGCTACCTTGCTATTTAACCCATAGCTTGTGTTGAGGAGAAGAGATGGATCCATGCTCTTAAAAGCACTAGTGTGAATGTGAATGCAACAGACTAGCCTGCAATTTTAACTTGTCTTGCCGATTACAGTTTCTGCACTGATATCCATCCATGAAACTAACCATACATCCATTAGTGATTTAATAGTTGTAAATGGTTATTTCCCTAACTGCATCTCTCTTACTTGTACCAGGTATGTTTTGGAGTGGGGATCACTGATCATTTTTATGAAGTAACTTTGAATTCAGATTAAACATGTGACCTACAACTCAAAGAGATTCATTTTATTACTTTATAACATTTACAATATAAATATTAATTATATCCTTGTATTAGCCTTAACACCATTTTCCCATGAATATTCCTAGATCTAGTTCCTTGCAATCATTTATGAGATTGTCTGCCAAGAACCATTAGAAACCATTTCCTTTCTCCAGACTTCAAATCCATTCCACCACTTGCTTGACCTTTCATACTGGAGCCAATCTACCAATGGGCCACACAAAATTGGCTATGTACCATGTTTTGTTTGGTGAAATAATTGCTTCATATTTCATCTTCACTGCAGGGGATTCTGATTTGTAGCTTCATATCACTACTCATTTTTCTCTCTAGAGGTAAACACTATCTCCAATCCTAATAACATTACCCATGATCCACTTATTTTTATCTCCCTTTTTATTTTATTTTTTTGAAGCTGTGGGTGGCTAAAATCCCCAACTGTTTTCATCATATTTAAAAATTCCTTTTAAAGTAATTAGTTCTTTGTTCTTTAATAAAACCATTTTTGACTGTTTTTCTCATTTAAAAAAATTGATCTGGTATTTTTCCATAGAAAAATAATTCTCTATATATTTCAATGTTGTTTATCATATCAGGGTTGTCAAATACGTCTGTTTTATTCGATTTTGTAGAAGAGTAATGGTTAGTGGCTTGGATTGAGGAATCAGAGAGTCAAGTTTGAATTCCAGTCTAGTTCATTACATTCATTTACATGGTAATACCCTTGGAAAATGTATGAATCCATCTCTTCTTCCCCCAGCTATGGGTAAAATAACAGGACAGACTGGTTTCTATAGCCTTGGGTGGTAACCAGTTGAGGAGAAGGAAACTGAATTCAAACAACCAGCTACCTTGTAGATCCTGCCTCTGTAGGCAAAGACTAAGAAGGTAACTTCAAAAACAAATCCACCTCTGAGCGGAGGGACTGGGTAGCCTCAATATCTCTAGTGCAAAAGCAATCAGCCAGCCATTGCACCATTCTGCCTTGAATATCACTATGAATTATGAGATGGATGGAAGTGATGACCACAGTGGCATAAAATGTGCTGAATGAATGAATGATATTGTAGAAGAATTTTTAATCCAATGTATGAAGAAGCACTGAAAAGATCATTTCCCAAACTACTTTTCAAAATCTGACCCAATATTAGATTTTCTTTAAGAGGTTGTTAGATCAAGAACTATCTTACAAATAAAATTTATAATAGAAAATAAAGATTATAAAACCATTAAAAACTCCAATAAATGATTTTGGGTAGATAGATTGACATTTTTCTCTATTGACTGTTATATTATCAATAGGTATTCCATTTGTGCTACAAAGTTCAGAACTACATCCAGCAGCAAGGCCTCTGTTCCAGAGATTGGAGGTTTTCTTGAGCGTGAAACCACCTCTTAATTACTGTAGTTCTCAGGTCTGCCATGACCAGTAATCAATAATATAGGGATATTCCTATTGCCTTATCCAAAGTCATTCTACTTTTTTCCTTTATAAAATGATGTTTTGTGAATGGTAGCCACTAAAGATCTGGGGATACATATTGAGGACAAGGAAGGCAGGGAAAGACAATAAACTACTTAAGTCTGAGAAAAATTATGGTAAATCATGGAGCACAATGACAAAGATGAATGGTAAAAGGGGCAACAAAGAAAGGAAGTAGTGGAGAGCCATAGTTGCCCACATTTTGAAAGGACATGCCACATCAAAAGAAACAAAATTTAGATTTGTCAACAAATACATACCAAGAAGCAAATATGCACATAACTAAATTGCCATTGCAAAAGTTGTTCAGGCTATTGAACTTGGTTTCATTTTGTTACTATATTTCAGCTGATCTGTTCTGTAACCTTCTTCAGATGGATAGTTCATATAAAATTTTAAGAATCATTATCATTTCCAGAGTTTTTCAGAGTATTGAAATCATTTCCAGATGTATAATCTGTAAAGAAAGAGGGATTCCTGGGTTTGTTTTTTTCTAGAAATGCCACCATTTTTTGAAAAAAAGGGACCTCTCTCTTTGCATATGGATTGAATACCCAAAGAAGGCTGCAGAATGGGCCAGTCAAAACATTGTGACAAAAGCAACATAGAGTTCAAGAGTCAAAATAATTCATGGAATGATAATGGCTCATTTCAGAATTATAGTAGGAAAATAAATTGTTCTAATAAAGTTAAAAATGAAAAAAAGAGTATTTTAGATTTTGGAATAAGGCCCTTAAGATGTCTCAATTAATAAAGTAATTTTTGTTCTTCTCTATAGAGGGTTACTTGTGGAAGCCTACTTGTGGCCTATAATATTGAACTATAAGATGTGAACTCCAGACAGAATTCTATTCTAAATAGATTATATAAAGTACAAAGAAAATTGGCCATAAAACTCTTAAGTAATTTATTTAATGGTTAGCAAATAAACTATATTAATGTTAATATCAAATTAAAATATACTTATTTTGGGTTGTAAGGAAACCTTTAGAATACAAAGGACATTACTATTTGGAAAGCTTTCATCCATTTTTTGAGGGCATTAAGAAAATATAATGATTTTAACACTTAAAAACTTTCATAAATTAGGACTCAACATTCTTTTCATTAAGATTTTTTTTATATATATTATGGTCTAATTTTATGTCAAAGGCTTAATTTCTGGTAAAGCATGGGAAATATTTTCTTTCATTTTTAATGAATATGATATCCAAAATCAATGTTTATTGTCAGAATTTTAATTTTTTTTATGTATTTTTTATGGTTCGTAAATCAGAACATTTTCAAGTTTAATTATTTGTAAAATGGCATTGTTCACTTTTTAGATCAACTTCTTTTATTTGTTGTAAATATACTTAATATAGCCCACTATCTCTAAGAATAGATCAATAATTTTGTAGCCTGGACCTAGTTATTAGCTGAATTGTGATTTGAACTTTTCCCTGTGTAAGATTAGAGCTTTGTGATTAATATTCACTACTGAATTAAATACTGAATGGAAATATTCAAATGTCTATGATCTCATGATTTCAATAATATTTTGGCCATTATTAAGATCAAGGAAAAATTGGATGTTATTTATACAAATGTTGATTATCAGTAGAGGTTGGAGGTACAAAACAAGTTTTTCAAACACATCTTCATAATATAGTGGTGCCTTCTTTATTTTTTTAAGAGCCAAGAAAGAGGATTTTTTTTTATATCACTGTTGTAATGATTAGTAACATGACTCTTGGTAAAATATTACTCAAAACAAATGTCAATAAATTTCTAAAGGTCAAAAAAATTTTGACTGCATTGGAGTTCAGTCAAATATCATGGTAGAACCCACACAAAAATGCCTTTTTATGCATATTTGTCAAGAATCATGGCATGTTTTTTTAAAAATTGTTGAAAAGATAATACTAGCCAGAACATTAATCGTAATAAAAATCATTGTAATTTGCTATGTTTAGATCAGATTTTATTCATATATGGGGCATGGCTAAAATTATTGAGAGAAAAAAATGTCTCTTAAAAAAATTAATAATCTTAGTCCATAAAAATTGAGGAAGTACTGTAATTAATTTTCAGTTATGTGCTGCACTTTGTATTTTTTTTTTTACTTGTATTTTTAGTTTCCGTTGTCTTCAAATATTCTTTGTGGTAGAATTTAGTGGCTGGGGAAACAAATGTAAAAGCTTGTGTATTTTTAGTTTCAGTAAGACAAAGAATTTTTTTAAATATCTATTGTTTTCTGTCTCTCAAAATTTCTCTAATTCTGAATAAAAAAAATAGGTCATAACTTCTATTTAATAAAAAGGACATAAGTAAAATATAGACTATTATGCCCATTTGGGAATGGGCAGAATTGTTAGCAGCAATTCAACATATATGTAAGAGAAAACAAGATAAGGAGTGCATAACAGTTGACAATAAGGAAACTGGTGGGCCAAATGAATTTGTGTTCACTTTGGACTATTGCTCTTGAGAAAGGTGATAATCCATTTCATCTTCTCTCCAACTGGAGGTAATATAATAAAGCAGATTAGATTCTCTAGCTTTGTTTGCCAACCAGTCTAAGAGAAGAACAACTCTGAATTCAACTGGTGGGTTGTGTTTTGGGTTAGGCACTCCACCTTGTAAAAACATATTACCTGCTCTGGAATTCTGCAGCCTCCTCAGTGTGATCCCAACCAAGGAATAAATGAAGGAATACACAGAAATAAGCTAAAAGGAAAAAATGAATAGAAAAATAATTTAAATTGAAAAAAAAAATATATTATTTTGACTTTTATTTATTTTATTTTAGAGTGTAACAAATTACTCTTTTTTTTTTTTTTTTCTTCCATAATCATTCTGTATTTTCTATTCTCAATCCAATTTTTAATATTGATGGCATCATTTTTAAAGTAACAAACATTCCAAATTATTGTCTATGTACACAAAATAAAATCCAATACATTCAAAGAAAACCTTATTGCAGTGTATGAATCTGTTGTTTGTATTTGTAATTCAACAAAGAATAACATTTTTTTAATTATTTCATGATACCATTGGTAGAAAAAAAAATTACATATTCTTATTCTCTATACTATTAAAATAAATTACTACAAAAAAAATTAAAATTTTGTCAAATCAAAATGTTTTTTACATTTCTATAATTTTATTAATGTTATATTTTATTAATGTGCTATTAATATTTGATAGTTTTAACAATTAGAAATGGTTTAGGGCTACGAGTTTACTACAGCAAGTTGATTAACCTAGGCCTAGTTGATTAAAGAGTTAGTTTGTGAATTTAGTGATATAGTGGTTGTGAGTTCAATCCTTGGGTTGGGATGTGTGCACTTGGACTCAGTGGAAACAGGCGAGCAATAACTGAGCAGTACTAAAAATAAGAACTAGACAATATCCCTAGGTTAAATAAAGGGTTCAGTTCGGAATTCTTTGTGGGTTACCCAGATCAATATACACAACAGTGGAAATTTTGTGATAACAACAACAACAAAGATGAAAATAGTGTAAATAGAAATGGTCACATTCTAATAGAAGAAAAACTAACTACAAGAACTGCATTTTATAATCTTTAATTCAGTTTAAAATTTCATTTTTTATCGTCATTTGTTTTAATTCTTTTTTTAACATTATTTCTTTAATTTTTTTTTTTTTAATTTTTTCTCCCATAAATTTTGAGGATTTTAAGTATGCAAGTCTTAAAACTATTGCATACTTAAAATCCTCAAAATTTATATGAGAAAAATTTTAATTAATGGCCTGGACATTTTTTTCTTAAGGGATGAAATAAAGATTAAGATAATCACCCAAATCTTTTTCTTCAAAGGTCATCTTAAATACCTTCTATGATATCAGTAAGGTAATTAACATTGTTTTCTTTCTTTCAAGAGAAACTGCCAGTGTCTAGTTCATTTTGCTACAGCTATTATGATAGTTTTTTGGGTTTGTTTTTTTTTTTTTTTCAGATACATAAGGACTATCAAGTGTACCTAGTATTACCAGGACTTAAATAATGTTTAAGATCATCATGCAATTTTCTATTGAGTAATTCTATTTTAACAGAGAAAATACAGGAGAAAAAAGTTTAATAAATAGAGAAAAAGAATAGAAAAATTCATTTGAATTTGATCTGTATCATGTGTAAACTTCTCTAAAGTCTTTCTAAGATCATTGTATATGTCATACTTTTTCATGACTTTAAGGTTCTTATCTCATTGCAATGATTTATTGATATATCATTTATCTTTAACTGTTGAGTATTTGGTTCTGACAATTTGTTTTATTGAATGCAGTTTTAATTGGATTTTGAAATTTACTATAAAGATTTATCATAAAAATATCAACAAGGATTATTTTTTCTGAATTTATTTTATTATTGACTTTTTATTTTGCACAGAGAGGCTTAAAAAGAAGAAAAAAGTTATTCTTGTGTTGTCTTTAGAAAATACATAGCTATAGATTTTGTATGAAGGAGATAAACTATGACTAAATTGATTTATATCATTTTCTATTCTAAACACAGTTGACAGAAAATTCTTTTCATTGTATCTGGTTTTTTATTTATTTATTTATTTATTTTTTAAATTCCTTGTTTAACAATTGTACAAATCTTATTCAAAAGTTTAATTAAAACCAATCATGAAATTCTGGAGATTGATTCTTCCAGATACTTATTACAAAGTGAATTAATATATGATATTAATTCTTTTTAATTTGTCTTTTAATGTCAAGGTTAACTGTTGAACTGCTGAACACATATTTCTTTTTTCCCCAAAACAGAAAATTAATAAACCTGACAATATATGAAAATAGATTGCCTTCTATTTATTACAAAATCATATTGATTAACCCCAAAAAGGCCAAAT
Organism: Acanthosepion esculentum; assembly: GCA_964036315.1. Classification (NCBI taxonomy): domain Eukaryota; kingdom Metazoa; phylum Mollusca; class Cephalopoda; order Sepiida; family Sepiidae; genus Acanthosepion; species Acanthosepion esculentum. The sequence continues at coordinate 57,142,030 of OZ038505.1, forward strand.
CAGGAAACTGGATCAATCAGTTTCCAAATTGGATTCCAATTAAGAGAAATTCTATCCTTCAGTCTTAATGCCTTCTTCCTAAATACACTTTATTGACATTGTAGGTCACATGACTTTCTTTTGAGCTATTTTCTTTTATTCTATTTCTTTTCTTTTATTAATTGATTCCTAATTTTCTGTATGTTGCTTCCAAAAGAAATAGTTTTTATAATAATTTTTTTCAAGGTGACCCAACATATTTCTTTCATTTCAGAACAAATCAGTTTGATCATTTATCAAGGACTATTTCCCTGTTATGGATTGCAATATGGTGCGGGAACATAAAAGGCTATGCCAGGAAAATGATTTGATTAACTATAAAATATCATTTTGGATTTGCTATATATACTGACAAGTTAAAATACATATTAAAACATGAAGAAAATTTACACTATTTACATTATTCAGACTATTGTCCTATCCTTTAGTATCTGTCTATATTTCTGAGATGAGGTAATATGTACACTATTTACATTATTAGTGTACATAATACCGCATCTCAGAAATATAAACAGTTAAATTTTCCCATTTTATGACTACAAGATTAAAGTGAAGTAACTTCAATCAAACTTCTCTTTAAGACTCTATAAATTAAACATTTTGGGTTAGAAAACATTTTCTTTCAAAATATACATCTATTAATTTTTCTTTGATCCTCATGATCTTTCTTTAATGATTCATTAGACCTCAGCTGTGTAGAGTTCAGTTCATGTGTATACAACTTTTGAAGTTTTTTGTAAGGAAATGTTTATTTGAATTATTAATGCTTCAAAGCACCACAAAATAATTTTGATATTCTCAGAATTAAAGAATTGTATGTCTAACTTTATTGCTGCTACCTGTTTTTAGATATCTTTGATTGGAGATGTTTCAGTACATATTTAAAATATGGATGAAATCCAACAAAACAATTAAATAAGGAACAAGTAGGAAAACCTTTGTAAATTTGACATGTATCTCCATTTATTTAGATTCATCAGAATTTTTTCATGAATGGAGATGTTTCAATATTTTGAATTCTATATATGTTTTTATTGATTGGGTAATATGTTGTAAGCAAAGAGTCTGTTGAGATTGGTGGGAAACACCTGATTGCTCTCCCAACAAGTACAAGGATAATAGGGAGAGAGGGTAAAGAGACAGGAAGTAACAAAAAATAACACTGCCTCAGAAACCACAACAACTTGAGGACCAAAATGCCCAAGGGATCAACTTCACAAGACTCTGTGTCTTGCCAACTGTTATTTTCCCCCAGCTTTTTATTGGCATGAGACATCTTTAAAAGACCCATATCTTGACCAGTTACAAAGAGGCCTGTATCTAACTAGAAATGCCGAACTGTCCAGCTGCTAATGGGTTGGCAGATGTAACCTGGTGTTGACAAACATTTCAGCATGCAATCCAAGGCCTCTTTTGTGTCTGTACTGACTGTGCATTTGCCACAAAATATCAAAACATTTCCATAAAAAATTTATTTCCCAAAAACTTTTTGATGAAGGTAAAATAAAATAGTGAAATATGTCAAAGTTATAAAGGTTTTCCTACTTGTTCTTTATTTAATCTTGTTTCAGGTTGTTAACTTAGAGGAATGTTACTTTGAATTATACAAATTTCAGCTTAGGATTTCTGAAGTGAAAAAAGAAAATCTAACTGTAGTATAGGTTATTAATCATCTCCACATAATTTTCTATCTGCTTGCCATGTATTCTAAGGCCTAGAATACACCAACTCTGTAGAGGAGTAAGACCCCTACCAAAGAGTCATCTACCATATAAATGCTTAGAAACTCAAATATAAAACTAATATTTACTTATAGGCTCATACACCTGACTCAATAGTAAGTCTGATCAGTTCGATAAGCTCAAAATGGCAGCCAAAACAACCTACAGTCTATTTTTAACTGGGCCAAAAGATGGCTTGTTAATTTTAATGCCTCCAAAACTAAAATTTTCTCCATTAATCATCTGAGAGACCCCTCTCTGACTTCCATCACCATGGCTGATGCTAATCTCCAGGAAAGTGACTCATTATGCCTTCTTGAGCTAATATTCTCAGCTGATATAAAATAGAAAGACTATATTGAATCTATTGCTAGGTCAGCTGCTAAGAAAGTTGGTTCACTGTATCATACCAGATTATTTTTCTCTCTTGAATCTACTTTACATATCTATAAGTCTACCATTCATCTATGCTTAAAATATTGCTGCCACACATGGTCTGGCGCTCCTGTTAGGTATCTAGAGATCCTTGATAAAATCTAAAGAAGAATCAGCAATATTATTGGTCCTAATGTGGCATCTTACCTTCAGTAACTTTTCCACCACTATAAAGTTGCCTCTGTGCTTTTTCTATAAATACTTCCATGGCAACTGTTCGGATGAGCTCTTTGCTATGGTACGTATGAATGTGGTGTTTTGGTGTAAGGAATATTGTTCGTACAATTGGGTCAGTGTTTGCGGCTAGCTAAGTTATTGTTAAGACAGAAGAAGACCGTCCTTTTTCCCCCAATCCCCTTTATACAGAATAAATATCACTATGGTACCTAGACTTTATGAATTTAAGTGCTGTATTAGACTGGTGTTGAGATCTCATCAATTTACAGTTGAGATGGCTAGATGTAATCATAAATTCTATTCTAACAATTTATTTTCTTGCACTTCTCATTTGTGGAACTCCCATCCGGTTCCATGCTTTCCAGCCGACATTAATCTTCAAAAATTTAATTGCAATGTCAATCACTATCTACTGTTCTCCTGATTACTCTTTTTGTTCTCGTTTATTAGTAATGTTTCTGTTTCTAATTCTTCCACATCCAGTAATCCCTTGTATCTTAATGACTTTACTACCTTGCATGGGGTGAAATTGATTAAAAAAAAAGAAATCTATAAACAGCCAATGTTTACCAATGTACACACAACTGATCACTGATGTTTTTCAACAGGCTCAAGTATAAATGACTTATGTTTATCAATGGGCTCAAATATAATTCTTTTAAAAGTTTGATTTCAATCTTAAATAACCCAACAAGGCTTGATATGTCATAAAATCCACCAATCTATTACTGACTGCAGCAAAAAGGCTCAAAAATTAAGTTACAATGTAAGTATGTGTATTTGAAAGTTATTAACAAAAACATACTTCAATGTTTAATTAGTAAAATCAAGCATATGACTTTTAACAAAATATTAATTATGCACAAGTATGTTTGAAGTTAGACCAAGGCAATCCTTGAGTTACACCCATTCTTTTAAAATTATCCATAAAATAAGGTTTTGTCTCTATGAATTTGGGACAAGATATGCAGAGCAGGGAAAGAGCTGGTTATCACTGACCCTAAATTCATCTAATGCTACCCTAGCTTGGTTCTTTTAATGATACTCTGTCAAGGGAACTTGCTTAAATACTTCCTGAATTCACCAAAATACCCTATCTTCTCTATGACCTAAAACTTTTGCAACTATGAAACCAAAATAGATCTTTTTTCTCAGGAGAAAAAATAGAAAAGATAAAGTTAAAAGAAATAAATAAATAAAAACATCTTTTTTTGTGTGTCTATAATGATACTTAAGGCAGAGAATCTTGGAATTTCAAGTATAGACTTATTGAAACATTAGGAATATATAATATTTTTAATTAATTGTATAGTTTAAAGCTCTCATATCTTAACAGAAGGTTGAATTGAAAAAGAATTTATACATTTTATCTATTCCAAAAATAAGTTTATGTTGTACATTTAAAGTAAACTATAAATTTTTCTTTTTAATAAGTAACTTAGAATTTTGCTTAATTTTTACACAAGAATTAGTACACATGTTGTTTAAGTGATAGCTTACATTTGTTATGTTTCAGCTTGTTAAATAGTAAAGACATTTTGATTTAACTAAATTGATAGGATTCAGAATACTGTATTTTGCAGTGTTTACTATCTCTTTTTAATTTTACTTTTTTTCAGTTGCTTAAGTCACATTGATGTTAGTAGTGTAGTTTCTTAAGATTTAGTTAAATTTGAGTACAGTTTCTTATAAAAAAAATCTTGTAGTGCATTAAAAATAAGTAGTTATTTATTATTTAATCATTTAACCTCAAGCAATGTGATAAAACCAGTGAGAGTGAAGGGAACTGAGAAAACATTACTGAGAAGAAAAAGACAATAAAAAGAACAAGACAGAAAATGGTGATTGAAATTGTATTTAAATTTTTGAAGACTAGTTGACTGAAAAGCAAAGATCATAAGATCTAGCAGCCAATCTAGTACTAAACTTAAATTCTGTAGTTGATAGTCAAAACGAGTTCGGATCAGCACAGGTCAAAATCCATAGATCCTCCCCCAACTCGTCTGTGTGGCTCACCTTTTATTCAGGTTTTTGACCAGGCATACAAATTAGTGATAATTTTAAAAGCACTAGAACCCTGTATACACTTTACCAAAATTACAAATGGCAACTCCAACCAAGCAGGCAAGACATTGTGGCTACTTAACTTTGGTAGGTTAGTATTCCTTAGTCCTATTTCACCACAAATTCATGAAGTTGAAATGCTTTCTACAACTAAAAAGAAAAGGTCCTAGACTTTGATTCTGGACAATAAAGAAGAAAAGAAAAAAATGTTGCTGTGTTGATTTAATAACTGATTTCACAAATAAACTTCTCTATTTTGTTTCAATTATATTTTCTTTTAATCTTTTATTAAAACATTAGAGTAATTAATGATCTCCAAAATTAGTCCATCTTTTCTAAGAGTTAATAATATCCAAGTCTAAAATTTAAAAACAGTAAAGAAAATATGATAACTTGAAATATTTAATCTTTAGATGTCCAAATTTCTTAGATAAGCATTTTCATTATTATTGATTTTTTTAATAACTTTTATTTTAATTTTGTTGCTTTTTAGCATAACACTCATAGTGTTGGTATGTGAAATTATAAGTGATGCAAAATTACCTGTAAACTTATATAAAATTCTTGTAATGTGTTACTATATATATAAATTTCCTGTATTGTGTTTTGGTATATTGTTGTCATTGTAATGTCCTTTTGCTGTCATTTCTGCCTAAAGCCAAAAGGAAAGAAGTCTTTTCTTTGTTACTTTCATTTATTCAATCCACTGTGTTGTCATTTTTAGAGTCTATGACTGTTAAACAAGCATGATTCCTCCTAAATACAAGCATGACATCACAAAATGAAGGTTGGGGTGGGGGCTGCTAAACCAGATGTAAAATTTTACAGATTCCTCATTCTATAATTTTTATTTGATCCTTGTATAAAATTATTATTTTTTAGATTTATTATCCTACTTTAAATATTTTTTGTCTTGGTATTAAATATTCAATTTTTTTTTTTTCTTGTACTTATTTTTTGGAATGAGACTTATGAACTTTTCCAAATATAAGATTTATGTGAAAGCCTTGGAAGCTAATTTTAGAAACAAAAAAAAATAACTAGAACAGCACCTCACATTCTTACTGATTAAGCTATGAAAGCTAACCTATAAATATGATTCAAATTTAGTCATGCAAATCAGCAAAGTGCTGTCCAGTTAGAAGTTTCCAAGGAAAAAGAATCTGAGTTCAAGTCTTGTAACTTTGTCCTTTATTTACATTCATACTGTTCAACTTTTACATGATGGACATTATCAATTGATGTTTCATTGAACATCAGTGAATATCATCAATTGATAATTTAAACTTTTTCCAATGATACAGGCATCACTTACTTATGATTTGAGTCTAAATGACTAATTAGTAACTCTAGGATTTATGAGGTTATTATTATATTTACCCTAAAAAACTGGAAGAATAGCCAAAGACAGTTCTAGGGTTCCATAAATACTTTTTAAAGAGAAAATAGGTAAAAAATGGTGACAAATTGGTGCAAAGAATGTACAAGTACATTGTGCATGGAATGTTTCAAGTAGTATCATACTGTTAAAAAAATATTAAACTTGAGAACCTAAAATTTATTTTATTTCCTGTTTTTCTTTATTTTTATAATGTAAAAGAATTAAAATATAATTTTTATATTTTTGTATATAATCACAGTGAAATTAAGCATAAAATCTTCATTTAAAAAATGATTTTTTGCTTTTTATTCATTTCGTATGCATTTTCATGCAACCTTTTACTGCCATTTAAGACAGAATCTAAAAACAAACAAAAGTGTAGCAATGGAAGCAACAAAAATAATTTGAAAGAAAAACCAGTAAATAATTAAATAATTAATCCTTTAATGCTAATCGGTGTCAGTTTTGAGAATTTAACTGTGTAGTCAAGGTAAGAGTTAGACCAAATTTGATTTCATATTGAGAGTAGCATTTTTAAAAATGTCTCTGTCAGTGATTCTCAAACATTTTCTAACTACCACCCACTTGCCTCTCAGGCCACATCCATAGTGCCTCCACCCACACCCATATGAAGACACTATTTTCTTGGTATCAGCTATACTACAAATTCAAAATAACTCATCTAACACTGTAAAGGTACATATGCATTTTGACTTTTCTCAGATGCAATTAAATGTCACCAGACGAACATCTGTAGCTATATTGCTACACCTACAAACCTTGAGTAATGGTCCCGGTAGATGTTAGCTGTTTCGTCTGGATAGTGTGTAGCATGATAATGTCAGTAAGATACAAACAGACATTCAAACTTTTATCTCCAAACAACAAACTAAAATATAATCATGTGTTCATGTATAAATCTTATATTAATTTTATTCTTTGTAAAGTATCATGTTCCTTAAGTGTAAAAGATTTGGTCTTATAGATTTTGTAAAAAAACAAACAAATATTCCTTGGTTCTAATACCACCTCCTATCACCCACATTTTTGCTAACTGCCACTTTTTTTCCTCACCACTTCTTGGATCTTTCTACCACCCCTAAGAGAGTGGTACTACCCACTTTGGGAACCCAGTAATACATGATCATGATGTAAAAAGTTGCAAAAGGTCATCACTAGATGATTTAGCTACTATTAAAAGTATGAGGGGTAGTTTTAGTGAGTAGAGATAAGCTGAGAGAGAGATATTGGAGAGACAATGATAGGGTTGTTAGAAGTCTTGGGTTGGAATAGATGATAATGATGATGGTAAATGATAGAGAAACAGAATCAGTGCTCTTTGTCAACTATTTGACAATTATATTGCAAACAAGCTAAAAAAAAATCAACTGAAAATGAAAGAGTACCAGTAATGTCTGCAGGTTTACTACTGACATTCTGTCAACTCTTTTTGTCCACTCCAAGTTATCAAAATCAAAATAAAATTTGGCCAGCCTTAGGAGCTTGGGGAACCCAATTGAAAACATTTTTGCAGAGCTCAAGGTTCATAGCCAAGGTCTGTGAAATTTTAGTCGTCTTTCAGCCATTGTACCCTCCAGTTTTCTTTATGTAATCATTTACATTATTTATAATTTAACAACATGGGATTAAAGCATTGGGTAGTGAATTTAGTAGCATAGTAATTGTGAGTTCAGTCCTTGGACAGGGTAATAGAGATATACACACATTCAACTGAAACAAGACTAGCAATAACTGAACAGTACTAAAAGGACAATTATCCCAAAACAAGATATCTCTAGAGCAGTGGAATGAGAACACTTTTCCCCTGTAGATTGAATAAAAGATTCAGTTCAAAATTCCTTGAAGGTTATCCAGATCAACAGACACCAAATGAAGGAGGCCAGTGGGCACAATGATTGAAATATTATGATATCAACAACAAATATGAAGACATTAGCCTTATTGTACATAATGATAACTCTTCCACAAGTAACTTTCACATCTTATAACCTGGGAATTTCAAATTAAATCTTTTATTCAACCTATGGAAATAAAATAATCAGGTGAATTAATTTTTGAGCTTTTAACTTAATGCCTGTTCTTTCATAATCAAAAGTTTCCATGTTGTGTTCAATCCTATACTGAGCCTGCTGAAGAGATTATCAGTGCCTAGTATGTTCACTAATTACTCCAATCACCTAATTTTTCTGTTGTACTTTTATTCTAATTTAATTCCATAGCAGTTGTTGGTGTACCCTGTTTTATCTCTCAAAGGATTAGCTATATATGATTTTATAACTTCTCTACAAATTATAGTTTTATAAAGTTCTTGCATTTACAGTGGTGGTGTGTGCTATCCTCACCTTTTTAAATTCCCTGGCACAACTAATATACTAATATTTGTTCTTTAACAAAAAAAATAGGATAAAATTTGATAGATGCCAAGAAGAATTGACAAACAGTTTTGTGCACTCTCTCACATTTTCTCACTCACAATAATAATTATACAATGATTTATTCAAACTGGTGTCCTCATGATTGTTATAGTCACAATGTTTCAGTTATCTTCAAATACCTGTTGTATTTTGACAACCTTTTGAGAATCTCAAACCAAACACTTTAGTAAATCTACAAGGTTGTTTTCATTCTACTGTCCATGCAGGAGGATATATTAGATAATTCTTCATAATTTGTTCTTGTTCTACTGGTTTCTTTATTTCTAAAATTCCCAGGAATTTATCAAATATGCCAGTTACCTTAAGAAGGCCAGTGAGCATAATGGCCCAAACATCTTGATTATAACAACTAAGTTTGAATAAATTAATGTACAACAATTGTAATGCCTCATGTTAGGAATAGGTGGCACATTGTGCCTATAACAACCAAGAGGGAGACATCAGTTCAAGTAAATTAGTGTATAATAATAATAATAATAATAATAATAATTGCTTATCACAGAAATAAACAAAATGTTGGGATTATAACAATTAAGATCAAGATAAAAGTTGAAATAAATCAATGTATGATAATAATTCCTCATTTCAGAAATAGGAGAAATGTTGTGACTATAATAATCAAGGTGAAGATACCAGTTCAAATAAGTCAAGAGATCCAAGATGGAATAACACTTTGAAAATATAATTGCTCAGAGTTAAGTGGAATCATGCTGGTCTTGCAAGTGATAGTGAAATTTATCATGATATTCAGTGGAAAGACTATTACTTTCACTTTGTAAAATGACATGTGAAAACTGAAAATTCTTCCCATTGTTTCTAGTTGTTTTCATTAGGTTGTGAAAATTATTTTCAAAGTGTATCAAAAATGAAAAATTAGTGCTTTGTTGGTAACACACCAATGGTTGCCAAGTGGTCACCAACACACCAATGGTTGCCAAATGATTACAACAAAGGTCCCAACTGTTGCAAATTCAAAACACAAACTTTGAACTAACATGAATCATACTGTGAAGATGTTTGCCATTCTAGAAGGTAAACTGAGGAATTGTCTTGTGCTCTAACTTAAATATCGCAGTGTGATTTTCATAGGCAGCGGAGAAATGCTGCTGAATATTTATTGGATATTTCTGCTGCCTGCTGCAATAAAGACATGCTTATTGCAGCCATTCCTCCTTGTTATACAAAGCAAACAGTATTTTTTAAAAAAATATCAAAGAAACCCTCCTTTTACAAATGTTATAATATTTATTGTGGGTTATTAATTTAATTTAATCATCTTTAAATTGCTTGGTTAAATTGCTTTATTGCAAAAAAACATGGATTTATTAAATATTTTAATTCTATTGTTGAAAGCACTTTATTACCATATCCCTTACCACAAATGTTTAAAATATACAGGGTAGATAGAATTATAGGTGTGGCTAGTTGGTTTTTGAGGAGTTATGAAAATTTATGCATGTTTTTTCTTTTGTTACAAAACATTTGTTCTAGATTGCTCACAGCAAAAATTAAGAAGTGAGGGAGATTTCCTGAATAAAGGGGGTTGTGAGAATAAGGATGTACTGGGTATTTCAGCTTGTCTATTTGAAAACTTCCATCGCTAAAGATTCAGGTAAAATGATCAGCTCCCTGTACTGATCCAGTAAGTACCTGACTCCTCATGTTATCCTCTATCTTTATAAGAACCAGATCAAGCTGAAAATTGAGTACTTTTATCATCTTTGGGTGGGAGCTCTCCAGTCTTCACTTTCCAGTCTTGATAGAGTTCAAAAACATTTCTGAGTCCCTGTTGGAGAGGAATTATTTTCTTGCCACATCCCACCTCTCTCTCAGAGGCAGGATGTGACAAGCCTCTCACTACTTTATCACTACTTCCATGAAAAGTGCTTAGAAAAACTACATTCATTTTCATTGGTTCCACCAGGTCTAACCTTCATGCCTAGAACCTGCCATGTCACTTACATTGTAACAAACCACCCACATTCCCTCTGTACTCCATTGGGCAGAAGTAAGTTCCTCTCAAAGGGCTTCTTCCTATGAACCACTGCTTTGTGGAACAGACTCCCAAGAGGATGTTTCCTTAATCACTACACTCTTAATCTGTTCAAGTCTAGAGTTAACCATTATCTTTCCCTTCTATCCATATAAACTACCCATTAACATAATCCTCTACCTCAAGTGGCCTCCAAACCTTGTACAGAGTGAACTTTACTGTAAAACAAAAAACAAAACAAAAAAAACTACCAGTTACCTTAAATTCACATATAAGACCCAGGAGATATTTTCTAAACCATTTCTTTTCTGGTGTGGGGAGGGTATTGGATTATATATACCATCCAAAATAGTATGAGTCACTCTACCTCCCAAGGAAATTTATATCATTAACAACCACTAATGGAACATAGATTAAAATAATCTTATCAGCACTACCCCACTGATCTTACCCTCGTGCCATCACACACTTGTAGTAGTGGTGATAATGGCCATAGTTATTGGTTATGGTAGTAGTGGTGTTAATCTAGTTGAAAGTGGTTGTAGCAACAGTGGTAGTAAAGTTACTTATAGTGATGGTGATAATGGTTGTGCTATTAGTATTAGTGGTAATGGTGCCAAAGAGTTTATATATTGTTAGCTAAAAACAAAATAGGGAAAAAAATGTGTTGAACTGTTGCTCTCATTATGAAGAGAGAAATGTGTGAACAGCTCTACTTACATCCTTTGTGTAACCTCTGACTTCTAGGAGGATAAATGATGGGAATGGGGCAGGCTGTGTGTATTTTCAAATAGGATTTGACTTTTATGAGATCAGTAGATGAGAGGAAGAAAAAAAAAAGAAAATCTTCTTCATTTCAGTGAATTTGAAAGAGGGTTACTATTAATAAGCTTAAAATACAGAGTATGGAAAAAGGTCATAGTGTGCAGTTCAATAGAGAAGAACCTGTTAGGATATAATCTGAAATCTTGGAGCCTATAAAATCCTTTCTTGCTTCTTCCCAGTTCATTTTGTTCAAAAGAACAGATGATAAAATTTGACCTCTTCATTTGAAAAATACAAAGAAGAGATTTTAATTACAAAAAATTCTTCATGAAGGTTGGCTATGAATTGAAAAGCTATTCTAACCCTGATAACATAGACATTTATACAAGTATTACTCCAAAAACAGCAGTAGCTCAAAGCCTTTGCCAAATGATAACCCTGGTTTTGGAGCCAAAACATCATTATTGCTAACTTTGGGAATTCGAACATTATCTCACAAAACCACTAGGCTTTGGTATTTTTTTCACCACAGTGCAGAAATGGCAGATTTATACAGATACAGCCTCTAGCTTAGCTTAGAGCTTTTAATATATTTCTTTTCTGTTGGTAACTTGGCACTCTGATTTCTCATTTCAAGCCACTATTCATTACACCTCCTGCACATCCATTGAAAAAAAAACAATATTATATATAAGATATTTAGTCTTGTGTTATGCATAGCAATAACATTACACTTACAGTTATAAGTGGAAATCTATTTCTGGATATATGCAGAAAAGGTTTATACTCAATTACACATATCTGTCCATGTCTATTTTGTATACACTTCATGGTGGGTTAATGGATTACAAGCTGAGTAGGGGGTTTGATCCTCACTAAGGGCCCCACCCTGATACAAAGCCATAATTATATCTTCTGTCTTCTTAATTCCTGTGTTTTTTTATTGTTCTCTCTCCTTAATGTTTTTCTTTTTCTCATATTCTCTCACTTTCAGTAATCCCTTGCATCTTAGTGGCTTTATTGCATTGCTTGGAGTGAAATGATTTTAATGTTAAAAAATAAAAATTTACACACAATTATTCTCATAGAGTTGGAATAAAAATTAACACACATCTAAACACACCCATTGTTGTATCTTGGGTTTTTGAAATAACAGAGGGAAATAAATAAGGAAGACAAACTCGTAGGTAAGTAATAAAATAGAAGTTTTGCTACACAAAGGTACACCTAGCAAATGGCCTAATGCTAACTCTCCTCAACTCTGTTTAATTACATAAACGGACAATTTCATTCATTTATATCCTATATGACATACATGCAGCCTTTATTTACATAATGATACATCCATTGATATCTATCTATCTATCTATCTATCTATCTATATATATATATATATATATATATATATATATATATACCCATGCTCTCACGATCTTCAGCCAATTAGAATGCCTGAAGATTGCAAGAGCATAAAACTTAAGTAGTGACTTAGCTGTGTCTTGTTGAGGTTGTGAAGTGTTTTTTGCTGTCTGGATAGCCTAGTCATTGGGCACTGTTATTTAGAGAGTTTGGGAATGACACGCACACATATATATTTTTTTTTCTTGAAATTGGAGTAGATTTGAACAGCAAAATTAGATCAGAACAATTTTGTTTACTGATGGGAATCTAATCTAGCCCATTTAGAATTGGGTCATTAGGAAGACAATGGAAGATGATCGAGATAATTTTTATTGGTTAAAATTTGAAATAGAGCTTAATAAGGCTATGAGGAACTTTGAAATTCACATGATTTTGGGTTGAAGGCAGCACTCATGATAATCGTGTGCGGGCCAAGGGTCGATTTATGATCAGCCAGGTTTATCTATATAAATGCGCACAGAAATCTGTTGACAGAGTGGTTGGCTCATCTGCCTTTGAATGCAGTCGAGCTGGGTAGAGAGAGGTCGGAGACTGGAAGTGACATCAGAGATTGGAACCAAACGCCTGTTAACATATTTTGTTGATATAAGTACGAAGAAGTGAATTACTCCTCCAACAATCTAAGACTGCTACTGCTACTATTATTACTACCACTGGAAACAGAAACATCAAACAAGCTACAATAATCAAAAGGTTGTTTTGGGGCTTGTCTGTCGTTGAGTGCAGTCGAGCTGGGTGGAGAGATATTGGAGACTGGAAGTGATGTCAGGGATTTGGAACAAAACCCCCGCTAACATGTACTGCTAATATAAGTACCGATGCCTCTGCTACCATGAAGATTACTACTACTATTACTACCGCTGAAGAGGAACGCAACTATAAACTTTAAGCCGCGCACAGAAATCTTTATCTCTCCATCGCAAGAGTCGTATATTGTTCTAGGATGATTTCACAACAAGCTAATCACAACCCCCTCTCTCTCTCTCTCTGTCTAGAATCCAGTGTATGAAATTTTACATCAATTATTTTCTTTTCTGTAACCTGTTTCTTTTCTATACTATTCTTTTCTGCTATATAAAAGACATTAACAATTCAACCATTGAATAGTTGTTTGTCTGGCTTTCTGCAGATATATATTTTTTTTTTGGTGCATTCTAAATTTCTTAGCACAGACTCTCCAGCCGTGTCTACATCTTCAGTCAACCATGAATGGATGAACATCACTTCTGCTTTCTGGATCAAATCAAACACAATGTGTGCAGGAAGCAGAATTAAACCAGTGGGCCGGTCAAATGATCTACAGATGCTCAGGGGACCTACGGTCACTCCCTTAAGTTCGGTTAAGCCCAAGAAGACACCTCAACCCAGAGAGTAAGATGTCAGAGGTTGAGGGGCTGGGGCGAAAGTGTTAGATTTCTTAGTTTGGAATTTTTTGCTTGTCTAAGGTTTTTCTTAGTTTTTTTATTTTTTCACTTTTGGCAGGTAGTCAGTTGGTTGCACCAACATTTTTGATTTTTTTTTTGTGTGTGTGTGTGTGTGTGTGTGTATATATATATATATATATATATATATATATATATATATATATATATATATATATATCTTTAAAGAGCATGGGAAAAAAATCTAATTTAAATACTCTTCAGATAGGAAACACTATATTGTAGAATTTCATTAACAGCTGGTTATTATAAATGTCATTTTCTCTGTGTATAACATTAAAACTGGAGAACTGCTTTATCACTCTTAATAAAATATTACAAGTGAAATATATAGCATTTATAAAATAACATAAGAGATTTTGATAAGCAACATATGGGACCAATATTGAGAGAAACTTTAAAAGTTCAATTAGAACACTGCTTATTATTATTATTATTGAGTGAGAGAGCAACACACCAAAAAGGTGATGCTAGGATATAAATATATAAAGTCCACTATACCTATATTGACATCCAGTTTGAGTAAAGCATATCAGATGCATGCATCACTGCCACATGTGCATGATTTTCTGAGCAGGTTTTAATAAAATGGCATATGACCTTGCAGGTGAGGCCAGTTAGAAAAACCTTCAGGTGGGGTAATCCAGTTATTCTCAAATTATCTCTGATTGAGGGTGTTTACAAGTATTTGGAGGTGACTCCCAAGTTACCTTGGTTGCCTCATCCTTGAAACTTAAAAAAAACAGTCTTCACAATACTCAGCCATGTCTTTCCTACTACTCTCTCTTATGACCAGAGATGCACAGTTTGTCAGCCCCTAGGGGACATGTCCATCTGGTCTGACAATCGATAAGCAAATCTGGAGTACTGAACTTTAAATGCAGCACATATATTTGTTGCTCAGAATTGTGAACCGTTTTGAGTTTGTTTCTTTGTTTTTTTAATCATTTCAGTCCAGTAAAGCCACTAATACACAAGGGGTTACTGAATGTTAAAGAGTAAGAAAAAAAGAGAAACATTATTAAGGAATGAGAACAATAAAAGAACAGGAATCAAAAAGACAGTAGATAATGATTGACATTGCATTTAAACTTTTGAACATCAAAGTTGGCTGGAAAGCAAGAAGCCGAAAGAGAATTCCACAAGTGAAAAGTGCATGAAAAAAAACTGTTAGCAAAGAACTTACTGTTCCATCTATCCAACTCAACTGAATGAAAAATGATGAAACCTTGTTGCCAATCTAATACTATGCTTAAATTCATAAAGTTTAGGTACCATAGCAAAAAGTTTATCAGAACACTTGCCATGAAAGTATTTATAGAAAAGGCACAGGGAAGCTACATTACAGTGGTGGGAAGTGGAGATGCCAAGACAGGACCAATAACATTGTGGATTCTTTTTTGCATTTCATCAAGAATCTCTAAATATAGCAGAAGCACTGGACCATATGAGTGTTGATAAAATTTTTAAAAATTAACATATTTAACTGGTATAATAGATACTAAACTTGTAATAAAAATTACAAGTGTAATATGAATCTTTGTCACTATTTTTTAAGATGCAAATTATGCCAGCTAAAATATGATCTTCAAAAGAACAAAGAAGCAAAATAATTTCTATAATAATAAAACCATTTTATTACTTTTTTTATCTGATTCCTACAAATTAATATTGAATAAAACTATTATAATGATCTTATATAAAGATGTCTATCTTGTGTATATTAAGAAAAAGTAATCTTTCTTTTGGATTGCATAAGTAAAAAAGAAAAAGATTTTGTATTGCTTTTGCACCATTAAATACAACTATAATAAAATCTATTTTCTATTCTGTTTTGTTGACAGCTTTCATGTGTGCCAATTAGCCAAGACATATTAATGATTGTTATTGCTAAAACTATTTTAATCTGGACAATCTCAATGACCTTGCAGGCTATGAATCTAAAAAATTCTTAGTTTTTTTTCTTCTTTCTAGGGTCCTATTTTAAGTTGAACCTGAATGAATATAATGGCCTGTTCCTCTTACAGGACAATTGATTTCATATAGTTTATTTGTGTATTCAGATCCACAGTGAGACAGTGTTGTAAAACCCTTCCTAAATTATTTTTCTTCTATAGACTCAGGTTTTATAGCATCACCTACGGCAGCAGCAGTAATCTTTCTGTTAAGCAGTAAACGAAAATGATACATTAGCAATAGTTTATAGTAAAATTAGCAGTTTCCTGCAAT
This sequence comes from Acanthosepion esculentum, assembly GCA_964036315.1. Lineage (NCBI taxonomy): Eukaryota > Metazoa > Mollusca > Cephalopoda > Sepiida > Sepiidae > Acanthosepion > Acanthosepion esculentum. Next base: position 57,158,154 of record OZ038505.1, read on the forward strand.
CTCGATATATTTGGCACTAAAGTTTTTAAATAAATTTCTCAATAACAAGAGTTATTAATATGAATCAGGAAAATATTATTTATGCTATAAACTGCATTGAAAAGCTTTGAGAGTGTTCCTGTTATTTTCAATTTTATGGAAATCGGATATAAAAATTGTTGCAATGAGTATTCTAATCAAATATATTTTCACTAATTATTATACCTTCCATTACAAAGTAGTCACATTAGTAAATACAGCCTTATACCCAGATCTAATACCAACTTTATTTTTGTATTCAAAGACGGCATGACATTTATAAAATGAATGATACTTTCTTATTATCAAAAGTCATTTTTTATGCAAAAGAATTAGAATTACAAATTGGAAATATGAAAATTAAACAAGTGCAAAAATTTAAATATCTAGGAAGTGTTTTAACAGAGGGCAGAAAATGTAACACTGAAATTTAAAGGCACATTGGGATAGTAAAAATGTATTCCAAAAGCTAAGCAAAGTATTAAGAAATAGGAAAATTTCATTAGAAAGAAAGATGAGTACTAAACTGTTATGTGATATCAGTCCTCCTATATGGTAGTGAATGCTGGGTAATCTCCTGAAAGATGAAGAAGAGACATGAAGCAACAGAAATGTTGTTCTACAGAAAGATGCTAAGAATACCATGAACCAAACATGTGAGCTTGTCCTGGGTAAGACGTTAAACTACGTCCAACAGCAAGGCCTCTGATCAGGAGGTTTTGAGGAGTGTGGAACCACCTCTTAATTGCTGGTGTTTCCAGGTCCACACTGACCCGGGGTAAAAGCACCTGTTAGGTTTCCAGCTATGGGCAAATAGTTAACTACTACCAGCAATACTTTTTTGAAAAAAATTATTACCAGAAACAGATTTTTGACAAAACAAAATATTACCAGCAATAAAAAATTTTGTCGGCATTAAATAACTCATTGAGGTTGATATGCCGTAAAACAAAATAAACCAAACTAAACCAAACATGTGAGCAATAACAAAGTTTTAGATAAAATGGAAACAAAAAGGACACTTATACAATACATAGCTTCAGAATGAGAGAGTTGAAATTTCTAGGGAACATAATGAGGAAAGATTGCTTGGAAAATTTGATACTCACAAGACAGATTGAAGGCAAGAGGGACAGATGAAAGCTTGAGTAAATAGATGGCAGAGACAACAAAAAGATAAAATTTATTAAGAGCTACAAAGGATAGGAAATTGTAGTCTTGATAGCCAACATCCTGAAGGGACACAGCACATAGAAGATAAGGAAGAAAAAACAAGGATGTCTACTCAGACAAACATACACCTTAAATATGTTTATAGTAATAAGATATAGATGTAATAAATGTTTCTGCTCTCTTATTCATCTGCATCTGTCAGTTTCATGCACTTTTGCATTCCAAAATAAAAAATAAATATTCATATTATTATATTAAATTTAAGGCTCTTTATTTTACATTTTATAGTGAAAACTTTTATTTGTCTTACAGTGTATATACTTTTTGTGCAAATATATATGATTTAGTGTGTCTATTTCTTTTTGTTTTGTTTTGTTTTTATCCAAAACATTCATAAATATCACAGACATTAACATTGAATACTCAATATGTCACAATATTAATGTAAATATATAAAGATCTTTTCTGTAATGACTTCAGAGCGATACCTGATTTTTATATTACAAGTAATAATAAAATTTGCAAGTTTGTATGTGGATATCTCTCTTTGTGTAAATAAAATTGTATAGTTCTTTGAAATGAAAAAGAATAGATTATAATTATTTGTACAATGCATAACATATAATGGTTGTGTCATGTATTTTAATGTTTTTTTTTTCTTATAGTAATGTCAAGACACAAAAATGCATAACATTTTAAGTTATATATAAAAACCAACAGATACATTGAAAAGACTTACACACAAAATATTGTTTGCAAGAACTTTTGTTTATTGATGTGAATAATTCAAGTTGCATTTTATGAAAAATCCTTTCACATCAGTTTGCATTTTAAAGAAGGTTTTGTATTAAATTGAAAATACACCTAAAAAAACTTTTACTGTAATTTGAGATGCAATTATTTCAATTAACTTTTCTGTTCTTTCTGTTATTTTTATTGAACCTCTCAACCAAAGTTGATTCCAGTTTTTTTCTAAGAAGAATACTTCTATGGAAAATTATAATAGGTTTTCATGATTTAAAGAAACTTTTGTTTTTTTAAATTTAACATGAAGCATTAAAATTGTGGTTATAAAAAGTACTCATTGTTAGGATTTGAAAAATAGGTTCATTTTTTTTAATCTTGCCCTTTAATTTGAGTTGATAACAAAGAAACATTATTCTAAATATTTTTCCCAGTATTTCCTTCATCTTTGTTAAATGTTTCAATTAATATAGTTTTTGGTTTTTCTCAAGCATTGCTTGCTTTATATGTTTTTATTCCTTTTTCATATTTATGGTTATTCATGAATTTTAAAGAAATTAATTCTACTCTTAGTAATTGTTCATACATTGAATAATCATGTTTTTTTTTATTTTCTCTTTTTTATACTTGAGCTTAATTTCTCTAATAATGCATGCAACCAGTGAATGACATTTTGTAAGTTTTTCTCTCTGCCTATATGTAGATGCACACATACGACACTATACTTTGAAAAAATGTTAATTTTGTATGTTAGGCTATTTTATCCCAACATTTCATTAATATATTTTAAGGCTTGAAAAGTTACTTATATTATTTACGTTACTTACTATTGTCCTCATCTTTATTGCTATCATCACAAAATTTTGGCCTTCATCAGATTCATGTTGATCTGGATCACTTTCAAGTAATTTCAGACTGAACCCTTTATTTAATCTCTTTGTTTTATCAACCATATCTTGGGATATTCTGCCTAGTCATTTTATTATTGCTCAGTTATTGCTCACCCTGATTCTACTGAATCTAAGTCTTCCCTACCTAGAACCTGGTATTGAACTCACCAATTTCACAAACCAATGATTTAAGCCTTGGAACAATCCTGAGTTTAGAACTTGGAGTCTTAAACCTATTCTACCTGTTGCTTGTCACACTTGCCTACATTCACTCAGACTTCTCTGATCTTACTGTTGAAAAGTTGCATTCTATTAAATTCTTTTCTCAAAATAAATCTGAACAAACTTTCTTACCTTTTTTTTTTATTAATAAATTAATTCACCCTATTTTTTTTCATCTGTAATACTTACAAGTATTTATTTACTTGGTTCAGCTTTTATTTATGTTCCTATAAAAATTAATTATTAGAAGGCAGTAATAATGGTTTAAAAAAAGAAATTTCTGATTGCAGGCTTTATAAAGTTGTTTGAATCCTGCTCTTCTGCATGTGTTTAACACTGTAAGCAGACAGGATCAATTGTATATCTACCAACATCCTCTCCAAGGTGCTTGAAAATCAATGGTAAGGTGAAAATTAACCATTTCTCTACAGGAAATATTCAGCATTCATTATTGCTTTAAATTTATAAAACCTTTTTCTTAAAACAGTTTTTCTGGAAATTAAACTTTTCAAATCCACTATTATCACTCTTTCTATTATTGATGGGAGTTTCCTTCCAAACCTTTTTTTAAGACTGTGTGGAATGTTAGCTTAATTATATAATTATTTTCCCTTCTACTTGCATGTGCTACCGATTTCTGTTGTTATTGCTCTTGGTAGTGTTCAAGTGACGTGGTTTTTGTTATCTGGTAAAGCTCTTTGTGATTTTCTAGCATCAGTCTGTAGTTTGAGGAAGGATTATCTAAAGACTTCAAGGATTAATTCATTTGAAGCCATTTTTAATCATTGATCTGAAAAAATGATTTCTACAGATGAGAGTTTAGACATTTCTGAATCATTTGAACACCATGCATAATTTCCATATGCAAGTTTAGATCTGATGAGGCTATTTACGAACATGACTCCAGTTTTAATGTTAATATTTTGGTTTTGTAGCATCTGATGGTATTAGAGAAAAGTATACTTAGTGCATGGATGTTCAATTTCCTTATTTCCTACACTAAATTTGTTATAACTGATCCATATATTTAGAGTATTTGAAGTATTCAGAAGGCAACCAAATCAGCTGAACAAGACAACCATTTTTATTTCTGCATTAAGTTTATCTGCTTTATTTTGGTTTATGTTTATTAACCTAGAATAATAAATGAGAACCAACAAAAATGGAATTGTCGAACACACTGAATTCTGCTTTTTTGTCTCAGACAATGTTGAGGAATTTTACTAAATTCAAGTAAATTCTGTGTTATTTCTTTATATAAAACTAATCTATATTAAAAAGAATTATATAGCTGTTCTCCAACATTTGATGCTACTTAAAGTTTCATGCTCATGGTAATCATCAGGCATAAGATAAAGTAATAAGTAACTAATTAATGGCCACTGACATGTCAATGAAGTAGTCCATTTTCATAGGAAAGAAGATTAAAAAATAAAGAAATTATAAAAATGACAAAAACAGAAAATAAAGAATAATATGTGAGGCATGGTAGTAGTTACTTTAAAGTCATTCTACTTTTTTCATTAGATATTTTTTTTTTCTCCTTTTTGTTTTATTTTTATTTCTTATAGTTTTTTTTATTTATTTATCGTTTTTATATATTTTTTCATATGAAAATGAACTACTCCATTATCTTTCCAGTAGCCATTAATTAAAGAAGAGTTAGGACTAACAATGATTGCCATGAGCATAAAATTTTAAAGGGCATTAAATGTTGAGGAACAGCTATAATTCTTTTTAATATACATTTAAGCTTTGTTATTTTACATTTTTTTAAATTTCAGCTCTGTTATTTACATTGAGCACTGTTTAATTACTACCAGCACCCAATGTGTGTTAGTTTATATTTATAAAAATAATCCATATATTTATTTTCTTTTATCATTTCAGGTTTCAGAGTCTAATAATGGCTTCCAAAAGGTAAATCTTTTCTTTTTTTTCCTTTTTAGCTGTATATATTTTGAAGGTATGTTTGCTATTATTATCATTTGGGGTAACTTTCAAAATTATATTTGTAATTGTTTTTTTCTTCAAATAATTATTCTTGGTGACAAAGTTACAGTGGTAAATGTGACACTGAAATCTGAAGATATATAGGAATAGCAAAGGATATCTTCCAAAAACTAAGCAAAGTATTAAGACATAGGAAAATATCATTAGACACAAAGAAAAGAGTGCTGAACTGCTATGTCATATCTAATCTTCTATTCATCAGTGAATGCTGGACAATCTTGTCACAGATGAAAAAAACAAAACACTATGAAAGTATATATTTTTATAGTAAAAATACCAGCAATACATATTTATAGTAGAATTACTAACAGTACATTTTACAGCAAAATGACCAACAATACACTTTATCTATAGTTGGGGGCATGGAATTGCATTCAAAATATTTAGATTTTGGTATTAAATAACTGATAGAGGTTGATATGCTGCTAAACAAAAGCAAGCAAGCAACCAAATCACAGATGAAAAAGAAACTTGAAGGAAGAGAGATATGGTTCTACCAACAGATCCTGAGAATAACATGTTGAATATGTGATCAATGAGGAAGTTTAAAGGAAAATAGGAAATAAAAGGATTTTGATTGATTGATTCATTCATTTTCTATGGATTATTTAAAGCCAAAAAATATTTTTAGATTGTAAAATTTTTTTTTTTTATAGATTTCATGATTTTGTTTTACACTAAATAAATCTCAATAGTTTTGGAGAAAGAGAAAACTATCAAAAATAATTATTATTTTACACACAAATTATATGATTAAATACAAAACTAGTAAGAATGCATTTACAAATTTAACATTTTTTGCTATTTATCTTCATCAGAAATTTTGGAAGTGGAATATACAGAAATGTTTTGATTTTTAAATTATATATTTTGTTTTCATTGGTTATATTACAAAATACAGTTAGAAAAAACTATATTTTTATATACACAAAATAACAATACTATGAAAGGATATTTATAAATGTGCTTGTACATTACTTTTGTAAATGTATGATATCAACTAAAGATTAGGACTTTGTTTTTTTCTTTTCAATATGTTTCTTGCAACAAGAAATTTAATCAAGATTTAATTAATCTGATTAAGTTAATACTTCCTTCAGATTAGACATTTTTTATATTAATCAAATAATTCATTTTCATACAAATAACTAATTAGACTAAGTGATACATTACTTTTCCATGATAACCACTAACCCCCTAAATAGCATTTCATTCAAGTTCTTCATACCATCTGTATTCATTCAACTCCTCTTCTCTCCCAGTCTCTCATTATTGTGTGTTTCTATCTTCCTACTTTATAGTTTTGTTTGTTTAAAGGCTTGCATATGTTGTACCCTGTCAGAATTTCAATCCTTTAACTCAAACAGAAGTGCTCATCCACAACTCATATGACAAAAAAAACACAATTTCACCCAGCTCTGCTCACCCACTTCCGGAATACTGTCCAAAAGCACCATGGTTATAAAACATCTTTCCTGACCAATCAGAAAAAAGCCCATGCAGTTTTTGCAGAAGCCATTTCTGAGCCACTGACTCACTATAAAGCTAACACTGATTTTTACCCACAAGACAGAGGTGACCAGACTGGCATTAGTGACAAACTTCCATGGCAGGCAAACTTAACCAGGCCATCAGCGGTGACACCAAGATGCTTCCATCAACAGTGATGACTTTGTCTTGCAACAAAACCAGTAGCAGCAGAGATTAACACTTGAACACATATACATGTTGATTTTTGTCCCCTAGTCATTTTCACTGGACTACTTTTTCTTCATGTGTCTATCTCAACTACTACTTTGTGTTATACCCTAGAACAAACTCAATCTCCTACAACTGATATACAATATCCCAGAACGAGTAAATGTTCTAACCTTGTAAATCATAGGAAAATAAAAAATATTTTACTTATCTCAATCCTTTCTTATCTCCATTTGTTTTATTACCATCATTACATTTGTTTTAACTGTTATATATCCTTTTTTTTCTTATATATCCTTCTAGGATAACTTGGCCTTTGTTTCAGATGCAAAAACAGTATCTCTGAAAATATCTTAAATTTTTTTCTACCTAAAGCAATTCATGTAACTGTGACAATATGATTGTAGTCACAATCCATGAAATAATCCATTAGTAATAGGAGTGACAGATCAAGTATCTAACAAGGACCCCCCTTCTGGCATTGGGAATTATTCTACAAATAAGAGGCATGTGATAGCCATCTAATACAAACAAAACAATATGTGGCATTAATATCTTGTCAGAATTATTTATGCTGTCTTTATTCAACTGGATGTTTCCCTCCAAAAGCAAAGTAGATACTACTCGCGATAGGACCTCACAGTATTGACACTCATATACTTAATCTTCATGGATTTACCTGACGTTTTCAATGTGAATTGTGCACACCATGTGAGTTGTGCCTGAACATAAATATTTGCTTTTTTTTCCTAGAGTTTGATGAGTGACATTGATGAAGGAACAAATCATGTGAACCATATTCAGAGCAGCACAAAGAAAGGACAAACCATCAATGGTAAGAAAACAAAATGTATGGTTGACATCAAGAGAAAAACGTCAAGGATTTAAACTACAAATATCAAACAAGTACAGAAGTTTAAATATCTTGGAAGTATTTTAACAGATGATGGAAAATATGAAGGCACATTGGATTAGCAAAAGATGCTTTCCAAAACTATTAAGAAACAGGAAAATTTTGTTAGAAACAAAGAAAAGAGTGCTTAACTGCTATGCAATATCAATCCTCCTATATGGCAATGAATGCTAGAGAATTTCCTCAAAGATGAAGAGAAAACTGGAGACAACAGAAATGTGGTTCTACAGAAGGAGGCTGAGAATACCATGGATGGAGCATATAAGCAATGAAGAAGTCTTAAGGAAAATGGAAACAAAAATATTTAGAATCAGGAAGAGAGATCTGAAATTTCTTGGACACGTAAAAAGGAAGGATGGCTTGGAGAATTTAAATTTTTGAAGATCAAAGTTGATTGAAAAGCAAGAAACCAGAAGTGAGTTCTACAAGCAAACAGTGTGATTGAAGAAACTATTAGCATAGAACTTAAGGACTCATTTAGACATTTCAACTGTGCGATAATGCTATTTTGCTGCCAATCTAGTAATGCACTTAAATTCATAAAGTTTAGGTACCAAAGAGGAATGTTCATCAGAACAATTATCATTATATATTTATAGAAAAGGTACAGAGAAGCTATGTTATTGCAGTGGAAAAGTGACTGAAGCTGTGATGCTAGCCTAAGACCACTCATAGGACACAGATAAAAAGGACAGGAGTAGGAAGTAGGTCCTCTACTTTACCATCTCATGCAAATGGATGACAGAACAAGGGTGGTCTGGAAGAATAGCAAAAAAACAAACATTACTAAGAAGCTAAGGAAGTTGTGGACACAGCACATAGAAGAAGAAAATACAAGTGTAATGTATTGTACATTAAAAATGGAAGTACAAAGCCTATTTCTCATACATGACATTATATTTATTCAACTCCTGACTTTGTCAGTTAATGTTGGCCAGGGTGGGTGGCCAGGCCTTTTATCCAAAATCATACATGTATGAATGTATGATGGCTGAGAGAGACTGTCCCCTTGCCTCTGAGGTAGGTGTTTATATATCTTTCTCTGTCATTTCACTCTATTTTAAGCATGCATCCCAGGTGCAGCTGAGCTGATCATGTGGGTCTGCACTTGGTAGCTGGAGGTCACTTCAGTATATACTACAATTGAATGATCTCCACCCTCATCTAGGAGGTCATCACTTGGGTCAACCCTGCCCCTGGTTTCTCTGATGGACATTGAGTGAAAAGTTTATTCTGGCATGATCTACAGTGGTATACATACTGCACAACTTGGAAAAGCCTTTAAAAAAACAACAGTTTGTTTGGCAGGTGGCCAGGAAATTCACTTGACTCCCAATGAAGGTTTATATTGAAAATGTTTGCTTGTACATGAGCAAAAAACAGCAATATTCTTGACAGCATTTGACTTGAGGGATTGACAAATTTGGGGAGAAATTAAAAAAGTAAAAAACAAACAACAAATGATTAGAAAACTTCTTTGCTCATTTAAAACTACAGTATTTAATTACATAAAAGAGCCCTACCTAGACTGGACACTCTTACCTTGAGGTAGCAACCAGTTTTGGAGAAGGGAAGCTCTGAATTCAAAAACCAATCTGAAGAGAGATGGGCTCCTTCAAGCTATCTTATTCTATACACACCACTGCTACTATTACTGTAACACATGTGGTGCCCTTATGACTCTAGTGGGTTTAGGACTTATCATATAACACAACAAAGACACCCACCCTATTTATATTTAGTATTACAAAGTCAGGCCAGGTATAAGTACTGGAATCAATTATAAACCTGAAGAAGGTCGGAGAGTAGATTGGCTGATATATGACAAAAATAATAAAGATTAGGTCCAAATTAATTATTGTATAATAAAGATATCTATATGATAATTATGGTGTTTTTCTGTTTGTTTTTCTATCTACAAAAATAGAATCACCCATTGAGTAATGTTTAGCAACTTGGTCTCCTTATTATTACATAATGAGAAAATCTGTTGTTATGGTAACATGAGTCATGGTTGGTACCACTTGAAGCATGAAAGTAAGCATTGTGATACCATAACAATGGAATAGACTTTTGTATGTTATACTTAGTATACTTAGCAGGACAAAGAATGAAAGAAACCTGATATTGAAAATTGAAGAAGATAAAACCCAATACCAAATAATATTAATGCATTAACAAAAAATGCAATAAGTAAAGAATTCCTACAATATATATATATATATATATATATATATATATATATATATATATATATATATATATATATATGTGTGTGTGTCTGTGATTGTGTGTGTATTAGTTTTTATTCTAAAATATGTTATCTCATAGAAATTCAAAAATAAATATTAAATGATATATTCCCGCTCATTCAATAACCTCTTGTGTCTTAGTGGCTTTATTACCTTTGTTGGGTGAAATGATTAAAAAATACTATTTCATGTTTTCAGGTAGTTATTAAAATTTGTTTATATTGATTATCATTTTATGTAAAAATGTAATTTACAGGTCAAATATTAAACTAAAAAACCAAGCTTTATTTATGAAGTTGATTTTTTTCGTATTGCATTGGCAAAATTCAACCAATTGCAAATCAAAAATATTTTTTTTTAAATTCCAGAAAGCAAAACTTGAATTTGTTTTATGGTAAGCAATATACTGAATCTACCCAAATGAAATGTGTAGATATATCTTTGTGTAGTCTCCCACCATTTCACAGATCTTCAGTCTATTTTCAGCACTTATTATTTGGGAATTATTCACCTTGCATCTTGTTTGTTTGTTACTTGTATCATATGCAGCCTTTGTTTCTGGCTTTTTCTTTCATAAAATTTCAAATTGGAACTTTGTTTTTTTAAATATTTTGACATTTATTAAATGTACCTAACATCTTGATACAATTCAACATCTTTTCTTTTTCTTAACAGGTTAACAATTTTTCACTACTATTTTTCAAAAAATATCCCTGTTATTCTAGAGATAAATAATTTTTATATCAGAATTTCTCCTAATCTTTCTTTTTGCTAATGGCACAAGAATTTGATGATTAAAACTTATTTTTATCTAAGTTTTTTTTCTCACCTGTAGAGTTCATGCTAATGATACTAATTACTAATTTGTAAATAGATATAAATACAAAGGGGTGGTGAAAAGTTATCCCAACCAGGAAGCCCTATTGTTCAAACCTATAGTATAACAACTGCATAACATTTACATTGTATTTGGCATTATAAGTAATCTAGAGTTAATTTAAAGTATACAAGAAAATATGCATAGTTATATGATGATACAAAGTGGAAAATTTTATTAAAGTTGCATTTTGCTAGAGAAGGTTATTCTCTCTTTGGCTTCTTCAGTTTAAATGAAAGAAAGACAAAACTGTCTGTAAGGAAAATGTGTTGTGATCTCTGAGGATAAGTGGGTATCATAAATCAAATTAATTGATTTATGATACCCACTTATCCTCAGAGATCCCAACTATTATAAATCCTACAAACACACATAGGTTATAAACAAATACTCTACTTTTTTTTCCATAAAGGACTTGAGCATCTGTGGATTTTTGTATCCATAGGAGGTCTGAAAACCAGTCAGCCATGGATACCAAGGGATGACTTTATTTCATATCCTCTCTTAGCGTGACCAACGTACTAACATTCTCTGTCTTTGAAATTCTGCCATTGTATTAGACATTCTTCTGTGTTACCAGAAAATCTAAAAATTTCTTTGCTTTGTAATTGATCTTTTGTAATGAGTCCAATATTTTTGTTTCCCACTATTAAAACCAAAATGTACATTTTGATTAGAGATTACATATGTTTACTTAGACATTAGATATATGTTTACTTAAACAAAGTTATCAGATGGATCTTTACCAATATTTGTTGTGTCTATAGCAAAAAAAAAAGCCATAAATGGAAAGTTTCTTTCATTCAAAGTTTAGGATAGGCATCACTCCAAGCCCAAGATCGATTTCATCAATCTAATCAATTTCTCACTCTAAAGATATATTTAATGACTGTGTTTAACAAAGTTTACAATTCATAATGCTGTATGTATTGGACATTTTACTCACTAGTAATTAACCTCTTGTTTAATGTAAGTTAGCTCACTGTTCGTTGCATTATTTTAGAATGTATTATTATATTATTTCTTTGTTTTTGTGATACAGTCCAACCTCTTTAATCTGGCACTACTGGGACCAGGCCACAGCTGGACCACAGAAAATGTCAGGTGACAGAAATCACCCCTAAAAAACAAACTTATATGAAGTCATTCCACACACACATATATATTGCTGTGTTATAAATGGCAGTGTGAGTGATGGTCACTCATTGCATTGCCTTCTTTTTTACTTCCTCCAAAAGTGGAAAAATCCAAATGAATTGCTCTTTGCAAGGCTGGATGGTTGACAGCTTCTGTTTCCCCAGGTATTAGGGCTGATTACAACTTGAAGGGGGGAAGACTTCAGTTGGTCTTTGAATCTGCATTTTGGGGCAATACATGCAAATACAAAGACTAAAAAATACCTAAAACCAAAAAATAGTATATACTTACTATCCTAAATTGGTAAATATGCAGCTATATATAAGAAATGAAAAAGACTGTATCACCAAAAACACTCTGCTTCTGTTGTGGAAAGTTGTAAACAATGTGTGGCATTGCCCTCATAGCTGCTCAATGAACTAATGGTAACTAATTCAAAAAAGTGCTAAACTAGGGAATACCAAATTAAAGAGCTCATACTGTACAATAATGTTCAAGGGATGTAATTATGCAATATAGAGTTCTTATCTTCTATGTGCCATGCCCTTTCAAGATATGTTCAGTTATAGCTCTCCACAACTTCTTATCCTTGTAGCTCTAAGCAATGTTTATCCCCTTACTATCCCTCCCTGTCTATGTTTTACTATACATTTACACAAGCTCATTAGTTGTTACTTGCTATTTCTCTCGGCCCCACTTACCTTCAGTGTGTCTTCTGAGTGTTAAATCCTCCATGCCTTCTTTCCTCATTACATGTTCCCGAAATTCCAACTATTTTTTTCTGATATTAAGTGTTCTTTTCATTCCTATTTTCCTTAAAACTTCCTTATTGTTCATATGCTCCATCTATAGTATTCTCAGCTGCCTTTTGTAGAACATCTGTTGCTTCAAGTCTCTGTGAAGAAATTTGTACAGCATTCATTGCTATATTATAAATTTAACCAAAATTATTTTAGACTATATTTGCAAATGACTTAATTGTAAAAGAAGGGCTAATTTAATGACTGAGATAGTATGTTTATCCCCGAGGCCGACTTAGCTTGACCGTATGAATATTTATAAAATCCAATAAAAGCATTTATCTTCATGGTTACTGCTGTAAACACTGACGAAACAATCAAAAGCTAGATTCATCTTAAAATCAAAGATTCACAGAATTTTATTTCCATACTTTATTGATAAAAGATTCAGTGTATTTAACCTAGAAGTGTGGGACCAATTCACAGAGCAACCAGTATAATCTCTTTTTTTGTATGAGAAGAAAAAGGACATAATGGTAACCTAACTGAAATTGCTGTATCCTTATCAAGACAAGGACTCCCTAAATAATGATTGAGACAAGAAATCTTTTCAATGGGTTAACATCACATAAAAACAGGCATTCCATTTAAATGACATTTTTATTTGGGAACAAAGACTTTACTGATATCACTGGTTAACAAAAAACAAATATTGTCTCCTACTGAGACAAACTATACAAGATTAAACTAAATACGCCAATTCCAAATTTGCATTTAAAATTCTCCTAGGATGTTAGTTTGTTGAGATATGTGCATAGCATATTTATGCTCAAGGTAAATATATTAATAATATATTAATATCCACTTGAGCTGCCTTAAGGAATTCATTCATGTTAGTCATACAGAACTTTCCTAGGTCTTCACAGAACTGAAAACTATGCAGATTTAATAAGCACTATGACAGCAACATATCAAAAAATGGGATGCCAGACATCTCTTAAATTATAATCTGAATCTGGATGCCATAAACAATTTACATTGTGAGAGGTTTCACCCAGAATGTACCTGTGATGGAATTGAGATACCAAGGCTAGTTTAATCCAAGTATAATAAATGACTACTGCTGGTTCCTACTTTAGGAGACCAGTTCAACACGAAAGCACAAAAGCATTTGTCTCAAACATTACTGAAGATATCAGAAATAAAGTGAGTAATTCATATTTATTCTTTTATTTCTGAGCATTATTTAAATTTTTTTTAAACATAAATCTACTATTATACTATTTGCCTTGAACATTTACTTTATGCAGTACTGTTAACGTAATTTTATCCCAAGCAAGACAATAAAGCCACTAAAACACAATAGGTTACTCACTATAAGAGGATATGAGAAAAAGAAAATATTAAGGTGATAGGACAATAAAAGAATGGAAATTAAGAAGACAGAACATAATGATTGACATTACATTTAAATTTTTGAAGATCAAAGTTGATTGGAAAGCAAGAGAGTTCCACAAACAAGAAGTGCAAGAGAAGAAACTGTTAGTATAAAACTTATGGTTACATGTAGCATTTCAACTGTAAAAAGATGAGACCCAGCTGCCAATCTAGTACTGCACTTAAATCCATAAAGTCTAAGTACCAAAGAGAAAAGCTCATCAGAATAATTACCATGAAAATATAGAAAAGGCACAGGCAAGCTACGTCCCAGCAGCAGAATAGAGTCTTAAGTGGTGATGTTAAGTCAGCACCAATAACATTGCAGATTCTTTTTCCTTAAATATAAATATGTGATGAGCATATCTCCAAAACTTTCTAGTAGCCCAAGATGCAAGCTACAAATTGGAGACCTCAAAATCTAGCAAGTACAGAAATTTATCAGTAGATAGAAGAAATTTATCAGTAGATAGAAGAAATTTATCAGTAGATAGAAGATGTAACAGAAATCTGAAGGTGCATTCAAATAACAAAAATGCCTTCTTTAAACTAAAAGTATTAAGAAAAAGGAACATTTTAGAATAAATGGTCAACTGTTATGTAATATTAATCATCTTATATGGCAGTGAGTACTGGGCTGTTTCCTCACTGATGTAGAGGAGACAAGAGATGTGGTTCTACAAAAGGATGCTGAAGCAGAACATGTGAACAACAAGGAAGTCTTAAGAAAAATGGGAATGAAAAGGACATACAGCTGAAATTTCAAGAGCATGTAATGAGGAAAGAGGATTTGGAGAATTTAACCCTCACAAGACATTGTAGCCAAGAGGGGCAGAAAGAAACAGCAAGTAACATACCTAATGAGCTGTGTACACTAAGAGTGATTGCAAGGGGACAAACATTGCTTAAAGTTACAAAGGATAGGATGTTGCGTTGTGGAAAGCCTTGATCACACACATCCTAAATGGACATAGCATATAAAAGAAATAGCACTTGATTTTGTGTAATAGAACATATGGGAGGAGGCAATAATAAGCTGCTTTTATTTTTGTTGTTGAGTATAATTAATAGATCTTCCCAAAGGTGTACATTACACAACATCCTGACCTGCTTGACTAATTCTGAGTACAGATTTGGAATCAGGCTACTTAATTTTGTCTAAAATACATCTTTTCCTCTGGTAACAAAATCAAGATTTCTGTTGCCCAACAAAAGATTTTTTGTATCAGAAAGTATCTAAGATATTCAGGTGATACTGTGTTGATAGCTGACATGGGAAGTAAAACACAAGCACTTCAACAGAAGATAGTAAAGGAAAGCAAGAAGAAAGGACTAACCATCAATTGTAAAAAGATGGAATGTATGGTTGTCAGTAAAAGGAACAGCTGAAAATGCGAACTACAAATTAAAAATACCAAAATCAAGCAAGTACAAAAATTTAAATGCGTAGGAATTGTTTTAATAATTGGAAAATGTGGGATAAAAATTCAAAGGCACATTGAGATAGCAAAAGATGCCTTCTAAAATTATGCAAAGTATTAAGAAACAGTAAAATTTCATTAAAAACAAAGAAAAGCATACCCTGGACTGTTATGTAATAATGGTCCACCTATATGGCAATGAAGGTTGAACAATCTCCTCACAAATAAATGACACTTGAGGCAAGAGAAATGTAGTTCTACAGAAGGATGCTGAGTATAAGTAACAACAAAGTTTTAAGAAAACTGGAAACAGAAAGGATGATTATATTTAGAATCAAAAAGAGAAATTTGTAAGGCACATTATGAGGAAAGAGTTCTTGGAAAATTTAACACTCAGAGGACATGAAGAATGCAAGCAGGGAAAAGGAAAGCAGCTAGTAACCTACCTAACGAGTTTTTGTAAATGGTTGGTAGGACAGGAATTGAGGGAAATAGCCAAAAGACTAATATTGCTAAAAGCTACAAAGAACAAGAAGTTGGGGAGAATTATGATCACCCATGTCTTGAAGGTACATAGAAGAAGATAATGTCAATGTGATTCTAAAAGTCATAAATTTATATAAACCCTTTTTGCATGTTTTCCCATTTTTGGAAGTAGCAAACTGATTTTTATAAAAATGACAAACAACAAAGACATTTTTTTAAGTAAAACCTCAATATTTTACAAAAAGTGTATTATGCATTGTTATTCTAGATTGTTATCTTTTAAGGTGTTTTTTCTCATCTAACAAAAAACATTTATGCCCTTTTTGCATCAAACCGACAATGCATAATAATTAATATAACGAGGCTATTTATACATTATTAAATGCAACACTTATGAACCCATTAGCTATATACTCTGTTTTAGCTGTGATTTGAGAGCTCTTCAGCTGAAATAAATTATAATTTCTTGTGGCACCAGGAACAATAAAGTCAAATGACTTTCAAAAAATAACTGATTTATTATGTTTAACTGGAAAGATCATTAAGCATTTGTGGTTTATGAGAAAAGATCAATAAGTTTGTAGTCTGATACATAGTTACAGCCAGCCCTTCATATCCACAGGTTTTGTGCATTCAACCAGCTTTGAAGCAAAAATAATATGGTGAGGATCTTCCAGAAAAGTACCTGTTATATAGGAATAAAGTGTCGCTGATGACACTTGACTTTGAACATAGATTGCCAGTGAGCAAACACAGGTGATCCCATTATTAAATTAAGTAGGCCATGTGACCATAGAGGAAATGCATACGTAGGAAGTGGCATCCAATTGATCATTCTTCCTAGTCTATCCTCTATTACTATTTGAATCGCTGTTGCTAGTCTATCCTATATTACTATATGGACTGCTATTCTCTACTCTATTCACTATACTATTTCTCTATTCAGATCACTATATGGGTTAGTATTTGATTGAGTATTATCGAGCAAGTACTATTAGTGCAAGTGCTATTTAAAAGGCATTTGATACCAGCATTGTTCAACGGTATACTATAAGTTGTATCTACGATTACAGATTCTCTACTGCAATGAGTATTACAAAAATGAAGAGTATTTGTTGGCATTACAAAAGTGGCAACAAATGTTCGTTGCCATCACAAAAGTACCAAAAAACAAAAATTAAATTTGCTGTTTACCAAGTACTGCACCAAATCAACCTGAAGAAATGACATGTAGTCAACAATTTACATAAATGATGTGTAGTTTATAGTTTATTAGTTTACAGATCCTTTCTCAGTCTTTTCTAATATTTACTATTTGAGCATTGTTTACCTAAATTTAATTTGCTACTTGTGTGCACCCTTTTTTTTGTCTCCAAAATCTGGAATGGAAACTTCTTTAAAAAAAAATATTTGTTATTAAATACATGTGACAGTAGGTGGGGATCCTAGAATCAAACTCAGCAGATACCATTATTGTATGACCTGAATTTTTCACTGTGTGCTGTTTGATTGATATGTGATTAATGGAAAAACATTGGGTTTTGTTAAAAAAGAAATATTTGTCATGTAAATAAATGCCTCATTTATAATAAATGCATCATTAGACTGCAGACTTATTGATGTATCTACATATTTATCACCATATTAAGGGCATTATCAAAGGAGGAGATTATGTTGAAAACTAGATATTTGTTGTGTAAAATGTTTTTTTCATCATTAGGTTGCAGGCTTATTGATTTACTTACATATTCATCACTATATTAAGTGCATTCTCAAGGAAGGAGATTAAAAATATTTATGTAAAATGCTTTTTCATTATTAGGTTATAGATTTTTTTTTATGTACCTATTAAACATAACAAAAGTGAATGAAATTATTGATAGTTTGATAATAAATATATATTCGTTTATTAGAGCATTATTTACTTACCAAATGTTAAATGTTATATTAAATAATACTGTTTTTGTTTGAATGAAATGAGCTATAATGAATTGATTTATAAAGATAAAAATTTTCTGTAAATAAATCTATTATAGGTCTTGACTAGAGTAAATAAGCAAAAGTAAATTAGTGTCACATTATCATTGTAAAGATTAATACTAATATTGATGTAAGAGCATGTGGCTTTGGGGGCTTTCTCCAAATGTGGATTCTTCTTCTCATGAGGATGTAATACACATCTTCTGTATTTCTGTATTTTTCCCTCTCAGGTTGAGTACTTATATCTTATCTTTCTGTCGTTTAGTTGTCCCACATGTCCACATCCTAAGCACAACTTGGTCAACCATCTGTTTACATTCCAGGATAGCCACTGACATCCTGTGAGGCTCAGATCTGCACTTGGTATCTATGAGTTCACCTTCCAGATCAAAGCTTTGATTCATCTGGCTTCTTTGATGCTCTGGTGTGACACCGAGTACAAAATCTACTTAATGTCAGCCTGGTGCATACTTATTCTTATTAACTTTGGCATTAAATTTGATTCAAACTATCTGGTATTTCCCGGCATTAATCACATACTACATAACATTCATGCTAAAGTCATTATTGCTTGTTGTTTAAACTATCGATTGCATTTATTTTGTTGTTTTTCTTGCAACCATACTGCCATTTTAGCTGATCTATTCTATGGCCTCCTTAAGGTGTACAATCCACATAGAAAGCGGATTTGTCTTTGTGGGATGGAGTAATGAATTTCTGAGACAAAACATTATTCACCTGGCTGTAGAATGGATTGGGCAAAATGTTTTTATAATAATAAAAGACAAATTTTCCAAGCTCAAAGTTGTAGACATTAATGGTAATAAAGAAAAGCAGTTCCTTAATGGTAGTATTTATTTATTTATTTTATTTATATATATATTAGGTCATCCCATAAGTTCTGTCCGAATTTTAACTTTTTGTTAAAATGAACGAAATTTAAAGAGAATTTTATAATGTCTAATGGAGCTGAACATTATTTTTATGTTTAGATGCATTTAAACTGATCAAATTTTATTTCAAGGAACAATAAAATTAAATTTTGTTTGATTAAAACCCTACTAACATGGAAGTACCCAAGAATCATTTCAGGCACATAATGCTTTATGAATTCAAGAAAGGAAACTCAGCAGCCGAAGTGGCTAGAAACATTCACTGAGTTTATGGAGAGGAATGTGTGAATGAAAGAACTTGCAGAAGATAGTTTGCAAAATTCAGAGGTGGAGATTTCACCCTTGAAGATGAAGATCAAACCGGACGTCCAGTTGAGTTTGATGAAAAGCTTCTTGCAGCAGCCCTTGAAGAAAATTCTGGTTTATCAGTTGAGGAATTGGCAGTGGTTCTCAGTTCAAACCATACAACTGTTCATCGTCATCATCAACAACTTGGATAAGTTCCTAAACTTGGAAAATGGGTGCCTCATGAATTGTCTGAAAACAACCTCAAATCCTGAGTTGACATCTGCTCTTCTCTCCATTCTCGCCGACTTGTTTCACCTTTTTTAGATAGACTGGCAACGAAAAATGGATCTTTTATCGAAATGTTAAGCGTCGTAGACAGTGGCTTGGTAAAGGGGAAGGACCCCAGCCACAGCCGAGAAGGGAACTTCATGGGCAAAAGGTTCTTCTTTTAATTTGGTGGGATTGCCAAGGAATAATCCACTTTGAATTCTTACCACCTAATGCAACAGTTAATGCTCAAATATACTGTCAGCAATTAGAGCGTTTGAACCAAGCTTTGATGGAAAAAAGACCTGCTCTAGTGAATCGAAAATGGGTGATGTTTCATCAGGACAATGCGCAACCACACACAGCAAGAATCACGTCACAAAAGATCGAAGAACTTGGTTGCGAGAAAATTCCTCATCCACCTTATTCTCCTGACCTTGCTCCTTCAGACTACCATTTGTTTCATAGCTTACAGAATCATTTGGAAGAAACCGCTTTTGTAACACAGGAAGAGGTTAAAACTGACATTTGTGAGTTCTTCGAATCAAAGCCAAAAGAATTTTACAGTAATGGAATTAGTAAGCTTGTTAATAGATGGAAGGAAGTCATAGATAATCAGGGAAAATACATTGTTGATTGAATCTGTAATTAAATGTAACATTTGGTCACTTGTTTTCTTTATTCAAAATTCGGACAGAACTTATGGGATGACCTGATATATATATACATATATATATATATATATAATCTGTGGAGAGATGAAAGTGTTCTACTGAAAATTGTAGAGATTGTAGTAAGGGTAGATTCCTTGTTCTTGCATGGCTTTGATCTGAACATGGTCTGAATTCAACATCTTAATCTTGTTACTTGACTCAGTGTCTCAGTTGAGAAAGAAAAAGCATGTTCTAATGTATTTACTAGATCAAATTAGCAATGCTTGACTGAATTTTGTTATATGATGTGTTTTAAGCATTGTGTGTGCTTTGTTCAGATGAATTCCTTCATCTTTGTTTTTTCCTTTTTTTTTTTTTACATTGTCTGCATCTGTGTGTTTGTATAATTATAATAGGTCTATATTTTTTGGCATTGTCCTTTCTTGACTACTTCACTAGGCTCATAACCAAATCAAGTATAGACATTAATAGTTTGTGGAAGCAGTTATTCAGGAAAGAACCAGGCATGAAATTGAGATTTCAGAAGCATGGTTCAAAAGACAGAAGCACTGACAGTTCAGAAGATGCATTGGATGGTCATAAGCTCAGTGCAGGGGTCAGAAGACAGACTCAAATTCACATAGACATGATATGTATGCAAGAAGTGTATGTTCATTCAGAGTATGATCCAAAAATCCACAACACGATTGGCACCTTAGGAATTTTGGAGAGTATATAACCAAACATTGTGAAAAAATAAAACAGCTAATTAGTCTGAATCAACACACATACAAATATAATAATTTAGCAATTTAAAAATTGTAATAATGTGTAATATAATTAAGTAGAATTGATTGATTTCTAAAATAGTAGTTCTTAGAAAAGGAAAGCAAATAGAAAAAATCCTAATAATGAAAATTTTAAGCACTTATATAAAGTAGAATTAATAAGCATTTATTCTTCTTGGAAAAAGATTATATGAAACCTCTTAAGAGTAAAACGTTAAACTATTTGTTTTTAAGAAAAGTGGCTCTCAAGAGACGTACTTGGACTCCTGGGATGCAAGTTGAAGAAGAATTATAAAAAGTAGTATATTTTTGTATAATTTGCCTTGGATATAATATTCAGAAAAATCATTATTATTTATTACCATTTGCTACAATAAGCTAATGCTTTATTTTTCTTTCTGTGCTAAGAGATATTCTTGCATTACTCTTTGTGCTAGGCTGATGTGAAATATTTCCAACATTTTAATGACAGTTTTTTATTTATTTAAATTCACGGCATCATTATTCAACCATCTTATGCCATCTTTATTATTTTTTTTAATCATTTCACCCCAAGCAAGCCAATAAAGCCACTAAGACACAAGGGGTTATTGTGTTTGAGAGAATATGGAGAGAAAAACACTATTAAGTAGAAAGGACAAAAAAATAATAGGAATTTACAAAACAGAAGATAATGATTGACATTTCATTTAAATTTTTGAAGATCTACATTGACTGGAAAGCAAGAAGAGAATTCAACAAGCAAGAAGTGCTTGTCTATCAGCTAAAATGTATATTTCATTATAAAAGAATGTTTCCAGTTATAACTTTTTTCAATATGTTGGAATTAATGAACAAAGAGTATTGCATAGAGAAAAACAAGTGAGTGTCTGAAGACTACATTGCATTTGGAAGAAATACTCATCCCAACTCCATGAACATTTACTGTGCTGTAATTACATGAAGACAACTGTCATCAATGCAGCAAAACCACTGGTCAACTTCCTTACCATGAAAAGGTTTTTAAGGGTTTTTTTCCCCTTTCACTGAAGTGTCATTGAAATGAGCCAGTTTCTCACTGTAGCATTGCAAAGCAATAGTTTGTCATTGCTCACTTGTTCAGTCCATGGTATCTTCAGCATCCTCCTGAAGAACTATATTTCTGCTACCTCAATTTGTGAGGAGATTGTCCAGCATTCACTGCCATACAGGAGGACTGATATTGCATAACAGTTCAGTACTCTTTTCTTTGGAATGTATTTCTTGGCTATCCCAGTGTGCCTTCAGATTTCAGTGTTGCACTTTCCGTCCTCTGTTAAAACACTTTTCAGATATTTTGATTTTGTTTTCTCCAAGTTGTAATTTGCATGTTGGACCACGATTTAAAAAAAACACTTGTCTTTTATTTTCTTGTTGTTTCCTTTCCTAAAAATGACACGCTCAGAATTAGAAAGAGACAGCTGAAATTTCTTTACACAAAATGAGGAAGGAGAGCTTGGAGAATTTAATACTCACAGCATATATTAAAGACAAAATGGACAGTGGGAGGCAATGGGCCACCTACCTGACCAACTTGTGTGAATGGATGGTGAAATGGGGGAATGGTAAAAAGACAAACAGTGCTAAAAGGTACAAAGAATAGGAAGTTGTGGTAAGTCATAATCGCTCATGTCCTAAAGGGACATAGCACAAAGAAGAAGAGAAAAAGATGATAAAAATAAAACATGAATGTGCAAGTATCTTATTTTCTTATGTAACATATACAATCTTTCTCCTTTTTCATGTTGGTGTCATAATGAGACCATCTTCACTAGAAATACGTTATCTACATTGTAATACTTATTACTATGCAGATAAAGTATTTCAATTGAAGTATTATTTCAGTCACTTTCCTACTGCTGTAATGTAACTTCCCTATAAGCTTTTCTATAAATACTTTCATGGTAATTATTCTGATGAACTTTCCTCTATTATACCTAGACTTTATGAATTTAAGCACAGTATTAGATTGATGGCATGGTCTCATCATTTTACAGTTGAAATGGCTAGATATAAGTTCTATACTAACAGTCTCTTGTTTGGAAATAGGAAGAATACACTGATACAAGTTATCTCCCCTAGCACTGACAATGGAATGAGAACAATCTACCTCTGTGTATTGAATAAAGGGTTTGGATTGCAATTCTCAGACATTGTAACAAGAAGTAATTAGTCATTTATAAGCCACGAGGGAACATGCTGTTTTCATATAAGAAATAATTACAACTTAAATGGAGTGTAAAAAAAAAAAAGAAAAATCAGTTGAAATGGCTAGATGTAACTAAGTTCTATGCTAACAGTTTCTTCCCTTCTCACTTGTGGAACCCTGTTCCAGTCAATTTTGATCTTCAAAAATTTCAATACAATGTCAATCATCATCTTCTGTCTTCTTGATTTGTTTTCTGATATTCTTTTTTCCTCACATTCACTCACAGTCAGTAATCCTCCATGTCTTAGTGGTTTTGTTGTCTTTCTAAATGATTAAAAAAAAGAATTTCTCATTATGATACCAACATCTAAAATCAGAAAAATTGTACTATATGCTACATAGTGCAAATAGCTTATTATTTTATTATCATCATTCTTTTTTATTTTATCATAGTGATTTTAAACATTACTTGTGTCTATAAGGTACATCTATCTTCCTAAATAGTAGTGAGTGATGATAAACAATTTCCTTATTGATAAATGAAGAGAATCGAAGCAGCAGAGACATAATTCTACAGACTGGTCACCTATAATTACAATCAAAAAAAGACAATTGAAATTTCTGCAACACATAATGAGGAAGGAGGACTTGGAGAATTTAACAGTCACAGGACATAATTGAAGGCAATATAGGTAGATGGAAACAGCAAATAACCTACCAAATAAGTTTAGTTTATGCAACTGAATGTCAGAACAGGGACTGAGAGAGATGGTAAGGAGAGAAACGTTGCTTTGAACTACAAAATATAGGAAGTTGTGGAGAGCCATGATCACCCATGTCCTGAAAAGACACAGTACTTAAAGCTTAGATATAAAATACCCACTTTTAGTGAATATGACATCATCTTTATTCTTCTCATTTTAACAACTTAAACTTATTTTGTGAAACTTGGCCAAACTTGAAACTTCCCGAATTTCAAATCACTGAAGTTCTATTATAGAGTCTCGTCTTAACACTCATTCACCTAATGTAACACATCTATGATGATAATGAAAAGTAAATAAAAAGACACCTTCATGGAGTTCCTTTCTTTTAAAATGTTCTCCTGAGATCACTTAAAAGGTTTTTTAAAACAACTTACCACAAATTCCTAAACATATCACATTTTACCCAAGAGAGTGAAAGGAAAACAAACAAATTCATTCCAATACAGCATCTATTTGAGATTGTGAGCAAGTTTCTATTGCTAGTGATAAATAAACAATTTTTACCCTTCTTACCTTTCTCCTACTTACAATGCTTCTTTTGTTCTCCAGGTTTCTGCTTTTTTCCAATGATTGGAAAAAGACTACATTGAAACTGGCTATAAATCTTTCCCCTTTATTTGGATAGATATTATTAACAGGAAACTTTTTATAAGGTTTAGGTGATGATTTAAGATTTAGACAAGTTTGCTGATTCAGATTTTATGCATACAATAAAATTGCCACTAAAGAAAATATGTTACAGTCCGATTTTCGATCATCTTTTTCAATCAACAAATAGAAATGTTCATTTCTTATAGTTGCTTATTTCTATAAAGTTAAAATCTTTTGAAATTTTTAAAATTAAAAGTAGAATATATTTGAATCTTTTTTTTGTATTTTCTATTTCAATAATCAAGACAAACATTATAAAAATTTGACTTATCTTCTAGATGGAACTGATTTATTTCAACTAGCATCCTCATCTTTGTTGTCATAGAACAATTTGGCTGTTATATCATCTGGACTGTCATATTCAGTACCCTTTGAAGAATTCAAAATTTTCTGGGTGTGTCTCAACATTGTAGTAGGAAGTAATTGGCCATTTCTGATCCATGATGGAATCATAAGATCACCATGGAATCATAAGTAACAGCTTTATTAATTGGCTGGAAATACTGAAGCCTGACATTAACCAACCACTGCAATGAGATATACTGGACATTTAACTAGACTTAACATTTTATCAGTAAAAAAAAAAAAAATTACTACATTTTTTAATCATTCTACCCCAAGCAAGGCAACAAAGCCACTAAGATGCGGGGGGGGGGGCACTGTGTGAAAGAATATAAGAAAAAGGGAAATATTATTAAAGAGCAAGAATAACAAAAGAACAAATTAAGAAAACAGAAGATAATTGACATTGCATTAATTTTTTGAATTTTTGTTTTTTCTACTGATAAAATATTTGGTCCAGCTAAAAGTCCAGTATATCTCAAATTACAGTGCTTGGGCAATGTCAGCCTTCAGTATTCCCAGCCAATTAATAAAGCTGTTACTCACAGTTTCCCTGCAGTGAATGTGCACCCGCTGTTTAATACAAGGATGGCATCTTCATCAATCTGCAAGAATCACATTGCTTTTTCTCAAAAAGGTTCTGTTGTATATTCTTTCACATACCAATCTAGTTACATTGGGTTCTTATGTTAATTGAATTTCTGAGATGAAGCATTTTCATTATAAAATTTGATTATTTTTTTTATCTTGTTGCTTTTTATCAAAATGCTGTGGTCATTTTTGCAGCCTAAGATAAACAGAAAACTATTCTAAGTTAGTAAAAATTCTGTGATTATACTAGAATAGTACTCATCAAAACTGACTAGGTTATTTATATATGCTCAGCATTTCTACCAAAGATCAAACTTGCTGTGCCTAGGATCAAAGTGTTGTACCTTTGCCTTCTGTGAAAAGTGTTAGACTCACAAAAAATATATATGGCTACATATTGCATTTTATATAAGTTTATATTTTTAAATTTCCTCCCTTTTTTAAAAATATATAGTCTCTTGAACTGTAGTTATTAAAGTTAGTAAAAATTAAAATAAAGCTTCAACTTTTTCATCTGAAAAATAGATTAACATAAATAATAAGGAAATAAACTTTTGATTCTCATGAATTTCTTACTTTTTAAGATCAGAAATAAAACTCTTGTCGGTCTTTAATGAAACTTGAAGGATTCTAGATTACTAAGTTTGACTTGAAAAAGTCATGTAGTAAGTATAACAGTTATTAATACAAAAATAAAATTATCATGCAGTTAATTGTCCAAGTTGGTTGTATTCACTTGGCATTAAGGTCTGAAAAGTTTATTTTTTCTTCTTCCAGCTACTAGTAAAATTGCACTGCAGATGAGGCTCTCTCTCTGCATATATACTTTTTCACCTCCAAGCATGGTGATAAATTCACTAAGAAACTGAGAAAAGATTATTGAGGAGAAAGGACAATAAGGGAACAGGATTCAAGAAGACATATGATGATGAGTGATGTTACATTTGAATTTTTAATGATTGTAGTTGACTGGAAAGACAGTTTCACAAGCAAGAAGTGCAAGGGAAGAAACTATTAACACAGAACTTACAATTATATTTTGGAAATTTCAGCAGTAAAATAATAGCTCTCTTGTATTTGTTTGGCAACCAATGTAGGAGAAAGACAATTCTGAATTCAAAACTGATGGGAGGGGAACTAGCAATGCCAACTTGTATAATCTAAACTGCAGCAACCTTACCCAGTAGGGTGGTGTTGTGATCCTATAGTCTCTGCAGAGTCCACAGTTTTATTTGACTGGTTATCTCTTTTTATCATAAAACATTATGAGTGGTTCACAATCTTAGCTTTCTATTGACTGTTTTTTTTTTTTTCATTCACAATGGCAGTTTAGATTATGCAGGTTAGATTTTGGTGTTCATGGTTTTCTCTTGAACAGAAGTAAAAAAAAAAAAAATCCTAATGAGCATCTATCAGAATTGAAACCATTCTGAAATCTTATCCGCAATGCTTTTTCAGATTCCACTTTATTTGAATCTTAGTGAAGTTAAGCAGCATTTAGCCCAGCCAGTACTTAGATAGGGGACCACTTGGGAGACTGGATACTGTAAGCAAATACCTGCAATCTAAAATATGTTTCAGCTTTAAATAATCCATAAAGGGTTGATAAGCAATAAAAAATTAATTATTTGAACCTTTGTCTAAAGAATAAGCTAATCATCACAACAAATGCACAACTTCTGACGAAAACTAATAACCACAGAATATCTCTCACGCCCGTTTTACACCTAGCCAGTAAAGAATAGGTAACTAGAGATCCTGCAATTTTAATTTAAAAGGAAAAATAAACAGTCTTGAGATCTCTTCTATTTTTGGAAGCACTTTTATGCTTAACTAATAATCCACCAGAGAAAATTCCTTTGGTTCTTTTTGGAATTTTGCCAGCAGACATTGCTAATTACCAATTAACTTGCTACCAAGCTGAAAATATAATCAGTATAACATTGTTTTATAATGTATACAATAAAAAATATCTCAGCATTGTTTCCTGATCTTTATTTTATTTTTATTCAGTCTCCTCCATTCATATAACCTATCATGACTATAAAGTTTTGTATAACAAATAATATTTTTATTACATATAATATACAAGTTGTATTAAATACGACTAACAAGGTACTGCAATTAAGCATTTTGTTCAATTTTTCTTGTGTTTGGATAAGTGTTTTATTTCTGGACATAAAGTGTGTAAAAAATGTTCAAATGTTCTATATATATATATATGAGCACTTTCAGCTATTCTATTAGACATTTGTTTTTATTTTTCACTGAATATGTAGATTTTTATGTATATGTATCTATAGTGATGTGAATATTTTTTTCCAAACACAGCACATTGTGATCATGTTCATAATTGATATTATTGAGTATTGACTTCTAATAATATATAATAAAGTATATAATAATAAATGATATTTCAGCATTATTTGTTTCCCAATCTTTATTCAGTTTCCCCAATCCATAAAACTCATCAGGAGTATAATTTTTTGTATTATATATACAAATACATAATATGTATTTAATTAATAAAATACAAATATATAATAATAAATTATATGCTGACATTTGGTTTACAGTTTTGATTTGATTTTTATTCGCGACACCCACATTCATAAAATAAATCTAAAATATAAATCTAACCATTAGTGTAGGTGATTCTGAAAGAATCAGAAGTCATACCAGGATTCATTATTAACAATCGCAATCTTAGCAATATAAGATATGCAGATGACCCAGTGTTGATAGCAGGCACAGAAAGTAAATTATGGGCAATCCTACAGAAGGTTGTAAAGGAAAGAAGAAAGAACTATCAATTATAAGAAGATATAACATAATGGTTGTCAGTAGAAGGAACAACTCAAGATGGAGACACCAAAATCAAGCAAGTAAAAAAATATTTATGAAGTAACAGGGTACAGAAAATGTGACACAGAAATCTAAAGGTGCATTGGAATAGCAAATGATGCTTTTCAGAAGATAAGCAAAGTATTAAGAAAAAGAAATTTCATTAGAAACAAAGAAAAGAGCACTGGACTGTTATGTAATAATGGTCCTCCTATATAGCATTGAATGCTGGACAATCTCCTCGCAGATGAATTAAGAGACTTGAGGCAACAGAAATGTGGTTTTACAGAAGGATGCTGGGAATATCATGGACTGAACATGTAAGCAATGATGAAGTTTTAGAGAAAACGGAAACAAAAGACAATTATTAAAATCAGAAAGAATTGAAATTTGTAGGGAACATGAGGGAAGAGGGCTTGGAAAATTTAACACTCAGAAGATATGTTGAAGGCAAGAAGGACCAAGGAAAGCAGAGATTAACCTACCTAACAAGCTTGTGTAAATGGTTAGCAGAACAGAGATAACAAAAACAAGCACTGCTAAGAGCTACAATGTACAGGAAGTCTTGGAGGACCGTGATCGCCCACATCCTAAAGGAATATAGAAGATATTTAGTTTCAAAATTTTACCAGTTTTTTATTCTTTGTATTAAAAACAAGTAAAAACAAAGTAATTTTTATCATGTATTGGTTAGAAAAAACATCTGGTTGTTTTAGTACTCTTAAATTTGAGTATCCAAAATAAACTATACCGTGCTCAAAAGTCAATATTCCAAAATAGATTACTTAATCAATTCCACTGCTTCCACAAAAGTGAATTAGAATTCAATTTACATTCTTCTTCCTTTGGTATTTTGATGTTGTTTTTGTTGTGATCCCTTATCTTCAAGACCAGCATTGGGAAGTGGGGGTCTTATCAGAAAATGATTCTTTTTAAATGGAGACTGTGATGAACCAGAAAATGTCAAATTGATCCTCAGTTAATTGAAAAATACAAAACAATGTCTCTTTGTGCCTACACTATGACTTTAAAATAATAATAATATCTACAAACATAAGTCTTTCAACTAAGTTTCTAAAGAATGTGTATTGGAGTTTTTTGTCACAATTAAATGTGACATTTTATTTTTTTAAATAGCAAGAACACATACTTCAGTTTGATCTTAGAAAATTATTGCTTTGAACCATCGTCATTCATATTTTAGTTTAACACAAAAAAGTTAAATGTTTTTGATAACATCTTTTATTCATATAAAATCAAAGCATTATTATTCAGTCTAAATTTCTGGGATAAGGAGCTACCATTATTTACACTATTTACATTCAGACTATTGCAGTACTAAAAATAAGATCAAGACACGATATCCCTAAATTTAAGAAGGGCAACAAGTAGAGTGTACCCCAGTAGATTAAATATATGGTTCAATTTAGAATTCCTTGTAGGTTGCCCAGATCAATATACACCTGATGAAGGTCAGATGACAATGGTCGAAATGTTGTGCTTACAACAACAAAGATGAGAACAATTGTCCAAATGTAAATAGTGCAAAAAATTATTCTCAGGTATCAGATTATTTTCCCTGGCTTTTTATGACCTTACACCCACCACCTTTCAACTAAAGTGCATATTATAAAAGAACAATTCCAGTTTTAAACCTCAGTTCTTTGAGGTATTTTTGATATCTTGTACTTGTTGGAACTGTTGACCAGACATGGAGTGAAACAATGGTCTGGAGAATACATTGCATGTAGAAGAACCTTTCATCCCAATTCCATAATTATTTTTTTAATCATTTTTGCAATATGTATATATTCCAGAATGGCATATGCCAAGATGTGAAGGTTGTATGATAGATATAAGCTTGAAACAAGAAATTGGTGAGCCAAGATTATGAATCCATCTGTTCTCTCTCCAGCTATGGGTTAAATAGTAGGACAGCCTGAGCTTTTTAGCTTTATTTGGTAACCAGACTAGAAGGAGGACAACTCTGAATACAAAACTTGAGGAAGGCTGTTTGGGGACCTTGTGACACATGTTCTCCAGTTCTCTGTAATCAGTTCCTTCAAAAAGTGTGAATTGTTCTGCACAAGCTATTTATCATGATAATCAAATCATATAAAATCGGCTGATAAAAATAAATACATCAAATTTATTATTTACTACAAAAATTTAAAAACTAGCAACTTAGTTGTTGAAAATAATATCTCCCAAAAATTTGAGCTCCCTATATAAGGTTGCCTATGAATATACTTGCCCACTTAGAAAATGTTTCTCTGTAAATAAAAAACACAAAACATTTAACATAGGATATACCACAACCACACTCTCACAGAGACTCACTTGCCACCTGACCAGAGTTCCATCAGACAACAAATTAATAAGTAGCATCAGGATCATAGTGACATTAGACAACTATTCACAAACAATACCAAAATACTAGCAAAATGAAATTGTAAAAACCAAACTTATGATCCTTGAAGCAATATCCATACAACAACAAAAAACAAACAATTATAACTTAGGAGTACACCTCCTCAAATGTATATAAAAAATCCAAAAAATCCACATATCACACCTTATGACTTAAGAAAGTTGAAAGCTTGAGCATATTTCTTGTACTTTAGCTGACTTCATTCATCTTTCAAACACTTTTGTTTCTGTTTTAATCGCTGTTTTTAAATATCTCATGTGAGAGTCGATTTGTTAAAAAATCTGAAATGTGTTATGAATCAGTTTGCACATTTATCATGTAAGATTCAGAAATTAGTGAACATTTTATACATTTTTGCCTTAGTAAATTATTTCCTTTAATTATGGTCAGATTCATTACAATGAATGACTAATGCAAGGAGTGGGTTGTTTTGTAAAAGCATGGTGTGGTTGACTAGACTCCATAGCTATGTATACAGACAGTACAGTGATGACACAAAATCACTGGACAGAAGGCTTCCTAGACAGAAGTCAATAGCCTGAGTGGAGGGCTCCCCTGAAGAAATCAACAGCAACATATCCATGACTAAAGTAAAGCTTCATGTTGGTGGACATTGGCTATGGTTTAGCCTGGAGAAGGATGGATTCTGCAAAGTTTTCTTGTTCAAGACATACTGTGCATGAATAAACCCAGCCTTCAACCCAGATGTGTGGAGGAAACTGGTTAAGTGCTCAGCTTTTTAATAAGATTGATGATGATTCAATATTATTAAAAATATGCAACTATAATAAAATCTTTACAAAAAATATGAAATCAATAAATACAAGAACCTAGAAGCATGTGTTTAAGTTCTTGTTTGCTTGTATTAAAAGTTTAATATTTCTAGCATATGTCAAGTCAAAATTTTTGGTTACCATTAAAAGTCTCAGGTTGCTTTGTATTTACATAGAAAATAAGAGACTATATATATGTAAGCAGATGTCAACTTAGTCAGAGCTGAACCACCTTGGAAATAAAGATGCTGATATTACCACCACCAATGACCTCATGGGCCCAGAAAGATACGATGTACTATAGATTAAGAATTTGTCTTGCTTCATGACTAAAAGAGAAAAAAATGATGAATGATGCCAAAGATGTCTGACAAGAAAATATTTTTGGATAAATCCCAACACCCACTCAAGTGGCCAGAATTGGACAGTATTCAGTGACAGTAAACTTCAGAAACAAAATTCAAGATGAAACCATCTGTGAGGTTAGGAATCCATATATCTAAAATGTAATGTGTATCCAGTATATATATATATATATATATATATATATATATATATATATATATATAAATAAATTTCTCCAGAATCAGTGGATTTCTTATCCAACATTATTTTCTACTATTCCAAATGTTATTTTGTGAATACCCATATTTAAGTAGACACCCTGTATTTATAAATCCAGTGAATTATGTTTACTGGTCTGTGCATTCAAAAGACTTAATAAGGAAAATGTGCCCTATAACAGTGTTTAAACCTGCATCACCACTTTGTAGGATCAGAAGAGTGTTTCTTGTACATAGGGAGACATTGAACCCTGCCAAATGGACTTATTGTTGGATTAATTGTTGGTTCCAATCTGGTATGTCAATGATTGCAAAACACTTCCCCCTCCTCAATTTATAAACTGATGCACACAAATGCATGCTGAGATTTCTTCCTAGCTAATAAAATTGGCCAGTTCTCACTTTCAGCTGACTCAGTCTCGGTCTGTCTTGTTTTGAAGTCAACATTATGTTCCCTTATCTGAATTTGTTCAACCCCAATTCTTAGTTTTGGAACTTTTTGCCTTGCATATATCATTTACTTGGTGTTATACTATTTTTATCCTATTCTTTTCTTCTTTTTTTTTTGTTATTGCAAACATTTCTGTTGGGCAGTTCTGCTATTTGTCTACATTTAATCATGGCCACTCACTCTACAATTGTTGCAGTGATTATTAGTTCAGTCCTTAGACTAGGTAGTACAGAGAAAATGGGTTGGTAATAACTAAGCAGTACTAAAAAGGAAGAAAACAAGATTGATTGATTCATTTTTTACAGATTATCAACCCTTTGCAGGATATTTAAAGCCAGAAACTATTTTTATATTATAAGAATTTTTTTTTAGATAATAAGGATTTAATCTTATTAATTAACCCATAGCTGGGGGAGAAGAAGTGGATTCATGCCCTTCCCATGGGTATTTGCACATAAGTGAATATAACAAATCCAATGAGAATTGAAACTTGACACTCTAATTAACAATTCCAAGCCATTATGCAATACACCAGCCATGCATCCAAGCTTACAGCACCTGGTATTCCCAAACTGTCACCCATCTAGTTACTGACCAGGCCCAATGTTGCCTCACTTCAGTGATTGTATGAGAACCAGTATTTCAATGTGATGTGGTCATGAGCCCAAGAAGACAAGATATCCCAAGCCATTGACAGTAGCATGAGAACAGTCCACCCACAAAGATTAAATAAAGTGTTCAGCTCAAAATTCCATGAAGTTTATCCAGATTAAAAACATGTAAAGAAGGTTGGGGGGTTTGTGATAATAGCAACAAAGATGAGAACATTAGTCTGAATGTAAATAATATAAAATAATAAACATTTGTGTTTTACAATCAATAATGATTTTACAAAAAAAAATTGCAGGTTCCAGAATTTATAAACCAATATTTTCGTATTGTGAATTGACAACTCTGCAGACAAAATGTAAGGGGCATTAAATTTTGATTCCATGTTAAATTCTGTTTTTTTTTTTTAGGTATAGGAAACAAACTTAAATATGATTCAACTTGATCTAAATAAATTCTTCAACATCTCATTTTTATCCTTTTCATGCTGTTTTTCATTCAGTCATCAAAACCTTTGCTGTTGTTGGCCCCCTACTCAGCCAACACAATTCGCTTTTGTATCATTATAGAATTAACAGACTCTATGGCACTACCCTCTTTTCCCCAGGATAATGTCATTTTTTTATCTTGATTTTGTTGATGTTTGTATTATTATGTATATTCAAAAATAGAGTTGATTTGAATTCTTTTTAATTCCAAGAATTATTGCATACAATTTTGTTTTCTGCATTTAGGCTTGTCTTGTTTTTTCTGCTGCATTGTTCTCTAAAGAAAAAAACAACACATCAATGACTATTTGCTTAGACTTTTATTTTTTGTCCTTTTTTGTTTCTGTTTTTTTTTCTTCTCATCATCCATCTTCTCTTCATCATCCTTTCATTTTTTCTATTTCCCTTTTCTCTCTGCATTTCATATTTCTTTTTTTTTCTTTTTCTTCTTCAGCTCCAAAAACAACTTAATTAAATTTGGAGATAATAAAGTGAAGATCAATGTCAAAGGTCATAGAAATCAAAAATTGTTTTTCAGTTATAACCTCTAAAAGTGAATGACCAGAAACATTTTTTGTGTGTCTGTGTGAATCTATTTGTATACTATGATCTATTTAGTATAAGTCTTGTTTTGTATAACTTATGCACCATTTTGTATTTTATCAAAATTAGTAACTACTCTTACTGCACAGCCTATGAAGATAGATCTGAATGTAATACTTGATATTTTTTGTTTCTGTCGTCATCATCATCATCATATACCATAATCATCATCATCTATTCCATGATTGGGTGGAGTTATAAGGTTACTACACAATTGAGCACCTGACCACTTCCCTCCACATATCTGGTTTGAAAACTGGAGAGATAGTCATTCATGCATGTGTCTCAAGCAAGTAGACCTGGCAGAGCCTATCCCTCTCCATGTCTATTGATTTCTTGAATATTTTCAATACAAAAGATTGTCAAAAATATGTTTTTAACAAAATTAACATTGACTAAAACTCTACTCACAGGAAAGAAGGGAACACATTCCGAAAAATGTTTTTACTTTTCATGGTTGAAAATATAAAAGCTCAAAAGACAAATAAGTAAAACCACATAATTTGTGACTGGCAGAACCCCCCCCCCCCTTCATATTTGATAGAGATTTAAATCTAATACTTTTTTCTTCTATTCTTTCTTTTTTTCATTTATGTCATTAAGAGTAATCATTTTTTGTGTGTGTGTGCAATTTTTAATTTTTTTTAGTTCCTTTTTAAATGTTTTAAAGTCATTTACTCAGTGCATGATTACTTGCATTTTTGAAACATGACAAATTTGTGAACAAAAAATAGAGGCAAAATAACTTAGGAATAACATTTTACAATATTTAAAAGCAATGATCATCTTGTGCAGGATTTAAAATGAATGATTGAATGTAATAAATTATAAGATCCTTATTAAGGATAACTTAATAAGGTGCAAAAGAAAAGATTATTTTGATGTTACTTTTTCATTTCAATATCAAAATAAACAAAGTATTTTAACATTTTTATTTGGACGTCATGTAACAAGATAACATTGATATATTTTCAAAACATTAATGAAATAATCATTATCCAGTTTCAGTTTTGCCAAATATAAAAAAATATGTACCAAAAAGACTGCTCAACCATATTTTGTACATAAATTAATTGTTCTCTGTTGTTTAATATTGTTCATTATGCTATAAATAAATGAAGAAAATAGCTATTTTTTTCATATATTTTTATACTCCTAGTAAGTACACATGCAAAAATTTTGCCAATATTACTTTTATAAGTTCATTTCAGCTGTAAAAAGTTGTCATTTAGAGAATTTGAAATTCTTCAAATCATTTGTTTGACTCACATTTTTGCCATTTTTAAATTAAAGAAAACATATGTTGAAAATGTTGTCTTCCTTGTTACCCAATAGTGAAAAGTATGCCAGGTTTAAGAAATTTAAAAAAAATACATGTTATTATAGTAATTATTGCAACACAATCATAAGCAATCATTTTGAATGAGCTTAGTTAAAACTTTGTCATGATTGCTTTCAGTCACTATTGCTTGGGCTCTTTTTGTTGTTTTGCTGTTACCAAATGTTTCATCCAATTCATTTTACAACTTTCTTCATGCATACAATCTATATGGAAAGACATGGGTTTTCTCTTTTTTCTAGTAAGAGTAAACCAGAAATAATATCTAACAGAAAAAATGGTAATACACTGATTGGTTTATATCATTTCCAGCAATACATGTCACATAAGACTTGTAAAATTTGTTTTAGCAAATTTAGGCGTTCAATCTGTATATTGTGCATTGTAAATCAAAAAGAAAGAATTTGTCAGGGGTCAGGAATTAACGCCAGCTTTACTGACATAATAAGGCTGTGATATGTATAAAAACACACTTTAAAATGTTTTAAAATTTCTATGTAAAAATAATAATAATAGCTTTCTAAATAGTTAATCTTTGTATTTATTTTCAGACCTGATACAAACTTCTTGCCTCATAAGTTGCTGCTATTGTCAATGTTGTGAAGATATGGCTAACTTTTGGACGCAGTGTATCACACTGCTCTTCTTTTTCCCTTTACAATTGATAAAAGGGATTTCATACAATGGGGGTAAGTCAAATATTTAATTTTTATAAATCTAATTGATTAGCTACAAAACTCTGGTCATATTGTACATGATTCTTTTCTTGTGATACTTTCCCATTGCCATAATGTACCTTTTTTATAAATATTTTCATGATAATTCCTCTTTAGTACCTTGACTTTATAAATTTAAGCACAGTACTAGATTGGCAGCTAGGTCTCATCATTTTACTGTTGAAATGGCTAAACATAACCATAAGTCCTATTCTAATAATTTTTTCTTGTGCACTTCTCACTGTGGAATTCTCTTTCAGTTTCTTGCCAACTATAATCTTCAAAAATTTAATTGCAGCATCAATCCTCATCTTCTGTCCCCTTGAATCCTTCTCATTTATTGTCTTTTCTTTATCTCTCTCTCCTCAATAACATTTTCTCAGTTTCTTTCACTCTCAGTAACCTCTTGCATCTTAGTGGTTTTATTGCTTGGGGGGAAAATAATTTTAAAAATGAATTGATAAGTAAGTTTCTTTTTTTTTTCTTTTCTTTTTTTAATCATTTCACTCCAAGCAAGGTAATAAAGCCACTAAGATGTAGGGGGTTACTGAGTGTGAGAAAATGAAAAACACTATTTAGGAGAGAGAACAATAAAAGGACAGGATTTAAGAAAACAAAAGATAATGATCGACATTTCATTTAAATTTTTGAAGATGAAAATTGACTGGGAAGCAAGAAACCAGAAGAGCAGTCCACAGGCGAGAAGTGTGAGAGAAGAAAATGTTAGCTTAAAAATTACAGTTACATCTAGCCATTTCAACTTTAAGATGATGAGAGCTTGCCATCAATCTAATACAGCAGTTAAGTTCATAAACTCTAGAAACTATAGAGAAAAGTTCATCAGAACAATTATCAAGAAAGCATTTATAGAAAAGGCACAGGGAAGCTACATTACAGTGACTGGAAGTGAAAATGCAAGGTCAGAACCAATAACATTTCGGATTTTTCTTTGTATTTTATCAAGAATCTCTAAATATGTAGCAGACGCACCAAATGTGATAAAATTAGTGAAAAAAATGATTTCTTTGGTAAATTATTCAGATTGCTTATTCTTGCAAAATTTTACCAGAAAAATGAAAATAAATTTTAAGAAATCCATCTAGTTTAAAAAGAAAAGAAAATTGCTGCAAATTATGTTTGATCCTTTGTTCATGAATTAAAATCTGATAAGCAACAGCTTAAGTTCTAAAATGAATGAAATTCTTTCTAAACATTAATTTTCTTGTAACTGTTTTGTCTTTGTATTTTCAGTGACTCCCCAAAGTCCATATATATTCATTGGTGACATGCTGGTGTTGAACTGCACAGTTACAGATCCCAGAATGGAAATCCCACCTAGCCTCTACTTCACACATAATGGATCAGAAATTAGTCCTCGCTTAATTCGAAGGATTGACTCTAGAACAATCCAACTTCGAATGAATGTGTCCTCTCCAAAAGATGCTGGCTATTACAGATGCTTTAGCACTCGAAATAGAACTGTTAAATTACTACAACGTATAATTGGTTCACAGTTTGTTAATGTTGAATGTAAGTTTAATTTTTTTTATTGGCTAATATTCATCTACAATGTTACTTGCAATGTGACTGTGTGAAGTGTTATTCTTTTGTAACACAACAATCCAGTTCTCATAATAAAAATAAAATATTACATAGCAATAACTCACTTATGGGTTAAATATCAGAGTATACTGGGCTCTCTAGAATCGGGTGGAAACCATTTTAAGAGAAGGAAAATTGAATTCAAGCTATGGAGAAGCAAATGGGAAACCACTGTTTCCCAATAATTCATGGCAATCCACAGATACTAAAT
This sequence comes from Acanthosepion esculentum, assembly GCA_964036315.1. Taxonomy (NCBI): domain Eukaryota; kingdom Metazoa; phylum Mollusca; class Cephalopoda; order Sepiida; family Sepiidae; genus Acanthosepion; species Acanthosepion esculentum. Next base: position 57,196,192 of record OZ038505.1, read on the forward strand.
TAAAGGAATCTGTGGAGAGTCATGATAATCTCTGTACTGGAGTCATTTGGGAAGAAAAAACCCTTTCCTAAACAGTCATGATAATTCACAAATAATAAAGAAAAGGAATCTGTTGAGAGTCATGATTGCCTATGTTCTGAAGTTTAGTTTTAAGGAGAGGAAAATCCTTTTTCCAAGAAGTCATGGTCATTCACAGATAAAATAAAAACTAATCTGTCAAAAGTTATGACTGCCTACATCCTGGTGAGACATGGCATTTAAAAAGGTAATTGATAAATGTGTGGGGAACATGGTTATCAGCATGGGATGTGGGATGGCATGTTATGTTCAAATTCCAGCTGAGAGCCTTCATAGAAATATCTTTGGGAAAGGTATGAATCTATCTTTTCTTCCCACCCCTATACTTATAGAGTTAATAGCTACTATCTAGCTTTGGTTAACAACTAATCTAGGAGAATGATAAAAAATTCAAAACCAGTTGGGTATGGGGCTAGCAACTCCACCCTATAAAAACTTACTTGCTATAGAAACCAGAGCAGGGAACATAGATTGGTAAGGCAAAGGGTTGTCTACAGGGTTAAAAAAAAATTGAATGGTTGTGTGAAAAAAATGAGCTTTGGACAATTATATTAAAAAAAATAAGCAAATAAAATGTTTAGATGATAGCATTGTTATTATTATTGTTATTATTCATAATAAAATGGCAAATCAGATTTAACATTGAAAATATCTGAATGTAATTTAAAGAGAAAAAAAAAGTTGTTGGCTTAAGTCATTGTATAATTTACAAAATTTAGCAAATTATACTAATTAAAGTCCAGAAGAGAACATATAATTTTATTTTAATGTCATATAAAAGATAATCTTAATCCTTTAGTATTCAAATTGCCCAAAATTGCCCTGTAAATATTGGCTCTCAATATTTGAACCGCCCTATACTTACGGGGCAGGTTTGAACGTGTTGAATCCTAAAGGATCAAGAAAACTGCCTGCCTGGTGCCTTGTGGCATATAAGGCCTCCACAGAACATCTCCACTCTACCCAAAGGAAACTATGAGTTTATAATTTGTTTAATCAGTATTTAATAGTTTAATTAGTGATGGGTTAAAATCTTTAAAATGGAAATCTGTAATAATCAGATTGCTCCCTTATAAAATTCCCTACGACCCATTTCAGCCAATTTACATCACATCCGGAGTATGACGATAAACTATGTTCAACAGCAAGGCCTCTGATCAGGAGGTTTTGAGGAGCATGGTACCACCTCTTGATTGCTGGTATTCCCAGGTCCACCCTGACCCAGGGTGGTAGTACCTGTTAGAGTCCCAGCTATGGGCAAATAGTTAACCCCCAAACTGTGGTTAAAACACTATGAAAATGTAAATAGTTTTTAATACCAGGAATACTTTGTAAAAAAAATTATTACCAGCAATACATTTTTGGAAACAAAAGATTTTATCAGCATTGAGATTGATATGCCATAAAACAAACCAAACCAATTTACATCAGTGGTAATGGTAAAATTAGCCTTTTTCTATACTGAAGGCACAGTACAGTAATGGATTGTGACTCAGATTGAGGAATTGGAGAGCCGAGTTCAAATTCCAGTTGTGTTCATTATGTTCACTTATGTGCTAATACCCTGGAAAAATGTATGAATCCAACTCTTCTCTCCCCAGCTATGGGTAAATAGTAAGACAGACTAGGTTTTATAGCCTTGAGTGGAAACCAGTCTAGGAAAAAGAAAACTCTGAATTCAAAACTATGTAACCCTGACAAAACACATACTATGCAGTTTGCATTGATTTGATGATTCCAACTACCAATTTTTTTTCTATACTGGAAACATTCAGTGTTCAGTTAGTGTTACTGCCAGTTGAAATTTATTAAATGTATTTATTAAAACAGTTTTTCAAGAAATCAAACTTCTCAAAGCCACCATTTATTTTTTTTGTTTTTTTTAACCATTTCACCAACAAAGCCACTAACACACAGGGAGTTATTTTTTTTTTCTAATATTCATGGGAGTTTCCTTCCAAACATCTTTGTTTTGGTAGTCTAGAAAGTTAGCAACTTGATTATATTATTATTTTCTCTTCTAGTTACATGTAATGTGAATAAGACATTTAAACATTGAAATTGTCCTTTGTGTGCCTTTAAAAATATGCTTTTGATTATAATTTATTTTAAGTAATTAATGTATTATTTTAATCCAACTTAATTTCTTACTACTATAAATGTTATGTTTAATAGGTACACCCCCCCCTTTTTAACAGTGAAATTAATATCTACTAGTCTAGAGGTCAAAAGTTTTATTAAAGAAAGTGTGTTTCACAAGAGGAATCAAACCTGTATTCCCTTAATATGGGAAACCACATTCAAGCCAGGCATGCTTTACAACTTGATTACATGAAGCCATCACAGTAAAGCAAGGATCAATTATCCTATTTAACAAATGCACATCTCTCATCAGGGTATTTCAAAGTCTATATCTACTCACCTTATTTTAATATTCAAAACATAAACAAAAAATTTTAGCAGTTAATGGGTTTTTTTTTGTTTTATATAAATATCATTATAGGAACAGTGTCAGCATGAAGAAGTAACCATGTAAAATTATTTAAATGTTATATTTAACAAACTGTAATTCAATGGAATTTTGAAGATTACCACTCACTGCAATTTTTTTCATCTCCAAACCTGTCTGTTCTGAGTTTCAATAAATGACCCTCTGGTTATCATATCAGCACATTGGATGCTGTGTAATATTTACAATGTTTTGTATTATTTAAATGTGTATAATATACAGCCAAATATGCTTATTGTAAATAAAATTACTGATACAATTATACCTAGTGTATATAAAATGTTTCATTCTTTATTAAGGTTTCTATCATATGTTAATTTATTTGAACTATTGTCTTCATGTTCATTGTTATCATCATAACATTTTGTCTGTTTCCATGATGAGGAATTATCATTCTTATACACTAATGTGTTTGAGCTAGTGTCTTTGTCTTGGTTGTTAACCATATCATTTTGTCTATTTTTTTGCTTGAATATTCAAGAAATCTTATTAAAGAAAAAGATGCACCCTCCAGGAGACAAAAATAAATATACTGCTTAATATAAACAGAGCATCTACTCAAATATTGGTATCAACTAAAAATAACATTTAGTGAGATAAAAATATGTCAGATTAATAAATAAAAAGTCCATTATTTTATATAATAATAATAATAATCAGTAAGCATACAAATGATTAAAATGGGTAAAGACCAAGTGCTCAATGCCAAAAAGCAGAGCTTACATATACAAGCAAATAATTAAATACTGAGTGTTTCTACATACCACTTTCATAATTGCAGCTTGAAACTTTCAGGCAGCTTGCAGTTGTTAGGTGGAATATATATATATATATATATATATATATATATAATTTCTAAAAAAACATCTATTTTGACATGTTTTAACAATGAATCAACATTATTAGAAAAAGAATTCTATTTAAACAAGATTTACATAGACATGTAGATTTTGTTGAAATAAAATTCTTTTTCTGGTCACCGATTCATTGGTGAAACATGTTAAAATAGAAGTTTTATAAATTGTTATATATTTATCATTCTGACAGCTTCTCATTCAAACTTTTATATATATATATATATATATATATATATATATAATTGTATAGATTTGACTCTCTTCATTTCTATCTTTAGGTTAGTTGCAAAAAGATTCTTGAACATGAAATGAAACACTTGAAAATCAGAGATAAAACCAGTAAAAATGAAGATGCTGTTTTGATAGATTCTTCATATCGAAATTATAAGCATATGTCCTAAATTATGTTGAATATTTAATGTTATCTTTGTTTTAATTATTTATTTCTTGTCTATCTTTTTTGGGGCAGATAAAGTTCAGAGTGTAAAAGACATCAACTGCAAAGTTTATGATTGGCAAATCATGAACTGTACATGGGACCTTGGAGCTGATTATATTGATAAAGTCAATACCAATGTTAGCCTTGGCTGGACAACCAGGTTAGAACCTTTTTCCCTCAGATTTATAATTCTGGATATCTGCCTGTTTAAATATTAACTGGGCCATTTCTCTTAAAGCTTTGCATTTAAATTTATTGGAGCACTTGATCAGAAATATTTTGTACCATAAGTTGTTAGATTTACATTTACACTTCAGATACAAAATATAATCTATGAAACATAGTTATAGATCTGTCTGTATTGCTTACTCTGGTCATAAAAATGGTATTTCTTTTTCCAGTGTCTTAAACAAAGTCAAGCTTTCTTGTCATATTCTTGGTCTAATCCTGCTACAAGCTCTATTCATTAAAATTTTAATTATTATGCGTCTCCTCAACCTGATTATTCAATGTGGTTCACATTCATTTATATATGGTTTCTTTGTTAATGCTATAAAGATTGATCTACTGAGGTTCTCCAGTATTTCGCTGTTGTTGTATATTTTATAATTTTGGTAACCTCATCAGTCAGATTGTGAGCTTCTCTATTACAATCTTATTTGTCCCCACTCTTTTGTTCTATTTCATCTTGGCAAATACTGATTTTAGTATCACAGTCCTTCTATGCTTTTATATCTTGTAAGTTTTTCCTTTTCTGTTGCCATGTAAGAGCTCTCCTTTGTATTCCTTCCATTGCTGTGGTACCTTTTCTTTTTCTGTTGTAATACTTTCTGCTTTAAATTTTATACATCCTGCAGAAGAGCATGTTTTCTGTCTTGCTATTTATTTGATCTTTTTGTATATACATTCTACATCTATGTTCTGCAGTTTTTCAATATCTTCACATGTCTCATTAAGCCATTCTTCTTTTGCTTGTTTTATTTCTAATGTTTTTGTTTAACCTGATATATTCTGTGCTATTTCTTGGTATTATCTTCCATCTCTCTTTTATTAGGTCTACAATTTCACTTGTCATTCATTTTTTTTCTTTCTTTCCTTAGAATGACTTCCTTTGCTGTTGTCACTAGTGCTTCCCTTCTGGTGTTCCACTTTGACCCCCAGACCTATTCTGAAAAGTTTTATATTTGTTCTTAACTAAAACTGTATATGTTTCTTTTGTATATGTTTTTGTGGAGTTTGTTAGATCACAATTTAGCCATTGCTTTAGGCATCTTTAATTTTTGTAGTTTTACTTTTAGTTTGATTATGACTGAAAAGTGATTACTCCTTCAGTCAGCACTTTGGTATATTTTAGAGTTCAAAACTGCATTTCTAAATTGTTTGTTGATGGTTATATAGTCTTTCTAGTTTTTAATGTCTCCTGCCAGGTTTTTCCAACCCCACAAGCATCTTAGATGTTCTTCAAAACAAATATTGGTTATTAATTGGACATTCATTGTTCACCAATGAAACCCTTTTTTCTCCATGTTCATTATGTGATTTCACTATCTTGTTTCCTCCCTACTTTTGCATTTAGGTTCCCTCACAATAATGATAATTTCTTGTGATCTGGGGCTCTAATATTTGACATTTTCTAGTTTGTTATAAAACATATCCATTTCTTTGGAGCAATATGGCACAAGAGTATATAATACTATGATTGCCCTATTGAATAGTTTCACTTTTGAATCATCAGAAGAACTTTGCCAGTAACCTAACACACTTCCTCTTATCTTTATCTAGTATTAATCCAACTCCTCTTTCATTTTCCACATATCTTGCATCTATAATTCTGTGACCATCACTTGCAAAATCACTATTGTTTATATATTTTTTTTCACAGACTACCAGGATGGGAACATTCAGCCTTCCCATTTGCTGTTTTAATTTTTTTAAATTTCTGCATTGACACAGTATCCCAACATTCCCTTTCTCACTGTAATCTTGTCTTTGTTACAAACAGTAGCTAAATAATGGTCCAGGCAGCACCTGTTGCACATGTCTTTGCTTAGTAGGGGAAGAGTCAATTCCAAGGGAACTGAGTCCCTTCACATGAGCATATGATATCAGTGAGTTATGAATTTCTGGAGGGATAGTGGAATGTTTTCTCTATTTATCAAGACACAACTTCTACTTAACTATCTATTGACTCTTGGAGTTTGTGCACACTTTGATAGCTCTTTCTACTGGATTGCTAACCACCTTCTTTATCCACACCAATGTGGGGTGGGGCAGTTGGTTAAGCAACTGACGATACAAAAAAACTTAACTGTATTTTGGCTTGGTTTGCAAATGAAGATTTGGACTTTTTTTTTTCACCTCCTTAATTTTTTCAAGTTTAGACCTAGCCATTTTGTAATTACTGGTCACTCATGTATTTATAAATGATAATGGAATCAAGTAATTAGTTTTCTTCCTCTCTCTTTTTCAGTAATTATCTGTTCTTTCATGTTCTGTCTTTATATCAAGTAGTGGGTGTGTGAGTGGTGTAATGGATAGTGGCTTAGAATAAGAAATTGGAGAACCAAGTTTGAATTCCAGTTGGATGCTTTACATTCACTTATCTGAAAATACCCTTGGAATTGGAAAGATATCAATACATCTCTTCCCCTAGTTATGGGTTAAATAGAAGAACTTGCATTTAGAAAAATCAGTGTTATTCTAAAAAAAAATGTTAATGCAATATTTACTCGCAAATGAAAAGAATTATTTTTATAATCCAAAATATGTTTCAGCTTTAAATAACCCACAAAATGTTTATATTACATAATAAACAAAGTAATGAACCCGGTCATATCAAGCAAGATATCATGAACCAACAGAAGTTAATAATGACTTCAGAACCTATTTTAATGTAACCAACAGTAGGTAACCTTGCTTGTTATATTCTCTCTGTAGATACAGCACTTCAACATGGGGTAATGGTTAGTGAGGCTAGTTTAGTTGACTATTACTACTGAATAATGAGTTCAATCCTTGGTGTCTCACCTGCATTCATCCCATACATGTGGTGTTCCTGTGTGGAAGATTTATTTGTGCCCTGCTCATCATGATCCAGTGTTTGATTCCGATGCTACTGATTTTTCTGTACCTCTTCACTGGCAGATACCCAAACAATAAGAAGAAAATCCCTTCACATTATTTACATACTTTGACTAGATGAGGACAATAGTCCAAGTGTAAATAATGTAAATGAGGGTGGACATGTAAAATCAAGCCACCTAGTCTAACACACACACACACATCAGTAAGTCTATAGCCTAATACTGAAAAAAATGCATTTTATACAGCAAGTATTTATTTTTCAATATGATATTTTTCCTTGTCAATGTACTAACCTCAACATTTTCCATTAATCACATAGATCAAACACTAGTGAAAATTTCAGATCAAAATTCAACTCATAACTGTCAGGCTGTGGACTTATTTGTCCCCCCTTTATATATGGTAGATTCACTTGTTTCTGAGACAATGCAAGTATATATCATTTAGTACCTATTTCATTATTATTTACTATTATTTATTATTGTCAAGCACCAAGTTGTTTTTTATTGTTTATTTCATACCTGCTTCATGTTCATTATTCTTTCCAGCAATATGCAATATTTTTATTTAATTTCTTCTTTTAATTTTGATTAATCACCTGCTTAGAAATTTTAGTTTGTAACCTGTTCTTTGTTGGTTTCTAGTCATTCCGGATCAAGGTAAGCAAATGCTGTTGTTTGTACAGTTTTTTGTTGGTGTCATATGTTATTTGCATTGCTCCCTTCTTTCCTCTCTCTCTTGCTCTTTCATTTCAACTTCCTCTTTTTTTCCTTTTCTTCCTTCCTCTTCATTTTCATTTTTTCATTTTCCTTCCTTCACTATACTCTCCACTTCTTTTTTTCTCTTCTTAATCCTTTCCCTCTTCATTTCCCATTCTGCCGTTCTTTTTCCTCTTTTTTTATATCATCCTTTTCTTTTAACATCCTCTCTCCCTGATCTTTTCTCTTCTCTCTTTACCCTCTCCTACTTTCTGCTATTCTCTCCTCCCTTTACTGGTTCTTTTACCTCTCTATCCCCCTTTTCCTACTCTTTAATCCTATCAGTATCATTTTCTTTATTCTTTTTACCATGTACTTCTTTATCCTTGCCTTATCTTTTCAGTTTTACTGATTCTTTCTGACAACTTTTTCAATTTTTTTCCATATATTTAGTAGCAATCAAAATCACAAGCCAATGGCTAACAACAAAAGAAAGGCCATACAAACAAATACCTATGAACCATATTTGATTTTCATCTTGTGTTCACCTCAGTCACATACTTACTAAGATTTCCTATTTTTACATAAACATGTTACACTCATCCTCAAGGTATCTTTTATGTCTGTATAGGTTTTTAAGGTACAGACATTGTTTGAGTTATAATTCATTCATTACATTACTTTTTAGATAAGCCATAAGATTAAGGTCAGTAATCTCCAGTTATTGTAATCATTATCTATTTTCTCTAAGTAGTAATGATAAATGACAAAAATTACTCCCATGTTAAATAATGTTTATAGTGCAATGATATTGTAATTTCTTCATTGACAAAATTATATGAAACTCTCACCTGAGTTTGTCAAATTCTACAAAGACAAAATATGCAGTAAAAATGTGCCAACAGGTCTTAACAATTGTTTTTAAATATAAAATGTTTCATTTAACTCTCCATTAGTACTGTGGGACATTGTCCCAGCATTAGTACCTACAGAGTTTTAAAATAAAAATAATAAACAGTTTTAAAATATAAATATGTCATTTAGTCTTTAATTTTCTTGTTATATGTCTTGAATGTTCTTGCTGGTTTTTATAGAATAACTAAAAAAAAAAAGGTTTTATTTTAAAAAAATTGAATTAAAAGGCCAGTATTAAAATAAAAAAGTAATTTGTAAGTTTCAAAAATTTAGATTTATAAAAATAGTTGTCATCTTATTTTCAGTAAACAAATAAAACTGCTTGTATTTCACACAAATATTTTGACTAAAACCAGAAAGATCTTGAAGTTACTCGACAGAGATATTCAGAAATCTACTTGACTAATCCTGAAAATTTAACTTACCATTTGATAAATATTAAGGACAAACATTTTGTGGGGGTTTTCAAACACTCTACAGTACTAACCAAGTTATATAACCTGCATGCCACATTTCTAGAATACTCCAAAAGAGATTCCTCCCATGTATATTTTACAATCTTTCCACATAGTCATAAACAATGGTTATGCTTTTTGCCAGTGATAAACCTGTAAGAATTACACTTGTAAAAACTAGCAAAAATGAGACACTTTTTCATGTACATCACTGTCGCCACTACTGAATTGTATTACCTGCCACTTACCTGTATCCACATCCACTGTATGGTCAATATAAATTATTGATAAACAGTGATAACTTTCAATGGGAGTAATATTTTTACATGGAGGAATTCAATGAAGCACCTTTGTTTCATATTCATTTTATATCAGACATTATTTTGCCAGTCTGCCATTCAGCTACTATCTGTAACAAGGCAAAAAAACATGAAGGATTCTTGATGGGACGGTTCATTCTCTACTACCATACCACCAAGATAATAACATAGGAGGCATTACTTTCAGAGCAGCTTTTGTATCTCTGTTGTAATTAAAATATTTAAATTTTCATAACATATCTTACTTTCATTTTATTAATTTTTTAATATTTTAAAATTTAATTGACAATCTAAATAAAGTGACAGACATCTCCATGGATATTTTCCTTTAAACTTAGAACTTTGATGTAATTAACTGTGATTTCACTCCTTAATATAAAAGTTTATAGATTTTTGTTTGAACTTATTTTAGACCTTATATATATATATATATATATATATATATATATATATATATATATATACACACACCAGTGTTTCTCAATTATTTTAAGTAACAGTACACTTATAAAAATTTTTAAAGGGTATACATTTAAATGTTATGAAATGAAACCATAGATTTTTAAAAAAAAATACCCACACAAATATGAACTTACTTTATTTCAATGTTTCTATTCAACTATTTGTGAAGATTATTTAGTGTGAAACCTGTGCTTGGTGTTTTTTTTTGTGATTTGGTCAAATGTGCATTAAACAAACTCTCATTTCTTCTTCACTTGAGCCTAGTCTTTCTTGCTTCTTATTTTTGATGTTATTTAGGGTTGAGAAGCTTAATTCGCATAAATAAGAAGTAGAAAATTCCAATAAAACTGATAAAGCCTTTTTAGCTAATGTAGGACAAAAAGTTTAATACTTATTCATTTGTTCACATACTAACGCTGTACCAGTACTACTCCCACACGCACACACGTGTATGCCGTGACAATATTTCAAAGCATACTTAAGAGGATCGTGCGAAACACTAGTGTGTCATGGCACGGCAATTGAGAATCACTGGTATGCATGCACGCACACACAATAAATTTGTAATTGAAATTATAAACATACATTAAGAGATGTACTTTATGATGTTAATACTTTGGATATTAAACTTTTAAAGTTTTATTCAGTTTCAATGATGTTCTTTTATCATTCCTTACAAATCAAAAATTGTAATTGTGCTGATTTGAAGATTTATTCTGTTAATCCTTGATAAAATGCAAACTATTCCTTAACCACTTGGTACCATATAAGATTATCAGATTCTGTGTACCAAATAAATGGATGTGCCTTACACATTAATGACTTTGCAAAGATTGGTTATTTCATATAAATAGCAATAATAACAAACAAAAATACATAAAAGTGAAGAAGTGCTAATAAAATAGTTATAATTCTAATTGAAAATTTAAATAATCAGTAAGGGATACTTTTCTGCTGTTAATGTTTTTCAGACATGTTTTTTAATCATTTCCCTCCAAGAAAGGCAATAAAACCACTAAGATGCAAGGGATTACTGAGTATGAAAGAATATACAAAAAAGAAAAACATCATTAAACAGAGAGAACAATAAATGAACAGGAATTAAAAAGACAGAAGATAACTATTGACATTACATTTAAATGTGACTGGAAAGCAAGAGCTCAAAAGAAAGTTCCACAAGCAAGAAGTGTGAGAGAATAAACTGTTAGCATAGAACTTATGATTATATATTTCAACTGTAAAATAATGAAACCCAGTTGCCAATATAGTACTGTACTTAAATTTGTAAAGTCGAGGTACCAAAGAGGAATGCTCATCAGAATAATTACCATGAGAATATGTACAGAAAAAGCACAGAAAAGCTACAGTTAACAGAGACCGAAGCTGAGATGCCAGGTCAGCACTGATGATATTGCAGATTTTTTTAGGATTTTATCAAAAATCTCTAAATACACAGCAGAAACACCAGACCATATGTGGCAGCAATATACAATGCATAGGTGACTTATAAATGTGCTATAGATTTTGGTGAGAAGAATTTTCTAGTAAATATAAGAACCAGAGGCATCTATTTTTAGTTGACTTCTAGGTTAGTAAAACATTTAGACACACATTCTTTATAGAAATGCAATGCATTTCTTAGACTTCTTCCTCGGTTAATGCATGACAAAGACAAATAAGATATTTTTGTTATATATTTGTTATTTTTTTAATTTTGGGGTTATCAGTTTTCGTATTTCTTCATATTTATAAAATCAAAGGTTATAGAAATAAACTAATAAAATTGTGTTGTAGCATTCCTACGGACGATAATGGGTATGTCCCCATTCACATAAATACAGTAGTAAATACTGTATGTTGGTCTGCAGTTGGAGATTCATTGTGGAATTCACCAGACTCACTTCTAACAGTTGACTACTACTTCTACGTGCTGCTGGCGAATCTTATATGTGTTGTCCTTGTCCTAAGTATTATCGCTCATTACCAACCTTCGTGTGATTATTCTATTCAGTAACCTTCCCTAGGTTACAACAAATTGTCTAATTTGATTTTCATCTGCCATAAAAATTACAACTGATTTTGCAAATCAATGAGACTATTATTTAAGAGCAACTGGAGCAAGACAAATTCATAAATCACATACAGAGATTAACTATTTTGTTTTATTGTAGCTGGTTGCGCAAGTATCAACACAATTACAGGCGTATACTATAAAAAATGTATTGATTACAAATTCACTGATTAATTAAATAATAATATCTGAAGAGATTATTAGACTAAATGTTTCATACATAAAGAAATTGTTTATTTACTTCTGAACAATCAAGGGCATGTGATGCCAGGTTATTCTTTCTTCTTGCAATGGTGTGAAGGATTTTCTCTGTTTCCCTTCACAGGCCAAGGTGGTAGCACCTGTTAGGGTCCTATCTATGAGAAAATAGGTTTTTGATTTTTTTTTGGTGGTTCACTAAGAAAGTATGAAAATACATTATGGTAAAAATACCATCAACATATTTATAAAAAATGACCAGTAGTAATACATTTTTATGGCAAAATGACAATACAGAATTAAAGTATAAAATGACATTTTTATAGTAAAATTACCAGCAATACATTTTATCATCTCTAAACCATATAACAAAAAAAAAACATGTTTGTCCTGAAAATATAGAATTATGTACAAAATATCTGTAGTTGAAAACATAAAATTGTGTACAAAATATTTAGATTCCAGCATTAAATAACCAATAGAGGTGTTGATATACTACTAAACAAAAACAACCAAAGCAAACCCATCACAGTTTAGATGTTTATATAATTTCTTTTATTTCAATTCTAAATTCAGCTAAGTTTATTTCCTTCTTTATTTTGGTGCACCGAAAGACATCTTTTGAGGTCCAATTCTGCACTTGGTGACACTGAGGTTACATTTTAGATCAACCTTTATGGCGCCTAGGTCTTTTAACTTTTTGAGGTAACACAGAGTACAAAACTTACTTTAGTATCCTTTATGGTGAACCCAGTATATTTTGGGGTCACCATAGATTAACTCAAGGTTCCTGATGGACATTAAATTCAGTTTAAATCATTTGTATTTTCTGACATGAATTATATACTACATATATATTTCCTTTTAAATAATCCTTTTCAGCAAGGAAAAGAGTACAAATGGTAAAAAATAGATACAACACTTAAATATTCCAATCACAATTGACATTAGCTAAATGGCAGCATTTTCTAAGTTAGTAACTTTATCGTTTTTTTTTTTTTTTACACATTTTAATCTTTTTACTTTTTCAAATTCATTTTAAATAAGAGATAGAAACTTTACCAAAGCAATTAATAAATTTAAAAAGTAGAGATGATTGGTCAGAAAGTACTAATGTAGGCAAGATTATTCCTGCTCCTCATGCTATTCAAAACTAGTTAACTTTAGAATTCAAATACTTAAATAAACTTTTCCAACCCCAGTGGTTTTAGAGACATAAAAATTATCTTTGAATTAAAGAACAAAATTTTATAAACAAATCATAACCAAATTCTCTTCTCATAATTTTCAATTCTATCTGCAAAAAAATACCATCTTTATATTGAACATTATATGAGAAGTTTATTAATAAGCTTAGTCACAAGTTTATGGAACTCATTGATGCAAACTCTGCCTGTTCTACTGGACTGACATGCAGCCATCAAGTTGAAATCCTGCAAGACAAACAGAGGCATCATGAAAATGAATTAGAAAAAAAGAATAAAATAACAGAATAATTAACTAATATGAGATATATTATAGCATGGCCAGTGGAATAGGAACAGTTTCCCCTTGTAGATTGAATAAAGTCTTCAGCTTGAAATTCAAAGAAAATCACTTAATATGAGAGGCACCTGAAAAAACTTGAGAGTACAACAGCCAGAATGTTGTGACTATAACAACAACACTTTGAGTAAATAAGTATATAATAATTGGCATATATGGCTGATGTTGAACTTAAATGTTCAGATCTTATGGTTAAGTTTTTTAGAAATTTTCCTTGAGATGATTTCTTTGCTTAATTTCAAATAACTTACTAAAAAATAGTATCTTGTTTCTCTTTGCTGTTTTTTGTGAAATCTGAAGTTTTGTTTGTAAGTCAAGCTTCCAAAAACTCTGCCAAGTGTATTTATAATATTTGAATTTTTGTTGTCAGCACTTTATTCTCATACCATTTTTCTTAAAGTTGGCGCTTTGCCCAACGCTTGACTGTCTGCCGTTTTTAATAGAGACAGTGCCAGTCATTGCAGCTTTGGAATTCCTTAATGGTAGCCAATCGTTTCTCTGATTTGCTTTTACTGTCCTTCTTATTGACAGCCTTTGTGTGGCTTATATGTGCTTTCCTCTCTCTCTCCCTGTTTCATGGTGGCCTTTTGCCATACACTGTAAAGTGCTAAATTCCTGCCATAACATCAAGCATGGCAATAGTTGCTGTGTGCAGTGAACATTTGTAAAACCACGGAACTTTTGCCTTTAATTGTCTTGTTCTTTCTGTACTAAGGGAGCTTATACTATTCTTTTTGTATAAAAATTTTTTTTTTGTTGTTTTTTTTAAATATTTCGTATAATATTGATTGTGACATGGTCCATTTGGCAAAGGCAAAAAATGTCTTAAATAACAACTGTCTGTATGTATGTCTGTCTGGTATATGCATGCATGTATGTATGTATGTACAGCCTTAAAACATAGTTCAGTCAAGCAGAACTCTTTACAATTAAAAATGTTCTCATTTACTATGATTATCAGTTAGTTGTTTTTAAACAGTCTAATTATTTTAGAAAATCTATAAGCCCTTAGGTAACTTTCTTTTTTTTTCATATTTATCAATTATATGATCAGTTATAGTAAACTTAATATAGGATATAGGGAAATTGAATGTATAATACATTGTACTAAGGATAGTTTTGCCCAACACTGCAAGATGCTACAAAACCAAAAGATTAACCTAAGACCTTGAGTCATTTCCTTAATTAATCTTGTCAGATTGAGACTTTCATATGGATGTCTTACATGGTGTCCAACCTATTCATAAATATCTAAACTATCAACTGCTTTCTCATATCAATGGCTTTGAGTGAATGAAGTCTATAGGTCTTAGAGAGGACCATCCTTCTTCAAGTCTTGTGGATTGATGCTACAGAATCACAAAGAAATAACAAAAATCACATTACTTGAGTATTTTAACAGCAGCAACAACTAGAATGTGTAACTTGAAGAGAAAATAATGACATAATCAAAAATGTTGACTATCCACACTACTTTAAACAAAAGGTTAGGAAGGAAACCCCCATCAATACTTGGAAGAGTAATAACAGAGGATTTGAGAAACCTACTTTCCTGAAAAATTGAATTAAGATTTTATAAATTTTGATCAACAGTACAATTGGTTGTTCAGTCAATTTCTTCTGAATGAATATTAAAACAAACTATTTAATATAACATAATTAAAGAATAGTTTAATACTTATTCATTTATTCAAATGCTAATGCTGTATCATTACTACTTCTACACACACACACACACACACACACACACACACATACAAACATACATACATACATATATATATATATATATATATATATATATATATATATATATATATATATATATATATATATATATATATATATGTATGTATGTCATGACAATATTTTGTGGCACACTTAAGAGGATTGTGCGGTACACTGGTGTGCTGGGGTATGGTGGTCAAGAATCACTACTCTAGCAGTGCCGGAGACACTTTGACACACCTGGAAGCAAAAGATCTCAAGCAGGGTAACTTTAATATATAAAGCATGGTTTTTGTTAAACCAATCCTCTGAGTGGCATTATTTTAGATATAAAGTTTTTCAAACCTTGTGTCCACTTAAATTAGCCAAGACATATAATTAAATCTTACTTTATTTCAGGCTTTTTTATGTAAACAAATGTTAGAGTCAGTTATCCATCTTCAAGGTCTTTTGATTTTGTTAATTTAAGTAAACTGTTTGAATATTATTTTTGGTCAGTACATTCATGTACTTGTAAAATTCATTAAATCTTTGTCATGTAAATATGTTGGCATGCTCCTTTTAGGGAGATCAATTCTTGTTGTTTGGTGAGATACTTATTTGTACCCATTGTCTCTTTGTTTTCCTATCTATTCAATATCCTTAGTGACGTCATGTAGTTATTAGTATTTTTATTTCTATAGAAGACATAAGAAGAACATATTTCTGTGTATGTTCATTTTGGGAAGCAGTGAAAAGGATGATGCATGACTTATTGATGTCAAAAGACATCAAAACGAACTATTTAGGTTTCAACTGCAATGTTTATGTGTATGTTTTACAAACAAAATATTCTAAGACTAACATTTTATCTTTATTTTTGTAACTCACTGACTATGGATTGTCTATTTTCTGTCTGAGTTTTTGAATGAAGATATTATTTACAGTTGGTGACTAATGTCCTCATCTTTGTTGTTATCACATTTTGTCCATTGTGCCCTCTAATCTTCTTGAGGTGTCTGTTAATCTGGGTAACCTGCAAGGAATTTTGAAGTAAGCCCTTTATTTAATCTACAGGGGTAAATTGTTCTCATTCTGCTGTTCATGTCTTGTTTTTTTTCTTTTTAATCAATTCACCCCAAGCAAGACAATAATGATACTAAGATACAAGGAGTGAAAGAGAATGAAAAAACTTTAGAAGGAGCCAGAAACACAATCATAAACATGAAACAAAGAGATAAACTTCTACTCCTGTTCAAAAAACCAGAAAGTAATATGAACTGGAAAATAGACATACCTACCTACTCCTATTGAGGAGAAAAAATAATTAGTAAATAAAATGTTGGATACATTAGAAGAAAAGAGTTGAAGTCAACTTTAGAAGGAAATGGAAACCTAATCCTAAACAAGAATCCTCTAATCCTGCTTGTAATATTTTTTTTTTAGTACTGCTCAGTTCAATCTTTGCACCAGATAGTATAGACTCAGACTCAGTGTAAACAGCACTAGCAAGCAGTACTAAAAAGAGAACAAAATGATCTATTCTGAGCCAGGGGTAGTGTAATGAGAACAATCTACCCCCATATGTTAAATAATGGGTTCAGTTTGAAATTTTCTAAAGATTACCCTGATCAACAAAAAGTAGAAGGCGCAACAGCCGAACTGCTGTTATCATAACAACAAAGATGAGAACATTAGCCTGACTAAAAATAATGTCAATAAGGATTTTATATCTGCAAAATGAATGATGGTAAGCATTATGCTTAAATAAACTATATCTAAAATGTTTCCTAAACCTATTTACATTCAAAGCCTTTGTCTTTTTGTTATTAAAACTGCTGCCTACTTTTGATGATAGCTATTTAGGTTAACTATTTATTGTAAAGAACAAGCTTAGCCTTGAAGTGAAAGTTGCCTAGTTTACATTGAAAAAACAGAAGTTTATTGATACTCATTGACAATGACCATTCAATTCATGGTTATTACATAATAACCATGAATTGAATGACATCACAAACTTATATAAATATTCAAATTGCTTAACTGCAGTAATATTGCTTTTGTTTACTAATACATTCTGGATGTGAGACAATTAAGCTGAAAACAATCCAACTCCATTCCCGTTAAACTATTTTGACTAAGTGGGAATCCAATTGATGCCTCATCAACTGGGCATACAGAAAAATGATTTTTAATAAGGATATTTGTAAAGTGGGAGATTAATTTTTATTATAAGATTAGCACAAAATTAATTCCTAGTCTTAACTTAAGTGCTGAAAAAATGTTGATAGTTTCAATTTGATAACACAGGCTTTTGTAGGTACCAAATCTTTGTTAAAGGAAGAATGAAAAGCAATATCATAATCCCTTGTTTTAATTTCTGGGATGAGGAGTTATAATTATTTATACTATTTACATTCCATAGAGAATTTTCCTATGGGACAATAGCGAAGTGTTCGTTCATGAATTTGGTGACATAATAATTGTGAGCCGAGCAGTGTGCACTTGGACTCAGTGGAAACAGGGAAAGCAATAACTGAGCAGTACTAAAAATAAGAACTAGAAGAGATATCTCAAGACATAAGTGGTGCTGGTACCTAGCCTATAATATTATAATATCAAATGTAAATAGTAATATTATATGCTATCAAGTAATTAGGCTTTTAAGGCCTTATTTAATCAAGATATAATAAACTGAAGAAAGTAAATGAAAAGTGAATAAAATGAGACTGGTTCAAATTTAGTTCTGTTTCTGACAAGAAATGCTTCTGTTAAGTTTTAATTTTGAGGTGCTTTTCCAGGTACAAATTGATGAAACTATGAAATTATTTTGTTTCTCCCCCCTCAATAGGAGTGGATAGGTTTGCCTATCTTTTGGTTCACACTCTTCCCTGTTTTTTTAACAGGAATAGAGGTTTATCCCTTGTTTCCTGTTTAAGATTAGGTTTCCGGTTCCTTCTACTTCCACACTATACTTCTAATGTCTCTGACTGAACTGTGAAATGTTATTCACTAATTAAATCTTGACCTCTTCAAGTCTAAAGTAAGCCGTTATCTTTCCTGCATAGCCCCAAGAACTTCACGTCCTGCCCTTTCTAATACAACACCACACAGTAAGCATCTACTATTAGTGACTCTTGGGCCTTGTATTAGGTGAAGTTTAAAAAAAACAAGAAAACATTATTCAGAATTGTGGTTAAGAATTTTGGAGTATTGGTTTGAGTTTATGAAACCAACAGAGAACTATAGTCTTTATTAGCTTGAGACACTACAGTGGATTGAAAAGTGATTGTGATTAATATATTATGCATTGGATACAGTTAATGGAGGTTTAGAGCCAATATTAAATGAGGGATTATTTTCCAACATTTTTTAACTGACATTGTTTAGAAAATTTTCTTGTAGCTGGCATATATAAATTTTGTATGTCTGTATATAACCACTTTTTCACCTCCAAGCAAGACAATAATACCACTCGGGTGCAAGGGGCTACTGGGAGTGAAGAAGAATGAAAAAACTTTAGTAGGACTTGGAAGCACAATCCTAAACAGGAAACAAGGGATAAACATAAACTGCTACTTCTGTTCAAAAGACTGGGGAGGAGTGTGAACTGGGCAATCCTATTTCCTCTAAGTAGCTGAAGTAGTGCATTGTAGCCAGAAATATTGAGTTAAGATTCTATTAAAAATGTTAAAAAAAATGTGTGTGTGCAATTGTCAACCAATGTTGTGGGCCTGCATTTCAACTCAACTGGAAAAAAATCTTCCTTTTTTTTTTTTTCAAGGGAGATAACTATTAAATTATAGAGTACTCTCTCTTATTTATACTTATTTACATGAGTAAAAAATTTAGGTACAAAAATTTCCCTTTTTCCCATAATACAAAGAAAGATGTATGATCTGCAAGGGAGCAAATTCAATGATAATCTTTTCTTTATCACAATTTTTCTTTGAATTGTGACTCTCAGCAAGTCACTGGATCATCTGCTTACTACTAGAAATCAATTGAAATGACATATGTTTTTAATCATCTGCACATGATATTACAAATATGAGAATACCACTTTCTTTTAATTTTTTATTTATTTTATCAACCAGTAGTTCTAATTATCTTTCCTTTGCTTATCTTTATATCTCTCTTTTTTGCTTTCAGCAAACGTCAGTATGATTGTCCTCATCAGACTCCTACTTCATGTACTTGGCAAAATGGGGAAGGTGTGCTTTCTTTCCAACCAGATGCTTATTATCATATGCAGATAACAGTCTGGAATCGGAAGAAAGATGTCCGCAAGAAATCAGCAATTTTTGCTATTGATTCTTCCTTAATAGGTTTGTAAACTCTTCATTATTCTTCACCAAAAATAAAAAGCCAAAATAGGTTGTTGATCATATTAAAATGTTAATCTATTAACTACAGAAGAAAATTTCTTTAACTGTGCAATAGAACTGTAATGTTATGAATTGTAACTGTCATTGAACCATAGAACTGTAATGATTGAAATTTCCATCATAGTAATGGGTTAGTACAGACTGAGACAGTTTAAAACAATTTAGAGAGAAACCAACTTTTATGATTAAAAGAACACACAATTACTTAAATTTTTATGAGGTATATTTTAAACATCCTTTTAAAATTTTATTTGTGACAGTGATGATACCTTATTTAACTTTTTATAATCCAGATGTTACATATACTTGTAATATATTTAGTAATGGCACGTCACAAAAAAGCCCAAATTTGCTTTAATAACATGACATGATGATTAAATAAAGATACATGTCACAAATCATATGACCAACAAAGTACATGTGATGCTGATGTGGACTTAACCAGGAAATGCATATAAAAAATCTAATCAGTAAAGCATTGAAGAGGAGTATTTAATACAGTGCAATCATATGGAGATTCCTTATTTTCTGCATTTCAAGCATTCATTATTTTCATATGAGATGGGACCCCTGCAACTTGCACTGTTAGGTTGTCAGACAATTTGAAATAATCTCTTTGTTCTGCATCCAAATAAAGTGAGGTTTCCCAACTAAAGAATAAAATGTTTTCTCATTTCCAGCAACATGAGCCACACAGATGATTTCATTATCAGCAGTCTGTATGACTCAAATGATTTTACATTTCTATTCTTCTCCAATTCCCTCCCTACTAAACAAAATAAATCATACCAAATCAGTAGTTGTAGATGTGTATAATGCATTAGATCACCAACCACTATCAAAACAAATTTGTTACACATTTATCTTCTATACACTAATGAATATAAATTTGAATGTTTTTAACTGAAAAGAAATAGATAGAAAAACTAAAACAAAAACTATTTTCTTACTTTAGTTGAAACAGCTCACTTTGTCCTCTTCCTCCTCCTCTTTAATGTTATTATACTCTCCTGTGGAGTATAAGGACATAGCCTCACCACACTAGGTGTTCCTGCCTTGGCTTCTGTAGCAAGTAGATTTTTTACAAGCTGGAATTGCCAACCTATGACCAACCAGTTTTGAATTCAATGTTGTCGTCCTCCTTGACTGGTTGCCAACCAAGGCTACAGAGTCTAGTTTGCCCTGCACTTACCCTGTAAGCTGTATTTAAAAGATATCTGATAATTTTCTGAATTTTGCATGGACAATTGCAATCCTTTGTATTTTTTGATGTTATTGCCAAAACCACAATATTTGAACCAACTCTTTAGCTAAAAAACAGAAAATCTTTGCTCCCAATCAAAATAACAAGATTTGAGATAGGTCTCCAGTTCTGGACATAAGTTGCACTATAACGACCTTAAGTAAAGAATGCCATGCTTTTAAGTAAGCTGCATGGATCAGAAATAAATAATACCCCAAGTTAGGGATTAATAATTGCTCATGGTAAAGGCTGAAATTCATAGATTTTTTAAGTTGTTTTAAACATTTGATTTGATAGATTTTTGATTTTTCAGTTCAGAAACTTCACCACATTTACTGATTGGATTTGGTGCAATAAACAGTTAGGTCTGTATTGGAGTTTTCTTTTTTGAGTTCAACTGCTGATTATTCTGTTTTTTGTTTTTCAGTTCAACCAGCTAAATTGACAAGTGTTACCTGCCAACCATTAAATAGCACTTGTATAATTCTGGGCTGGAGCCATCCAAGACAGTTGATGTGTCGGATACAATACCATTCTAATTGGGATGCTGTTGATGACTGGAAAGTAAGTGTTTGTACCATCTTATATGGGATAACAATATATATAAATAATAACTATCAAAACCATCTTATATGTATATCTAGATATTATTATTCTAGGAGTTGTTTAGTCATTATTTTGATTCATTATTTTGTAGATCTTATTGATGGTACAAAATTTAATCAATGCTATAAAAACAGACATTTAAAAAAAAAATATAAATTGTACAAAAGAAAATACAACCACAATGGCAATATGGAAAAAAATTAGAATCAGATGACCAGTTTTCATCCCTTTCTCATCAGAGCTCGATCAAGAAATTTAAATACTGTGCACAATGAGTAATTAAACTGAGACAGCCTTCTTTGAGCAAATGAAAGGAACATTCATTTGGTCTCAATTTGATCTGTTTAATATATTTAAATCAGTATCACCCCATGCAAGGCAGTAATGTCACCAGAACACAAGGGGTTACAGGGTGTGGAAGAATTAGGAACAGGAACATTAATAATGTGTGAGAAGAGGAAAGAGTAATCAGGAGGACAGTAGATAGCAACTGACATTGCATTTAAATTTTTACAGATTAAAGTTGGCTGGAAAGTGTGGAGCTGGAAAGGAGTTCCACAAGCAAGAAGTGTGAGAAAATAAACTTATAGCATAGAACTTATGGATACAACTAGCCAGCTCAACTGTAATTTGATGAGATCTCAATGCCAGTCTAGTACTGCACTTAAATTTAAAATCTCTAGGTACTATAGCGAAGAGTTCATCCATACAATTACCATTAAAGTATTTATAGAAAATACATAGAGAGGTAACCATATGGTAGTGGGAAAGTGACTGAAGCTGAGCTGCCAGATCAGGATCAATAATATTGCTGATTCTTCTTTGGGTCTTATCAAGGAGCTCAAGATGAATAGCAGGAGCACCAGACCATATATGGCTGCAATATTCTAAGCATGAATGAATAGTAGCCATATAGATATGTAAGATATGTGCATCCATATATTATTGATATATGTGTATTTTTTTCCTCCTTTACCCCATTTTCTTTTAGTCATTAGGCACAGTATTTTAATTCCTCAATCAAGCTCTGATGATTTGAGATGAATGAAAACTGATCGGATGTTTCTAATTTTCTTTTCATTTTGCCATATATTGTTATTATATTTTCTTTTGTCTAATTTCATCTTCTTTTTGGAATGTCTTTTTTCATAGCATTCTTTTGTATTGCCTTTTTGTGACACCATTTAAATCATTCTATTGTACAGCCTTCACTTGGTATAAAATCGACAAACAGAAATAGAAGTTTCTTAATTTAGATATTGGCAGCAAATAGAAAAGATATGACAGTTAATATACCAACCAGTTCAGTTCATTCCCAGCAACATGAGCCACACGGATGACGTTGTTCTCAGTAACCTCTATGATTTAAATGATTCTGTATTTTTATTTCTCTCCAATTTGTTTCCTGCTGAACAAAGAAAACCAAACTGCACTAAATAATCCATACTTGTCTGATTTTCACATATGTCTGACAGGTTAATATATTCTGCTGTTTTCAATTTTCTCATCTTTCACTGATATTTACTCTCTATTATTTCTTAACTGCTGTTGTTCCAAGGTTCACCCTGACACAGTGTGGTAACGCCTGTTAGGGTCCCAGCTATGGGCAAATAATGAACCCTCAAACAAAAATTCAATCGTCTGTGTTTTTTTTTCATCTATTTTTTGTTACTTCTTACAGATCGTTTCACTATCATTAGTAAGCAGCACAAATTGGCAATAAAGCATAAACTTCAATATTTATTTCTATAAAAACTTATAATGTAAAAAGTTTGAATAATATTAGCCTATGTGTATATTTAGCATAAAATACATTTAATCAGAACAGTGTTAAAAGTCTGAATTCATTCTTAAAACTATTCTATTCATTTCTGTAAAAAATCGTTCTTTCATAAAATTGAAACAGTAATCATTTATTGGTGATATTTCATTTATTCTACAGTTCATTAGCTATTTTTTATCATAATTTATGCTTTTATTAAGTGTTATGTGAAGTTTCTGATGTTTGTTTAATGCTATCACTTATCAAGCAGCCAATCATAAGAGCAAAACCTCATTAACACAAAATGAGTGCTGTTTGAACAATGTGCTGATTGCTATAAGAAACATTATGTGCAAAACATTTTATATTTTCTTGTTGTTTTCAGGAATTGAATGCAACAAGAAGGCAGGTCTCCATCTGTCACTTGCTTCCCCATTCATTTTATAATGTCAACATCTCTTGTCTTCCAAAACGCACAAACACTTACCTCTGGAGTGAAGTGACAACATTCTCATTGCAAACCCCATCTGAAGGTAAATATTTTTCAAATTTATTTTGCTCATATTTGTCTCTCATGTGTAAAACAAAATTATTGAAAAGTTATTATAATTATGTTTCTTCTTTTGCTAAATAATAAAAAGATTTTTTGTTTTACATATACACACAATACATGGCCCAAGAGCTGCTCATGGTAAAGGCTGAAATTATTATATGGATGTAAGGGGGGGGGGAGTAAGTGCAGGTTATAAAAATATGTAGGATAGATAAAGAGGCGTGTTAAGATTATAGTAAAGAAGCATCCTCTTGGGTGTACATTTCACAAAAATAGAAATTTTCAAGAAGAAGCTATCTGAGTGAATCTTCCTTCTTACCAATAATATACAAAGGAAATGAGGATGTGTACAAGGTATGGCAGGTCCTAGCTATAAATGTTTGAACTAAGGAATGTAACTCATCTGAACATTTGCCATGAAATAGTGAAGATTTACAAGGATAGTAAAGTAGTCATGTTTACAGAATATTTATATCTGGTCATCTTATGGCAAATAAAGTTTTATGAAAGGAGTAAGACATTGGGTATATGCCATTCATGCCAGAGACCCTGGATGTGCATCAGTCATGACAGAAGCATTGAATGCATGCCAGTCACACCAAAAGTAAAAAATATTTTAAAGTTTCATACTACAATTTTTTAAGAATCATGCCCTTTTAAAACCATATAATAATCATCAATGCATATTAATTTATATATTTCCTGTCCTATCTGTAGTTTGAATGGAGGTAAATCAACTTATACATCCCTTAATCATTTTAATAATCTATACAAATAAAATATATATCTGCATTTAGACAAAATTACTTTCCAAGCAAAATGAACCATTTAATTAATCAGTTCCTTTACTTCTACATTTCTTAGAGTGCAGTTTTATTTGTTCAAGCCTTTTATGTGAGGCACACAGATACCTTTGTTTATTAAATGATCTTGCTTCAACTTGGTCCTGAAATAGGCTTTGTTATCACCATCTTTGTCATTCTTAATCTTTGTCATTGTTAATCTTTTTTCTTGTGAGAGATATTTCCATTTCATTGTTATATTAAATGCATAAAATTTTTAACATGAAAAGATATTGAGTAAAAAGGGATTTATATAATACCAGACATAATCAATGAATTATATATGCCACTGAACATCTAAAAAATATAAAGGAAATGAATTAATTAAACTGTTCATTTGTCTCAGTTTTAGTTGTGAATTATCTCTGCTTTATTGAATTTCAATAAATTGTTCGAAGATTTTAGTTTCTTTGCATCTCACTAGTAAAACTTTCTAACAATAGCTGTCATTTTTGATAACACAGGCACACTAGTTGTAAAATAATGCTTTGATTTTAGTGTAAAAAGAAAAAGAAATTAGACAAATAGTATTGTTACACCATGCTTGATAATTCTTAATAGTTAGGTCTGTTACTCTACAGACTAATAATATATTCAACTTAATGTTAACACACTTTTGTTAACCATATCAATGAATAACATGAGAAGTGGAATACAGTAGTACAGATTAAATGGCTGGTTTTATCCCAGAAGCCTTTTCTAAACTTTGAAATAATCCTCTAGAACCAAAAAGAAAATACTTTTATCCTATGGTTTTTACAAGTGTAGATACAAGATATTTCTTAGAAAATTATATCTGTATAATTAATAAAATCTTGTGTATATTTGAACCTATATGATTTTCAAGTTCTCTAAGAAGCATAAGGACAGTACTTTAGTATGAACATACATGGTCTAATCAAAAGGTATCGGGACTTTTGCTCTGGTAACAGAGCTAAAGTACATGGAGTGAAACTGCTTGGCACAGATTACCTTGATCTCTGTCACATATACACACTAACATATAACATTCTTGCTCACTTCTGTTGTTTATAGCAGTGCTTGGAAGTAGAATGTAGTTGTCTCACCACACCACAGAGGTTCCATCAGTGACATTGACTTGTGCAGCAGTTTTTGGCAAAGGAGAACATTCCTCAGGTTCAACAACCACCATATTCCTCAGATCTCACCCTTGCAACTTTTTTCCTCTTCAAAAATCAAATCCCACTTGAAAGGAGCAAGAATTCAAGATAAGAAAACGCAAGAGAATGCAACAAGGCAGCTGCTTGCTATCCCAAAAAAGGAGTTCTAGGAATGCATCAATGGAAACGACACTGGATAAAATGTGTGGCTTCAGAAGGGAGCTACTTCAAAGGAGATTAAATGCTGAATTGATATGTGTAGAAGTTTTCTTCTTATAGATCAGACCTCATATATTTATATTTTTCTTTTCTCAAAGTGACATTGTTATAAAAGCTCCTCACTGATAAATGTTGCTTGATTTGAATAATTTAACATATTAAAGATCAAATTGTCTGTGAAATAGCCTTAATCAGTAAGTGAAGAACATCTTATCTCTACAGCATATATTTAAAGTATGAAGTTGGGATGAAAGCTTTGCTTCTTATTTACACTTTTTCAATTGTTTGAGCTGTTATCCTCATCTTTGTTGTCATATTCACAACATTTCAGCTGTTGAATGCTCTGGCCCTCTTCAGGTGGTTGAAATTTTGAACCCATTATTTCATCCACCAGAGCAGATTGTTCTAGTACCATGTACCATGCCTCTTCCATGTATTTCAGTTTCAGTTATTTCCCTTCAGTAACTCAACTCTTCAAATTTTTGTTCAACTGTGGCCAGGTATTGAACCTACAACTTTTTGTGTCAAGTCATGGGATTACTTCAACCAACGCTTTTATCCACTGGGCCATGAGATATCTGAAAGAGGCATAGCACATGGAACTAGAACAATCTATTCCAGTGGACAAAATAAAGGGTTCAGTTCGAAATTCAAATCACCTGAAGAAGGCCAGAGCATACAACAACCAAAACGTGGTGTATATGACAACAAAGATGAGAACAACAGTCCAAACAATGTAAATTGTTACAATACCTCGTCTCAGAAATATGGACAGACTTTGCTTCTGAATATTCATTTTATATGTTAAATCAAATTTTTATCATGAAGAAAAGATTTTTTGATTCAAATGAAGTTCCTTACACTCAAGTAAAAATATTGTTTATTTTGTGGTTAAGAAAATGATAACTTACCTTATCAAAACAAGTGACAGCATGTCATGTGTGTTTATCTGCCAGCAACAAAAGAAGGCTCACATGACTTTTTGCTTTATACAGAGAACATCATGCGAATTTTTGTTCCACCTCAACCTATCACTGACTCTCCCACTTATATATAAGCTGAGTGCTCTAGACAATGAGAGAGTTGGTTTGCTTGTTTACTGTGATGTGTGAAGGACAGTTTTGTAATCTACATATTTGCAGATTTCAACCTACAAATTTTTGTTTTTATTTTTGCCACTTCTAGAACTCTTCATCTACAGTTTACAAAGAGAAATATTGAATTATTTAATGGATCTTACTGAAACCTGATTGATAGTTTTGCAAGAAAATGCTTAGAAATTATTAAATGGGAAGATCTATTTTTTTTTAACCCATATCTTCCTGGTGTCAACTTATCTTTTTTACATATATTGTGACCAATTTGCTTAAAGTTTGTATTTTATTGACTTCAAATGAGAACTTTGAAAAATTTCCTGCATATTTCAGTGAAATTATCATTTTGAAAAATTATAGTTTATAATTATAGTTTAGATATATGAAGGGTGTCAGTTTAAACTGACACCAGGTGGATATGCGTTAGATTATGTTGGTTTTGATTTGTTATGAATAAATAAGATTTCAGTTGCTTTGAACATGAGAATAAAGCATCTTAATCTAACATAGTTGCATTACAATGTTTTAGCATCATACCCATCAAAAATGAGATTGCATATGGATTAGCACTTCTGCCAATGATAACTTTTGCTAGAAACAATGTGTAGTATCATTGCACTCTGTGAAAAGTTACATGTAAAATATATACAAATACATATTGCATTTTATATATTAGAGTAGGATTCATTTTGTATCACACCTTTATATTTTATTTTTGTTTTTAGTCTTAAAAGTTCCTGAAAAACCTTTATATTATATTTTTGTTTTTATTCTTAAAAGTTCCTGAAAAACCTCCAGATATTCCAGGCTCCTACTATACTGTACCTTCAACTGATGTCAACAAAAAGTGTTCAGATGTGGTCATTTACTGGAAGGTCAGTGTTATATATAATATTCTTCAAAAGGAAAGAAACAAAAATAAAGCCAATGAAATAAATATGCTAACTTTTACAGATCTTTCATCTTTTTGCTGCTAAGCAAAGAAATTTACATGTTTCACACAGACATACATATAAATATATCCACAATTCACATTCTTCCTAAGATTTTGAACAAATGTAGAGGTTTATCCCTTGTTTCCTGTTCAGGATTGGGTTTCTAGTTCTTTCTAGAAATCTCATTCTCTTTCACTTGCAGTAACCCTTTGATATTATCACCTTGCTTGGGGTGAAATGACAGAAAAAATAGGATATAATATCAGATGAAAAATCCATTGTTTCCTTATGAATGACTTTGTTTACAATTTGGATACAAAAAAATGAGCAGATATAGGCTTTTGATATGATCTGAACAAGAGGATGTGACTTCTCTCGACTACTCAAGCTAGCACCCTCATATCACCATAGTTAGTGTCATAGCTTTCCTAAACACTCTGGGACAACACCTCGGCAACCTACCATTGGTAAAGTCAAATTCATGACTTCTCCCAACTACCTACACTCACATCCTCGTATAATCATAGTCAAATTCATAGCTTCACTAACCACTCTGGGACAACACCTTGGCCGCCCACGGCCATCACCTCGGCATAACCAACACATTCACTGACCATATCCTGTGACCTCGACCAGGCCAACGCAAAAGATATGTCAGCTCCCAGCCTTTCTCTTAACCCTGATCGCCATCCTGACAATACACCAGAAACAGACATTCTACCTATTTTGCAATATTTATACCATACTGTGTATATTAACAATAAACATTGTTCAAGTTCTAATCCTCGTTATTCCTTTCTCTCACAACCAAATGCTTAATATAACAGTCACATCGCATGGATCTATGTTCATTTCGAACTTTAAACTGTTAACAACACAATTGCTATACTGGCTGCTTCTCTACTTTCTTCTTTCTTTCCTGGCTGGCTGAATATAACATAATTTTGACAAGTCCCTTTACCAGTTTTCATCTGACATTAAATGATTGATTGATTTCACACTAGAATGAATGCACCAAAAGGCTCAACAAACATTCCCAGTCTACTCTATTTAATAGAATATGTTTAAATAAAGGATTGCTATTTAAATACACTTTGTTTAATATATATTCAAATTAGTTTCCAACCCACTTGAAAAGCTTATTAAAAATATAATGGATGCAACATGTTTGTCTTTAGCAAAACTTGTTTAAATATATAATTGTTGTCACATATGCACACACATGTGACAGAGAGAGTCATGAAACACACAGACACACGCACGCACACATATATTTTTTTTAGTGAAATTGGAGTAGATTTGAATAGCGAAATTAAATCAGAGCATTTTGTTTACTGATGGGGAAATCTGATCTAGGGCAGAAGTTGTACCCATAGAATATGGGTCATCAGAAGATAATGGAAATGGTCGAAATAATTTTTATCGATTAAAAATTGAAATAGAGCTGAGTAAGCTAGAAGGAACTTTGGAATTCACATGATTTTGGTTGAAGCAGCCAGAACCCAGTTATAATTGCATGCAAAATAGTAGGGCTGAGGGTAAGTTATAACCAGGCGGGTTTATCTATATAAACACGTAGTTATACTGTAAAACTGGAGAAAATTCTTGAAAAGAGAAGAGAGAATTGGCCCAGGCAAACATTGGGAGGAGGAACACCACTCTAACTTTAAGCCCCGCACAAAAATCTTTATCCCTCCATCGGAAGAGTCATATATCATTCTGAGACGATTTCACAACAAGTTAATCCCTACACACTCTCTGTGTGTCTAGAATCCAGTGTATAAGTTTTTACATTAAATACTTTTCTTTTCTGTAACCCATTTCTTTTCTCTACTATTCTTTTCTGCTATATGAAAGACATTAACAATTCAACCATTGAATAGTTGTTTGTCCGGCTTTCTGCAGATATTAATTTTTTTTTTTTTGCCGCATTCTAAATTTCTTAGCGCAGACTCCCCAGCCGTGTCTACATCTTCAGTCGACCGTGAATGGACAGACATCACTTCTGCTTTCTGGATCAAACAAATCACAACGTGGGCAGGAAGCAGGATTAAACCAGCAGACCGGTCGAATAATCTACGGATTCTCAGGGGACCTATGGCCACTCCCTTAAGTTCGGTTAGGACCGAGTAGACACTTCAACCCAGAGAGTAAGACGCTGGAGGTTGAGGGGCTGGGGCGAAAGTGCTAGACACACACACACATATAATGATGCAATCTCACTAAATATATGCATATATGATAGTTTCTCTCTCTCTACACACACACACACACACACACACATATATATATATATACACACACACAATAGAGAAACCAAACTTGTAAAATTCCTTGTTGTGACTTTCAAATCTTGCTTATGTATAAATAGACCTAATTAATATAAAAGGATATTGTTATGATATAACATTGTTATACAGGTCTAAAGAAATGTTGAACATGATTAAAATTTGAATCTACTGGGCACCATTACAAACAGGGAGATGACTGACCCATCGCAAAACTTTGTGATTCTGATTGGTTAATAAGGGAATGGGCTTATGGAGATAATGAGGTTTGTATTCACACAATACATCACATCTTCCCTCTTGTATAAGTTGGTATTACTAATTAACTTTATGGGATTCAATTTTTGTGAAGAATCCCAGGATTAGACTACCCTCATGTTCATTTGGCATTATTCTGACCAGATGCTTATGTGATTCTGTAACATGCCAGTTTGTTGATTATATAACCAATTCTGATCACAGTTCTGGTTGTGGCTGCTCAGCTGTGATTGGTTTCTTCTGACTGGGTTTTCCAGAGCATTGGTGCTGTTCTTGGTTGGAAATGAAGATCGGCCTCTCTCAATGATCATATTTGCCTTTGGTTCCTTCCATATTTAGTTCCAGATGCAATTCCCAAGATGTATGTCCTCTGCTGATGTCCTTTTTAGCACTACTCACTGAAGCTCCATGCTAACATACTTAACTCACAGATATATGGGGACACCAAAATCTTTTAAGTGCTTAGAACCCCGATAGGTCTTAATCCAGTCTTGCTTACTGCAATAAGTATTCATTACCTCACTCACACACACACACACACACATATATATTGTTGTGGATTCCGGGATGAAATCCGGTACCAATAATAACAAACGCCAAGAATGAATATAGGAAAATAAATGTATTAACGTAATAATACAAACTGGTAATACAGGTTAGTAGTTCCAGGAATGCAGGGTTAGTAGACAAATATATATATATAGTCTTGATATCAACGTATTACTGTATGACTTCTTACTCTTGCCCGCTACATTTGTACGCTCGTTCCTTTCAACGTTCGACAATTTTCGACCTCTCTCTCTGTCTGTCTGTCAGGTATCCACTAGCAGTAGTATATGTATACCCTGGGTGAGTCCATTTGTGTAAAAGCTTCAATGGTCGCATCCATTGAATCATCATTTTCTGCAGGTGACGAGCTTGGCTCCTCAACCCATCTTTTGTATTTGGTCAATATGTCTTCTGTGGGTAAACTTTTCGCCTTGTATTGTGTACATCACATTTCCTAGTCTGTTAATTATTGTACCAGGTTCCCAGTAAGCCATATTGTTCCTGAAAATCCTGAAGTAAACCCATTCTCCTGGTTTGAATAATCTCTTGGGTACTATAGGTGTATGCCGGTTTTTATTCTTGTTAGGCAATAACTTATCAAACACAGACCGTATTTTCCAGGCAAACATCACTTCTGCTGATGAAAGACCAGATGGTGTGTTCCCATTAGGTGTTATTCTGTATACTTGGAGGAACTGCTGTATAGCTCTTTCTGTCGGTACGTCCTCCGCTGTTTTTAGAGCTCTCTTTAGTGTGTCTACGAATCTTTCAGCTTGCCCATTGGACCGTGGGTGGTACGGAGCTATCTTTATGTGCTTTACTTAGTAAGCCTCACAGAATTCTTGGAAATCACTGGAGGTGAATTGTGTACCGTTATCAGTTACCAAGCAATCCATGACGCCGAATCTCGCGAATAATTCATGTAGACAATTTATAGTATTTTCCGTCATCGGATGTTTGAATCTGAAAACTTCTGGCCACTTGCTAAAGCTATCTACTGTTATTAAGTAGTAGTAACCCTCTATGGGTCCTGCATAGTCCACACGGATTCTAGACCAAGGTCTGTCCACCTTAAGCCATGGTTTTTGTATAGAAGGTGGTGCCTTTGCCACAGCAGCACAGCCTTTACATCTTTCCACCATTTGCGTAATATCATTGTCCATGTTAGGCCAGTAGACGAAACTTCTCATAAGTGCTTTCATCCGTTTTTTTCCTGGATGTCCTAAATAAAAATCCTTCAAAATCCGCCTTTGTAACCATTTTGGTATGACCACTATTTCGTTATATAATAATATGTGATCACAAATTGACAAGCTGTCTGCTAAATTCCTTTCCTTTTCTTCTATTTTTTTTCTTGGTATTCTGAATAAATTCATCCTTTTCCACTTCTCTTATCTCTAGCAAGGTCACAGGTAATTCCTTTACTGTATTGTATAACACTTTACTGATTTCATCTTCAGCTTGCAACGCCACTATTACTGAGTCTTCCAGAGGTTCGCATTTTGCAGGTATTAATCGCGATAATCCATCAGAATGCCCAATTTTCTTTGATGGTAAGAACTCAAGTTTGAAATTGTAGTTCAGTAACATAGTTCCCCATCTTAGAAGTCTGTTGGCTGTGTAAATTAATAGTCCTTTTTTCAATCCAAAAATCGTAAGAAGAGGTTTATGGTCCGTTTAAAGCATAAACTCTCTCCCATATATATATCTGTGAAAGCGAGTTATGGCGAATATTATGCCTAACGCTTCCTTTTCAATCTGTGAATAATTCCTCTCTGCTGGTAACAATGATCTAGATGCGTGAGCTATGGGTTTCTTTGTGCCATCCCGCATCTTGTGTAGAATACAAGCTCCTTCGAATTTTATACGCTTCCCTGTAACTGACTTAGCAATTTTCTGTGTATGTATCATGGTCGGTCTATTAAGCTTTCTCCATGTCTATAGGTTAATTATCGTTAGATCCAAACCTGTGTCTAGTTGTAATTTTATCTTTTTATTTAAAATTTCAAGTTCCACGTATTTTCTTATGTTAATATTGTCTTCGTCGTGCATTCTAGTAGCTCTTATCTTTTCTGTTCCTACATTGGGATGCCTTATGACCCATTTTTCCACACGCTAGACATTTTTTCACACGCTAGACATTTTTTATATTTAAAACGACAATTCTTATTCCAGTGTAATCCTCCACATCGATAACATGCAGATGGGGGGGGGCTTATATTTGCTTAGATTTTTGTCATTATTTGCTCTATACGTTGTACTTTTTCCATTATTATAGAATTTTTGTTTTCTTTCTGGGGAGGGTGAAAATCTTTTTTCATTATTATAGAATCTTTGTTTTCTTTCCGGGGAGGCTGAAAAACATAAACTTTTGTTCAACTTACGTATATGTGCTACTCCTAACTCCTCGATTTCCTTCGAGTCTTTCTTTATACTCAGGCATTTTTGGCAGTCTTCTGATAATTTTTGTAGTGTTAATCCAGGCTCATTTTGCAGTTTTGAAAGCATTCTTTTGCGCATTTCACTATCCTTAGCTGAGACTAACCCTTGTACAAAAATAAGGCATTTGAAATTCTCCGGAGTTAATTCTGACAACTTAAAGTCATTGCAATGTTTGTTCACAATTGCAGCGAACGTGGTAGTCCTGATTTTCGCCCTTTATGAGGTTAAGACATTTCCACCTTTTGTGGAAAAGTGACGTCTTTGGACCGAAAAGCTTCGTAAGGCATGTAACTGCTTCGCCAAACGTTAAATCATTTGTCCTTTTTTGGCAAGATGTAATCCACAAATTTTGTGTATTCCTCTGTTCCTAATTTTCTGAGTAATAGACGTAGCTTCTTAGCTTCCATCCAGTTTTGACAATCGATGTTGAAGATGTCTTCATAACGTCTGAAATAGTCCCCAAAATTTTTATCCTCTTCTAGAGAGTAATTGAATGTTTCTATCGTATTCCACACTGCGTCTTGGGAAAAAGTCACCTCTTTTTTTTTATTTTGTTGTTTGTTACCCGCTATCTTTAATATTAGTTCCTGGAGTTGCATTTGTGTTTCTTCATTTTCCTTCTGCGTTTGTAGTAATTGTTTTTGTCACTTCTCTTCCATTCTTTCTTGGAGTTGTAATTGCTGCTCATTTTGATATTTTACAATTTTTTAACTAAAATACTTTTAAAATCCTCTATGATAAGAGTCTTACGAAAAACTTGCTTTTCCATATTTTAATTCTCGTAAATCTTTTGTTGCCAAGTTGTTGACACTGGCAAACAGCAAATTTTTTTTTTTTTGTGTAGGTCAGAAGTCCTCGTCACCTAGTTGTTGTGGTCGACGAGAGAGAAAATTTTTTCTTTCCTTTCGTGTAAGTTCAAATTCCTCGTTGCCAAGTTGTTGTGGTCGACAAGAGAGAATTTTGTTTCGTTTTCCTTCCGTGTGAGTTTGAATTCCTCGTCGCCAAGTTGTTGTGGATTCCGGGATGAAATCCGGTATCAAATAATAACAAACGCCAAGAATGAATATAGGAAAATAAATGTATTAACATAATAATACAAACTGGTAATACAGGTTAGTAGTTCCAGGAATGCAGGTTAGTAGACAAATATATAATATATATATATATATATATATATATATATATATATATATATATAGAGACTTGATATCGATGTATTGCTGTATGACTTCTTACTGAGTAACTGCTTGATACTGTGACTCTTGCCCGCAATGTTCGTACGCTCGTTCCTTTCGACGTTCAACTATGTTCGACCTCTCTGTCTGTCGGGTATCCACTAGCAGTAGTATATGTATACCCTGGGTGAGTCCATCTGTGTAAAAAGGGGAAGACCCCTCAACATGTGTGTGTGTGTGTGTGTGTGCAAAAATATAGAAAAATAGAAAAGAACCATTTGGTTAATAATCCGAAGTTCTTTAATATTTTTGTTTTATTTTTAAAAAACGGTGTTCAATACAAAAGTAGAGCCTATATTATAACTTTTTTTGGAATAACAAATTTTTAAATTTAAAGCTCCGTAAATTTCAAAATTTTTATTACAAAATTTGCTTGAGTATGAAACAGAACTAGTTACTTTAATTTAATTTGATTTCTATAATTAAATTGAAGTTTTTAGCTACTGTTTTTGAAACATGAGCACTCTTATGTAGCAATGGAACCATATTTTTTTAAAAATAATTATATATATATATATATATATATATATATATATATATAATTATTTTTAATTATTTATAATTTTTAATTATTTATATATATATATATATATATATATATATCAACACTGAATGGTTACAGTTTGTTTCAAGCTTAAACACAACTGTCAGGATATATATATATATATATATATATATATATATATATATATATATATATATATATATATATATATAATGTGATATATATACACAATTGTTAGTTGCCATTTTTCTGGCATAATAAAAAAAATGTTATATGTGTTGTATATATACATAATTATAATTGTTAAATGAATAATGTTTATGGAAACTTAGAAAAATTATTTTGTCAATTACAGCTTGTATAATCTCAGAGTAACAAAAGTTCAATTCAAAGATTTCTGTCTCTCTCTCCTTGCAGGAAGTTGATCCGAAATATTTGTTTGGCAATCCCCAAGGCTATTTGATCCAGTATCGACCAACACATGGCAATTGGCAAGAAGTGGAAATTAGGCAGGGGCTGACGTCTGCAAAAATGTGCCTGAGTATGCAAAAAGCATTTGAGATTAGACTCTATGCCAGAAATAATGTCAATTTTTCAACAGGATACTCAACACTTTTTATTGAAACAGAAGACAAACGTGAGTAAAAATGGAAGGAAACCACTTTTTACTTTTTTTCAGGCTTTCTAATAAATTCAGAATCAACATTCAAATTTGAGACAAAGCTATGAAACTGTCAGAATGGTTCTTTAAATTTATGAACTTTTCAATGTTTTCAATTTTCTGAATCTTCTTCAGAATGAGAGTGATGATGGCTCTCCACATCATATCCTTTGTAGCTCTAAGCAATGATTGTCTCCTTATTACCACTCCTAGTCCCTGTTCTGCTGTCTATTTGCACAAGCTTGTTACATAGGTTACTTACTGTTTCCCTCAGCCCTTTTTATCTTCAGTAGGTTTTGTGAGTGTCAAATTCTCCAAGCCCTCTTTCCTCATTATGTCCCAGAAATTTCTTTTTCAAGTACAAGTGTTGTTTTTGTTCCTATTAAAACTTTCTTGTTGCTCATATGCTACATCTATTATATTCTCAACATCCTTCTGTAGAACCCTATCTCTGTTGCATCAAGTCTTTTCATTTGTGAGGAAATTACCCTGCATTCACTGCTATATCATAGGAATGATATTACATAGTTGTTCAGCATTCTTTTCTTTATTTCTAATAAAACTGTCTTGTTAATACATTATTTAGCTTTTGCTATTCAAATGTGCCTTCAGATTTTTATATTGCATCTTCTAAAATACTTCTTTGATTTTGTACCTTGAATTGTTGTTTTTTTAAAATATAGTCATCTTCTGCTTTTGAATAGATGATACTTTGAACTACTGAAATACATTTGAATGAAGACACTACATGTCACAGAATATTTGATCAAATAAGTATCTATGTGGCTTTGGCATATATAAAGCAACAAGTAAGCATTTATGCAGCCTTATCATTCAAGAAGCATTTTTTGCAAAAACTCTTTTTCTCTGCCTGTTCAAATTCCCAATGCTTTGGTGGAATACTGCAGCTCATGCTGGTGAATGTAAAGTGATTATTTTTAAGCACGTAACTTTGTCCCTTGATCAATCTATACAAATTGAAATAAGGAACATTAAGTATAAGCCCCCCACCCCAGTTCAGGATTGCATCCCCCACAGAACAATAGCTTAGAGTGGGGCTGCATAAACGTTTTTTTTTTTTTTTTCATAGACGGCTGTATCATTATCAGTGGACTTATCCTGTTGGTCCCAGTCCTTATAGGAATGACTGCAAAAACATCCTCCTCCCCAAATTTATAGACAAATCATACAGATGCATGCTGGGATTTCTTCCCAGCTAATAAGTTAGAACACTTCTAAGTCTCATCCGAAATATTTTTGTTCTTGTCTTGAAGTCGGAATGTTGCGATCACTTGTCTGTATCCCTTTTGTGCGTTAACACCATTCTTAGTTCATGTACTTTTTGCCTCATTACTGTCGCCTTACCTACTTTTGTCTTGCATCTATATTGTTTACTTAGTATTATTTTTACCCTGTTCTTTTCTTTCTCTTATTGTTTATTGCATACTTTGGCAATTCTGTTTGTTGGGCATTTCTGCCATTACGTTTAACCATAGCCAATTACTCTACAAATCCCAATAGCAAGTTTCACAATGACAGTGTTAATAATAATCATGCATGTTCATGTTATTTGTACATTTATTAGCTTGTTGAATGAATTTTGTGAATAGACTGCAAATCTTTGAGGAATTAGATTCATATTTAATACATTTATTGCTATTATTGCTAGTGTGCAACCAAGAAAAATCTTTTATAAGTTTTTCATAATCAGGGTTCAGTTTACTTGTTGATGTATACAGATTGCATATTCAAATCTTTTAGCTGAGACCAATTTTTGGAATAGATTACTATTTTGTGCAACACATAACCAAAAATACCAAAATAAAAAAAAAATAAAGTTTACTGTGTTCTTGCAGGCTGCATAAAATCAACAGGTGAGCCAAATGCAGTTCTGGCTTAGAAAGGATTAATTCAAGAGAGGACCAAAATTCCAATCAGCCGTTTATTTATTTATTTTTTTTTTAGCTTTTCTTTCTTTTTCTTCTCACTTCCATGAAATATATCTGTTTTAATGGCCGAAATTATCAGTTCAGACTAATTTCCTGATGTTTATTTCCTTTTGACATGTACCCTGTAGCCTTCTTCAGGTGCCTGTTGTGTTCTAGAATGTCAAAGCTTGCTCCGAGAGAGCATTCGCCTTACTTCCTACCCATGTCATATCCAGTGCTTGAACTCATGCGTTCTTGGGATTGTCTTCTCCTGACTCATCCACTAACAAAAGTCAATAGGTTCATTGAAAGGTCATAGACTGGCATGTAGGTCAAGAGAAAACAATCCCAAGAACACACAAGGGCAGGCAGAAGATGTGAGGAAAATTCAGCATTTCACAATGTTGTAATCAAACAACAAAAGTGAGGAAATTTGTCCAAACTGACATGGTTTAGTAATATCATTTGAATAATATTCATCTCTCGAATAAATAAAGAGAAATTTTATGTTTACTTTTTCAGGGCCTGGTATCCCGCCCAATTTCACAGCTGAAATGCTACCAAACAAAGGAACAGATTTATTGAATATAACTTTGTCTTGGGGAACACCTACAAAAATTGCTGAGGGTCTTCGGTTAAAAGGATATCTACTCTTTTGGTGCCATAGTCATGACTCTAAACACAAGTTCAACTGCAAAGTAAGTTTCTGGAGAATGAAAAATTATGTCAGTTTTTGTCATTTTTTTATTATTTTTTTTAAATCTATGATTACATGCTTGTGTTTTACTTTTTATTAATCACCTGAGACATCATACTGAGAAAATGTTTTATCAACTACTTCAGAACAATCATTACTTCAACTGCTTTCAACAACATCTATGAATTATCTTAAATCACTATATGATTCATTGCTTGAATAAGAAGACCCTGAAAAAAAACAAAAAATAAGTTGAATTATCAGCTGATGCAAAGTGATCATTACTTAAACTGCTTTCATTATCATCTATGAATTGTCTTAAAAAATTATTTGATTCACTGCCAGAGTAAGAAGACTCAGCACAAGAATTTCTGACAATTTCAGCTGCTCTCAAGTAAATAAAATGAAATCACCTTTCATGAACAGCATTCAAAATGCTGTTCATGAAAGGTGATTTCAACATTTTTTTGCTGCAAAATCATTACCTGCTTTGCACTATCTCTACAACAGCAAAATCAGACCAAAAATGGAGTATTGCTGTCATATCTGGGCTGGAGCTACCCAGTCCTCACTGTCTGGATAAAATTCAAAAGCATGTAATTCATATTTTCCACCCTACAACTCCTTTCCAAAATGTTGCAAGCCTTGCACTATTTCCATGGCAAATGCTCTGACAAGTTACATTCCTTAGTTCCACTAGTCATGAGCTTTTCAGCTAAGACTCACTATGCCAGATACACAGGCACAAATCATCCTCATTCCCTTCATATTCCATTAGTAAGGAGGAAGTAAGAAGATAGCTTCTTCCTTAGAACTGCTCCCAATAGGATGTTTTCAACAATCACTACAATATTAACCTCTTCAAATCTAGGGTTAACCATTTCCTCTCCTACATATGAACTGCACTTCTTATCTATTCTTATGCTCATACAACATCAATCAGTAACCCTCTTGAATGGCTCTTGAGCCTTGTATTGGGTGAACATTAGTGTAAAAAAAAAAACTGACATTCAAAATTTAAGTCTTTTTACCATTTGATCAAATATCTTTGAACACTTCCACTGCTGTAAACATATTTATACTTATTGCCTGTTGTTGACATTTATAAATAGTTTCAAGACATATGTCATCACATGTTGTCAATGAATATATATGTTACAAAATGCCATGAAATATTGGTCTCTAATATTTGTGTTATAATCTAACTAGCACAATGCTATTTCCAAACCAATATAGACATAATATTATAAATATAATCTGTTTTGTGATATTTTTTAATTGTGTGTTGGGTTGCATTGTTGAGCCTAGTTTATACTGATGAGTAGCCAATCAAAACCAAAATAGCAGCACACATGAGAAATTATCATCATTGTTTGTATAGCCATTTTTTTCTATTAGGTTGGTGCAAAAATAATGTCGTTTTTTGACGTTCAACTTCATGTGAGAAAACGACATTATTTTTGCACCAACCTAATAGTAAATATCAATTTGTAATTTTTTCCAAAATGGGCCAACACAGCCAGGCAACAGCCTTTACAATGTATTTTCTTTTTGCATTTGATTCTTTCAGTTGTAGAAAGTTTTAATAAATCCTTGTGTAAAATCAGATTATTTTCAGTTAATGATTTAATCATGACTAGATTGTTAAAAAAAAAATAAACCAATAAAAATTGTTGATAAATTATAAATATTGGATAATTATAAAAATACAGTTTCAAAAATTTTTAGCTCAAAACTGTTTAAGATATTGACATTCATAATTGTTGTGACTGGAAACTAAGGAAATGAAAGCCCTGTTTCAGCCATTGCTCAAACACAGAAGTACTGTGTCGGCCATATTGTTATGTGCAAATAAAAAGCAGGAGTATCACTTCTGCTGACAGAGAAGTAACTAGACTGAATTGTGTTGTTATTATTATGGATCCCCTGTGACATTTTTGGCAATGAGGACGGATTTTTTTTTTTTTTCACAGAAATATATCAACACTCTGACAGAGAATTCGGCACTGAATCTAGAAAATATTTCTTCATACCCGGACTGTTTGGAACAGTTTTTTTAGCAAACAGAGATAAAATGTACAGCTATCTTACTCAGTGCCATAGGTGAAACACCAGTGGAAAACCTATAATTTAAGAATACTGGTTGTAAAAGGATCGGGACCCAATCTTCTTGGATGAGATTGGTTGGAAGATTGCCAATTAATCTATCAGCTACGTGTAACCAAATTATGTGGACCAACTTGGAGCGAGAATTTTCTGAGATTTTTAAATCAGGCTTAGGCACTTTGAAAAATGCCACTGCGAAGCTGCATATCAAACCTAACAGTACCCTTTGTTTCATGAAAGCTCAATCAGTACCAGTAACGCTCTGAGAAAAGGTTCAGGCTAAACTTCATGGTTACAACAATAATGTATAATTTTGTAACGAAACACTTGAAGTTTATTACAGCAAAATAATATAAACATTGTATATTTGACAATGAATCAATAAGACTTTTGCCAGCACCTGGTTTTCCATTATCAGTAAGTGTTTAGAAAGAATGTTGTCTGTAGATCCTGCTGAGAAGACATTTTATATGATTGAATTAAGCAAAATGAATGCTGTTCGAGTTACATAACGGCATTTTCGAATATATTTCAGGAAATGACTGCCAACTTGACAGTCTATGATATGAGATATTTAAAAAAAACAGCAAGTTTGTATAAAAGTAAATCTTGGGAGACCATTGGTATCTGAAGAATAAGTTGAAAATATGACTAAAGTTGCACACTAAGATTATCTGTAAAATGCTTTATAAACCTCAATAGTTTCTCTATAAAACTGCATCAGATGTGTCAGTATTTTATATAATTTTGCTTTTTTTTTAACACTTCACCCCAAGCAAGGCAGTAAAGCCACTAAGACACAAGGGGGTTACTTAGTGAAA
This sequence comes from Acanthosepion esculentum, assembly GCA_964036315.1. Taxonomy (NCBI): domain Eukaryota; kingdom Metazoa; phylum Mollusca; class Cephalopoda; order Sepiida; family Sepiidae; genus Acanthosepion; species Acanthosepion esculentum. The sequence continues at coordinate 57,237,783 of OZ038505.1, forward strand.
GAATAAGAAAAAAAGAAGTATTATTAAGGAGCAAGAACAGTAAAAGAAGAGGAATCAAGATGAGAGTAGATAACGATTGACATTGCATTTAAATTTTTGAAGATCAAATTTCACTGGAAAACAAGATGCCTGAAGAGAGTTCCACAAGGGAAAAGTGCAAGGAAAGAAACTGTTAGCATACAACTTACAGTTACATCTAGCTAATTCAACTGTAAATTGATGAGACCTTGCCACCAGTCTAGTACTGCACTTAAATTCATAAAGTCTAGATACCATAGAGGAGAGTTCCTCAGAACAATTGCCATGAAAGTATTTATAGAAAATGCACAAAGAAGCTACATTACAGTCGTGGAAAGTGGCTGAAGCTGAGATGGATGGAGGACTAATAACATTGCAGATTCTTCTTTGGATTTTATCAAGAATCTTTAAATATGTAGCCAGAGACTGGACTATATGTGGCAGCAATATTTGACTGTTTTTCTTGTAATCACTCTATATTTCACAGTAGATGCTGGCCATCACCAATCTGGCATTGAGTAATCCGGTTCAATCAGTAATACAGCACTAATTTCCATGAGGACAATTTCAGATTTCATGGGTTGCCACATGGATCTGCCACTAGTGTTTGATTGTATTATTTGTTGTATCAGTTTTTTTAACACTCAAACATTGATAAACATTTCTATTTGTCTTTTCTGCATTTTTATTATAACTTGCTGATGTTCAACCGCAGTTATGGCTCCACTGAATACAGGAAGTGCTTCTAATGGTGTGAAGTGCAAACACCATACATTGTCTATAACAAATAAGGTAGAAAGAAATTTGACAGTGGCATGTCTGTGCAAATATTGTGTGATTTATATTGCATTAGCTCATTTACAGTTATGCCATAAAGGAACAGAGAAAATCCAGCAATATCACTTATCTGGCACCCTACAGATCCCAATGACATTGGATTAGTGATGCTCATCTTGTATTAACTTTTGACTATTTAAGTTTTGTTATCAAAAAAATTTATCTTAAAAAAAACGTATGATGCACAGATTGTTAGAATAAATTGTATTACATCCATTTAACTCCTTAATGTCATTGTAAAAACAAACAAAAAAAACTGTATTTAAATATTTTTTTTCAACAGGATGAAGCTAACTGGATCCACTTATCAACCAATGTCCACAATTATTCATTAGTGACCAAAAAATCCACTATTAAAAGTCTTGTATTTGCTGTGGCTACAGAGGCAAGTGTCATTGAAACTGGACAAGAGGTCCACTCAGACATTTTGAATGGCTTCAGTTCTGGTCCCAAAAATGTTAGTAGTGGAATGGTATGGTCATCCTGTATATACCGTAAGGACCTGAGTAAGTTTATAAAAATGTTTCTTTAATTTACTAATTCTGTATTTTGTTTTCATTATTCAGTGAATTATAATTGCTAGTAATGGGGCTTGGAATTTCAGATCAAGATCATTTTTTTTTTTATCTGTTTTGGATAAGTTCCTTATTTACATTTTTTTAGCCAAATTGAATGTATTGAACCAGACTTGGAGGGCTACACTTTTAACAATTTTTTATAACATATTCACTCTAAACTAAGAAATTTGAAAAATTTTTTTTTTTTTTTCAATAAAATATATTTCTCCCCAAGAGATGCTGAAAAGTTCTTAGCTTGAACAAGAAGGGATCACAAAAACAATTTTTTGCGGGCTGAGCCAAGAACTTTTTCAGAATACCTTTGTATTTGCATACATTTTTCAATTCGTCAGATATAAATATTTGCCCTGTAAATATTTATATAACAATTCAATTTCATATATATTCATTGACTTAAAAAAAGTTTATATAAATATATATTGTACACTGATGATTCATAATATTATGACTACTTACCTAATAAAGTATTAGCCCTCCATGTGCCAAGAAGACAATTCTTCAATCAGTTTTCCTCTAGGATCTGCTACCAAGATGTTAACAGTCCCCTGACTGCATCCACTGTATAAACTTGCAGGCTTGGGTACTGTGTAAACATTTTTGACTCTTGTGTAAACTAAACCTACATATACTTTTTCATCTGGTTTAAAATGGGCCTATAGCAGGAAAGAACTGTAGAGAAGGCAATTGTCATCATTATACCAATTTGTTGCTAATAAACAGTGTAGATTATAGATAAAGAACAAACCAATGGTGGGATTCAAATTCATATTTCTTTTCTTCAAGTGTTTATCTTATTTTTCTTACTTAGCAATTCATTATCAACCAATTATAATTGCTTTCAACTTCAATAAAAAATGAATGTACTTCTACAAATTATGTATAATGATTGGCCAGAAAACATTTATTAAAACTTCTGCTAGTGTCAGTGAACTTGTATATTTTATGACACTTACATTGCCTGCTGTCAATGTCAGGGCCGGATTTAGATAAAGAAATATCCTAGGCTGTTCCACTTGTGAGGTCTTTCCAAATCCTCCATTTTCATAAGTAGAGGAAAATGAAAGAGTGTTAAACAATTTGAGTAAAACCAAGGATGATGATGAGTGTTTAAAATTACTGAAGGGTTGTTTAGCGTCTACAATGCGTTATGATGGCATGTGTAAGAAAGGCCTATGACAGTTTCAAAAATATTATACACCTTGGCTGGAGGCCTCCTCCACCAGATTTTGAGGCCCTAGTCTTCAACCTGCTAAGCCTATAGGTAAATCTGCCACTGGTCAACATATATCTTTTAAAATTGAAATGTTGGTTCCTAGCATTTTTGTTATAAACTAACTGGCACTTAGTGCTATTTCCAAACCAGCGTAGATATATAGTAGTGTACAATATGACTTTTGCAACCTATTTTTATTATATTGTGTTTTGTGGGATTGTTTAGCTTAGTCTGTACTGCAAAACAAAGGTAACAGCACACAGGATAAATCACTGTCAGTGTCTTTATAGTCATTTATTTCCAATAAATGGTAGTTTCCTATTTTTCCAAAATGGGCCAGTATAGCCATGCAACAGTGAAAGTGTTAAACATTAAATGAAAAGCATCTTGCCAACAGTCTTAATATGAAAGTGTATAATGAATGTAAAATGCCAACTTTAACATGCAGAACATTTAAAAACAATCTTGGAATTACACAAAGATCAATGATATCTTAGAAGTGATTGAGCAATAAAAAGGAGAATACATTAACATTTAGCAATGTTTAATGAACTAGTTTGATTGATCATTTCTGTTGAGTAGTGAATTTGATTCTCACTGTATGCCCTTATGCTAAATTAAACTAAGATTAGTAAAATAACATAATTAAAATGTAAGAAAAAATACATGTGACAAGAAGAAAGGATAACAGATTGGGCAAGTGGTTGGCTGAATGGTACACAATGGAAAACAAATGCAGATGAAATGTAGGGATTTGCTGGTAAGACATGGTAAAGATTAGCACAGTCACAGTTGTTATAGGATGAGTTGGGAAATGTCTTTCTTCATCAGTAGACTTACAATAGCTGATAATTACAAATAAATTCATTTAATAAATGCTAACAAAAAAGAAACTGTGGAAATGTGCGTTCTTTTTCTTTTTTCCAGAGCCCCTAGGAGCACCATCTGATGTGAGGTTTGGCAGTATCCTTGACCGTTCTTTGCTTGTAAGTTGGCAACCTTTAGCCTGTGAAGAGTCACCAACTCAAATCATTGAATATCTCATCTATTACTGCTCTGTTAATTCATCACAAATATGTTATGGTAAGTTACCCTTGACACTTTTGTTATATTAGGTTGGTGTAAAAATAATATCGTTTTTTGACGTTCAACTTATGTGAGAAAAACGACATTATTTTTGCACCAACCTAATATTTTGATTATTAGATCTTTGAAATTTTGTATTGTGTGTGTGCATGTAGATTTTTGCACATAAGATAAAACAACAGTATTTAATATTTGTGAGGTTTAGAGACAGCGACATCATCACCACTGAGGATGCCTACTGAAGCAGGGTCAGTGTGTACTATTCCAACCTCCCCCACAAACTGACCAAGGAGGGTGCTGATCGAGGGCCTGGGCACTGCTTTGTGACCCTCACTAACTTATCAACATTCATTTTTTTTCTACCTACATTTATATAGGTACATGTAAATAGCCCTGTTTTTTTTTTAACAGTGAAATTAATGTCTACTAGTCTGGAGATTGAAAGTTTTCCATATCCTGATTGTTATGGTCATAGCGCTTCAGCCATTGTATTGATGCAAAAAAAGAGAAAAAAACTTTTCAGTGTATTCAAGTCATGAGTTCAATCCCGAAGTCAGGCAGCAAAATCCATATACTTTGCTTTGTTGCAGTGGAATGTGCAGAAGCAATGTTGTACCTATAAATGTAATCAATAGAGTTAATTAGTTTATATTATTTAGTTGGTTTCATGTGAGTTTATGACCATGGGTTTCATGTTCTCTGTGATCGTCAGACAAACTCACAAACTCACACACACACACACACATCTTTTTAGAATGGATTTTTTATTAATCCAACAGATTTTTAACACTGTAAACATTATTTTTAGTGGATACGTATATTTGAGTAGGCTCTCCATCTATTTATTAAACAGTATATTTTATTTTTACTTTCATCTACCAACCTGAATGTTCAAGAAATCTTATTAAAGAAAAGTTTTGCACTCTCAGGGCAAAGGAAGTTACCATTTAGCCCGGCATGCCCTACTGACTTGGCCCAAAAGAGCAGTTGGTCAGCCAAAGCCAAATTTTGTGCCTTCAAGCAAAGTTTATCCTGTCATAGATCTCTCAAAGTTTTAGATATCTGCACAGTTTTATATCCAAATGTAAACAAAGAGAATTTTAGGATGGATTTTCATTAATCCGACAGATTTTTATCACTTTAAACATTATATTAAAGAATATTGAACCGTTTTGTCCATTTAAATATTTTTTTTTTTTTTTTTTTTTTTCAGGTGCTACTAAAATTGGTCATGCAAAGGGCACTGATAGCAGTTACATCATTGCTGACCTTACTCCTGGTTTACGCTACCGGGTATCTCTGCAGGCAATATCCCCAGCTGGCAAAGGACCTGAGACAAGCCCAATTTTTAGTTTTGTCATTGATGAAAGTGAGTAAGAGATTTGCTCATGACTGACTAAGGGGAAAGGGAGACAACTGTATTTAATTTTTTTATTTTTAACTGTAGACATGATGAAGGGAATCAGAACTCTACTACATAATATTCAGTGGCATATTTATATACATTATTTTAAGAGATTCTACATATATTGTTTAAAACCAAGAGGACTTTCTGAAGATAATAAATAAAAACTCACTTCTCCATTTAAAGCTTGAAAATAATTAAAATGGTTTCATTACTCTAAAATCAACAATGTCCAGAAGAAAAAAGATGACACTAAGTTACATAAGCAGTTTGATTACCCTATTCTTCAAAAGCTTATTATATTCATTTGTAACAATTGTGAACTTAAACATGAAATTAACTCTCTATCAGAGAAGTGTGAAACTTGTGTTAAGTTTAAGAAAACTCTTCCAAGTCTTGTTATCAGTTTTTCTATGGCAACTAAATTTAATAAACACCTAAAAATATGAATCACAAATTGCTTCCTTGTGATTGCAGATCTGGCAACTCATTTTTGTGAAACTACTGTGATTAATAACAAATTCATTATTACTATTATTAAAGTTTTTTTGTTACATGTTGCAGTTGAAAAATGTGTTATTTTAACACTTTTGTCCCAGCCCCTCAACCTCCGACGTCTTACTCTCTGGGTTGAAGTGTCTACTCAGTTTTAACCGAACTTAAGGGAGTGACTGTAGGTCCCCTGAGCATCCATAGATCATTTGACCGGTCCACTGGTTTAACCCTGCTTCCTGCCCACATTGTGTTTGGTTTGATCCAGAAAGCAGAAGTGATGTTCATCCATTCACGGTTGACTGAAGATGTAGACACGGCTGGAGAGTCTGTGCTAAGAAGTTTAGAATACACCAAAAAAATATATATATATCTGCAGAAAGCCGGAAAAACAACTATTCAATGGTTGAACTGTTAATGTCTTTTATATAACAGGAAAGAATAGTATAGAAAAGAAACAGGTTACAGAAAAGAAAAGTATTTAACATAAAACTCATACACTGGATTCTAGAGAGTGGGTTGTGATTAGCTTGTTGTGAAATGGTCACAGAACGATATACGACTCTTGCGATGAAGAGATAAAGATTTCTGTGCGCAGCTTAAAGTTTATAGTTGCGTTCCTCCTCGGCAGTAGTAACAGTAGTAGTAATCTTCATGGTAGCAGAGGCATCAGTACTTATATTAACAGTACATGTTAGCGGGGATTTTGTTTCAATCCCTGACGTGACTTCCAGTCTCCAATATCTCTCCACCCAGCTCGACTGCACTCGACAGCAGACAAGCCAACCACTCTCTGATTATTGTAGCTTGTTTGACGTTTTCGTTTCCAGTGGCAGTAATAATAGTAGCAGTAGCAGTCTTAGATTGTTGAAGGAGTAATTCACTTCTTTGTATTTATATCAACAAAATATGTTAGCGATCGTTTGGTTCCAATCTCTGACATCGCTTTCAGTCTCCAATATCTCTCAGCTCGACTGCACTCGATGACAGATGAGCCAACCACTCTCTGATTATTGTACATGTTTATATAGATAAACCTGGCTGATCATAAATTGACCCTTGGTCTGCACGCAATTATCATGGGTGCCACTTTCAACCCCAAATCATGTGAATTTCAAAGTTCCTCATAGCTTTAGTAATCTCTATTTCAAATTTTAACCAATAAAAATTATTCCAATCATTTTCATTGTCTTTGAAATGACCCAATTCCAAATGGGCTAGATCAGATTCCCGTCAGTAAAGAAAATTGTTCTGATCTAATTTCGCTGTTCAAATCTACTCCAATTTCAATAAAAAAGATATATGTGTGTGTGTATGTGTGTTTTTCCTAAACTCTCTCTGTTACATTATTGATAAATTGGGGAATGTATTTTTTATTGGAAGTTCTGTATCTATATCTTTTACACATATTGGTCTTAAAATTATCTTAATTTGTGTTGACATATTATAGACAAGTTTCAAAAGGAACCATTTCTATCTTGAGTTATCATTCGTCAGCCTGCTGCACGAAAATACCAAGGAACTGTCTGAATCTATAAAAGTTGATTACTGATTGGATAGCTGTTTACTGATATTACCTTTGTTACAGATGAATTAAGTACATTTTATAATTGTTAGTAATTTGTTAAAAGTGAATGAATTGTAATCTGTATGACTAACAATAATATAAAATTATTTTCCCTAAAATCCATTCAATAGAATCATATATACTTGAAAGTTATTCAGATGCTCTTATTGTTAATTTTCCTGAAGGAGATTAGGAAAGGGGATTTAAGAATATTTTTAAAAGATGAAGAAGGTCAATATTGTGCTCTTTACTGTTAAACTAGAAAAATTCAAAAACCTTATCTACTGACAGGGCTACCTCCAAACCCCTGATTGGGGGCACCAGGCAGTGCTTTGTTACACTCGCTATTTCTTACCTACATTTATATACATTACAAATTAAATTAAACAGAACTGACTACTAAAAGGGTGAAGAATTTTTGAGGAGACGCCATCATTCTAAGTTCTTTTATTTCTTTTTTGTCCAAATCTGTGAATTCATTTTGCTCATGCTAAGTCTCAAAAGAAAACACTATAAAATTCACTATTTTTTTCCATAATGTTGAACATATTAAAATTATTCAACTTTTTAACAAGAAAAATCTCAAGTTGATGTTAAAAATTGCCGCAAAACATTGTTGATTTATTTAAGATGGATGATCTATTATGACATGTCTCTAATTTGTATTTAGATACATTGTATTTATTTTCAATTATTCTAGTTGAATTGTTCACCTTATTGCATATGATCCATTATTGTACATAATTAAGTTATAATAAAATTTGTATTTTATATGAATACTACCTCATGAAAATTAAGAAATAGTAGAGTGGGAGGCTTCATATTATAGATTCAGGGGGCTCTGTATCATAGATTTGGTGGGGGCTCACAAGACCCTTGCTCCAGCCCTGTCTACTGAGACTCTGATATTGCTTGAATGGGCAGGGATAGCAGTTTATATAACCTCTAATATCCAGGAGATATTACACTGTTTTTCTGTTGGGATTGATTTCAAGAGCTCCATAACCGTCTAAGGGTGTCAAAGAGAGAAGGCTAAGGATTGATGCCACTGTTCTGGGAGACGGGCTAAACAGAAAAGGGGCAACTTCATATTCCTTAGGTAAATATGTCACAGCAACTTGCAGCCTTGTCAGATTGAGACTTTTATATGAGTGACATGCATGGTGCCAAACTCGTTCAGAATTATCTAAACTGTCAGCTGTATACAACTGCTTTCTCAGATTGATGGTTAAAAATAGGTTTGAGCAAATGAAGCCTGTAGGTCTTAGCTAAGACCATCCTTGTGGACATGCACTACAGAATTACAAACAAAGATATAAAATAAAAAACTACATCACTTTAGGACTTTCAACATCAGCAACAACTAAAATGGATACCGCATGTAATACAAAAATAAAATAAAAACAATCAAGATGTTGATGTTTTATACTATTTCAAATAAAAGGTTAGGAAGGAACCCCCCCCCCCATCAGTACTGGAAAGAGCAATAACAGTTACTGGATTTGAGGAACATGTTATCCTAAAAAATTGTTTTATGAGAAAGATTTTATAAATTTAAACTGAAAATAGCACTGGCTGATTAGTCAATGAATGCCAGAATGTTTACTTATGAGAAAACGATTATTACCAATAGACTAGTACATAGAGCAGCTACAAAAAATAGTTAAAATATAGTGAAATGCAAACAATTAAATGACAACTAGAAGTGCTAATATGTACATTGCTTGATGCTAGATTGGTTTCACTAAAAGCCACCAGGTGGCCATTAAATAGACAGACATATTGGAATGGTTGCTGATCTGAGAGATTACTTATAACATGGATCAATTCCAATATTTTATGATTGGACACAAAAGAAATTTCTTGTATTTATATTTATTATCCAAAAGAAATTAACGTGTATCCACTACTAAAAGGGATAATGCTTTACTCTTCATCCATTTTAAAACCTTTTGTTTTTCTTTGGTGTCATAATATCAGATCTTCTTTTTTCCAGGGTTAAAGCCTGAAGTTATAGCCGCTATTGCTGCAGCAGTTTGTATTATTATAATCTTTTTACTCATTGGATGCATTACAGTATTCAAGTAAGTCTGCTTTCATTACTATTTTTGGCATAGCTCATAATTTGGCAAAGATATTTGTTCTAACTTTACCTGAATATTAAATGATCTACATTATTGAGTAAATAGAAAATATTTTACTTAATAAATTTTTATTAATGATTGGAAAACACTTTACACCAAAAACATTAGCATCAGAACTTTTCTTCAAAGACTTTATTTTTATTACAGCCTCATATTGAACTTTTTAGAACTGAATACAATTTGTACAATTTATACCTTGCTAACTTTTTCTGTATTTCATATAAGTCATATTGATATTATAGACAGAAAGACTTTAAAATTTAAATATGTGATACAAAATGTTACGGCATTAAAAAGACATTTTAAAAGCATATATTCACATAATATACAAATATATGTGTATATATACTTTCAAAATGTAAGTTTTTGAAGCTATAATAAAACTTTAAAACTGTAAATTTCATAAATTAATATCCTCATCTTTATTATTTTAATATAATAATTCAGTGTTTCCCTGTCATGGAATGGAGTCTTCATGCAATTATCAACTGTCATGCTTATTGAAATGTAATGATATAAAAGTATCCGAATAAATGTTAGTCCAATAATATTTCTTTCATCTTAATTTTAGTTGCTTTCTTTTGCAGACTGGCATTTTTTGGCCATTAGTAAATAGCATGAACTGGAAATAAAGAATAAGCTCTTGGCATTTCTTTTGCCTCAAGAAGCATGTTTTACTGTGATAACTGATCTTACTATATAAACCTATTTTTTATTTTGCTGCTATTGGTTGGTGCTGTTATATTTTATGATCTTCTGTCAACTGTAAAGCTCTAACATCTCATTCAGTAAGAGCAGCTATCATTGGTAAAAGGAATGGATATTATTCAATTATTCTCTTTCTAATCTGTGCTGCTTATAAATGTCTAAAGAATGACAGTCCGAGTAGTTATGATGAAAAGCAACTAAAATTAAGATGTAAGAAATACGAGACAAAAAGTAATAATGGTTGACAATGCTTCATCTAGTAGAAACATTAAGGATAAAATTACTGGATTCTTCAGAATGAATTTTAAATCTGCTTTCTTGCATTTCTGTTAATAAGTTTCTGTTCTCACCAAAATTCATTATCAAGTTATAATTTTAGTTTCCAACCTGTTATGTCTAATATCAGTAGAACATTTAAAAAGCTTAAATGAGATCATTTTTAAAATGAATAGTATTTTAAATGATCAGTTGCATACTATATGATGTCTCATTTAAGATAGAATTCAATATCTTATGTGTAATGTCCTTTCAGGACATGGATGATCATGACTCTCCACAACTTCCTTTCCTTTGTTGCTCTAAGTAACTTTTGATCCTTTGCCATCTATTCACTTATTAAGTAGGTAACTCACTGTTTCCCCAGGCTTCCCTTGTTGGATATACTATAAATGTTAGATTCTCCAGGTCCTCAATCCTCATGTTTACCAGGAATCTCACCTATCTCTTTCTGATTGTAAATGTTGTGTTGACCAGACAACAGGGTGCAGTTTCTTCCAGTCAAATACTTGTGGCTTAAAAATTACCCTTTGGCCAGATTGTTACCCATGAGTGAAGAACAAAATAATTTCTAGCAGTAAACCAGATTTTATTCTTTATACTGCTATAAGTGAGCAAAGTAGAGATGAGGTGTAGATGAGGGAGGGAGGTGCACAGTCCAACAGCTGTCTACCTGTCGATTCTCTGAGGTCCGCTCAGTCCCTTCTGTTTGCCTTTTTGCAGGATGGTCAGTTTTATAGATAACAATTTTCTTTATCTTGTCATCTTTGTCTAAAAAGTAAGATATCTTCCTTCCATGAATTTCTCTCTGTCTGAGCCTCTTGCTCTGCACGTTGAAGTTGATTTCACTTACTGATAACCATCAGTTGAAAGTAAATGTTCCATATTAATTTTTGCAAAAGGACCCGTTGTTTTCAGTTTAATAAAACCTCAACTGACTTGTATTGCTTCATAAGTATCTATCATATTTAAAATCATAGATACTGAATACAAATTTTGAATGGCAAGAAAATGGTTGTAAAAAAAAAAAGAATGCTGTCAATGGAAGTTATTCTATAGTAAAACATATTTCTTGACACCATTCATTGGTGGGAAGCATGGCTTTGAAAAAAATTCAAACTTAAAAATCTGAAGATTCTCATAAATTTTATGACAATGAAAAATCTGTATAAAACAAAAAAAATTTAAACAAAATATAAACAATCATTATTAAAATCTATAATACAATTCAGCAATTCTTAACCAAGAGGAATTTTAGGGTTTCAGTTAAGGGAAATTGGAACCACAAATTGTCAGATTGAATTTTTTTAATACTATTTATTCACCCAACATAAGTGCCAGGAGCCACTCAAGGTAGAGGGTTACTGAATGCGAGTATCTTAAGGGCATGTAAGAAGTGCATATGAGGAATAGATAATGGTTGACATCCTTTTGGGTGTGTCTTCCACAATGTAACAGTGCTGGGGAAGAAGCTGACTGAGTGGAAGTTCCTCCTTTCCAAAGAGGATTAGTCTATTCTATGTACATGGTGTGGTGTGGTTGGTGCTAGCTGTGAAGGTCTGAATAGGTGGAATTAAGGAATGTAATTTGTCTGAACATCTGCCATGAAAATAGCAATATGGTAGTGAAAATCTAGCAACATTTCATCTGTGGAAGAAGGGTTGTAGTCTGGAAAAAATTCATCATCCACAAGACCGTGTAAACACTTTTGAAGTATGTCAAAACTGGAAAGTAAAGATTGGATAGAGTGAGCTTGAGTCCCTATACACGTTCCAGATAAAAAGAGCCTCATCGAGAATGCATAAAAAACAGCTAGAATATTTATCATTCAGCAAACTAAAATTCCTTAATGTACTTTTGACAATCTTGGAAGGTAAGAATGATATTTTGAAATATGTTGCTGTTATGATGATCAAACTTAGTAGCCATAAATATTCTATGTACACTGACTCAAAGTTGTCTGTGAGCTGTAGTTATAGCTCTCTTTATGCTAATTATCTATTAGCTAATCCAATCCCATGAAAATGTATTAGATTATATTGAAGATTAAAAATGTTTATTTTTTATTTTTTTTAAAGTATTATTGAATACTTTTTGGCATATATTCTTATTCTTTTTCAATAACTTCAAAACATGAAATCTGGGAAAATGTCTCTCTAATATTAAATCAGTCTGACTTTTTTTTTCATTTTTTTTTTTTACGGCTTCTGAACATTTTGCAGCCAGAAAATATTTTTAGGTTGTAAGAATGTTTTAGAAATAATAATAATTTACTGGTACAAGTCCTACTAAATCAATTTGGTCAAAGTAATGAAAATTAAATCCACTTTAAAAATAAATATATATTAATTAACTAGCAGTTTCAGTGCTATTAATGAAAATAAAATTATTTTAAATTGTTCAAATTTTATTAGATTAAGCATTGTCATCAATTGTTGACTACTTTCTCTTTTCATCTTTATTCTTATTTGTTATCGCAACACTCAGATCATTTTTTTTACATTCTGTATGTTATAAACAACATGAACCAAATCTGGAAGAATTGTAGCTATATCTCTATATTATAATTTCATTGGTTAATTAAGAATTGTAGCTATATCTCTATATTATAATTTCATTGGTTAATTAAGAATTGTAGCTATATCTCTATATTATAATTTCATTGGTTAATTAAGAATTGTAGCTATATCTCTATATTATAATTTCATTGGTTAATTAAGAATTGTAGCTATATCTCTATATTATAATTTCATTGGTTAATTAAGAATTGTAGCTATATCTCTATATTATAATTTCATTGGTTAATTAAGAATTGTAGCTATATCTCTATATTATAATTTCATTGGTTAATTAAGAATTGTAGCTATATCTCTATATTATAATTTCATTGGTTAATTAAGAATTGTAGCTATATCTCTATATTATAATTTCATTGGTTAATGTGTCTTGTGGACCAATCAGTAAAACACTATATCAAATATGTTTTTAAGGATATGGGATGTGAGTTTAAACTTTGTTGAATGCAGCTTATTTTCAATCCATGCTGCTGGCTTCATGATCATAGAATAAAAAAATGACCTGAGCAATGTGATAAAAAACAACAGTAAAAAACAAAAGAAAAACTAGTCATAAATTAATAAAATGATATCTATTATATAAGAATGAATGTATGTATGTATGTGGGCACAACCACATTTTTCTCCAAGATGTCTTTTTACAAAGAATAATCATAATAACAACAATTTGCAATTTAACTATAAAAATATCATTCATTTTTAATAGCTGTGTTATTAGAGCCTAAAAATATAGAAACGGCAAGGGCTATACTACAAATTCTTAAATTGTTTTTCAGATAAAACTGTCATTATTAAGTTTATATTTTTATGGCATTTTTGCTGATTTTTTTTTTTTTTTTTAATTTTAACACTTGTTTAACAAGCCAAATAAACAATAAGCTTTTGTAAGTTTTAAATTTGCAATCCTCCCTTGGGAGCTCGTCTTACATGTACAGTGCCTTACCAGTTCAGCTACAAAAACTAACCAACAGACATCATTCAAATTTTAGTCCTATATCTACATTCTTCATTATACAATTATTTTTCTTATTGCAAAATAAATTTGTTTTTCTCAATGCTTTAATACAAAATATAAATACAATGTGTTGATTATGCAAAAAATTTGGTTTGAATTCCTTAAAGATATTTTGGAGAGAAAAAGGGGTCCATACACATTACATTTATTCTTTTTAATTCATCTCTTAATTTGCTCTTTTCAAACCAACCATCAATTTTCATACAGCTTTCTTTTTTTTTTTACTTTAATTATTTCAATGAAAACTTTATATAACAATGATCATTCTGGTACTTCCACTCTAATTTTAAGGCTGATAATGTTTTTAAGAATCTTACATCAATTTTAATATATCTGTTCACCAAAATTCCTTCAAATTATTTACGTTTTTACTTTAGTTTTGTTCTACTTTTTATTTTTTACTTTATTTCTTATTTCTTTACTTTTTACTTTTCTTTTTAAGTTTTATTTACTTTATTTTTTATTTAATTTTCTCTGTTTTCTTTTTCTTTGCTTTTTACTTTATTTGTTTTTATATTTTCTTTATATCTTTGCATATACTCAATGTAACATTGTTTCTTTAATTGCTGTTAAAAAAAGCAATGATTTTCTTGCATGGAACCAATATAATGTTTTTCATCAAAGACTTGCATTTTTGTCACCTTTTTATATTTGAATGAAATTAATATATTTACTAAAAGAAGATATATATAGTTTTAAATATATTACATATCCTGGCACTTAAGAGTGTGAATTTATAACTTGTACACTCTTGCTAAAATAAAATACAAATATATATTCAGTAAAGCTATTTGGGTTTCATTTTTGCTGAAAGAAACTCTAAAATGTACTTTTACTCCAAACTTTCATTATAGTCTTTAAATTAATAAGGAAGTGGAAATAGCTAAACATTGTTATGTAAAATCCTTTTTTTTTCTTTTCTGATTCTTCTCCTTAACGGAAGAGTTTTGTTAATTTTCTCCAAACTTTGAAACCCAGATTTTTTTTCTTTCTTTCTCTTCAGGTTTTTATCACATAATACTGGATAAACAAAAAAAAAATCCTGTATGTTTTTTTTTGTTTTTTTTTTCTAAGACTGTCAATTTTACAATTGATCCATTCATTTGTTTCTAGTTTTTATTTGTTTATTAAACTTTGGGTTTCTACTATACTGGATCATGGCAGGGAGTATGTCTAAAGCTCAAGGTAAGAACCAGTCTGCCAGAACGCAAGCCAAGCCAGCCAGTCACTTAGCCAGCCAGCCTGCCTCTATTTCTTTTCATTTCTTTATAAAGAAAGGGAAACATTTGATTTCAGTACAACAAAAAAAATCTATTAAATCCCTAAAGACTTTCAGTTCAACTGAAAATAGCCATCAAGATCTCCCTTAATTTTCTTTAGTTAATTTTACTTTATCTGAAACATCTTTAAGATAATGATATCTGCCCATGGTTAGTATAAAGGATTTTACTCTAGTTTTATGAAATTAAATAAATTATAACTTTTGATATAATCTATGATATTACAGGTGGATTGTCTTAAAGAAATATATCAAAACTTAGATTTATTTTAATCATTATGTATATAGCAACAGTGTCAATACTAAAAGCACAAAGAAATACCTTGCAAATTATTTTAACACAAGGTGTTTATGTAACCAATGTAGGATGAAGAAATACATCAAACTTTCAATAACTCTAATGATTACATTTACAGTGACACAGCAAATGCTAGAAGCATATATAGAAATGCAAATTATTTTTAATATAAAAGTTAATTGCAAATCATTTCACTATGCGATTACATTGCAAATTATTTTAATACATGCTGTTTATATAACCCATGATATGATGAGTAGATATTTATGAAACAGATATAACATAACTTATATTAATTAATTATTATATGAAGATGTGCTGAAAAGTTCTGAGCTTGACCAAAAAGAAATTTAAAAAAACCAGCAAAAACAAAATTAAATGGTGTTTGTTAATTTGGGAAGTAGGTTATGTTGATAATTTTTTCTGCATATATATATATATATATATATATATATATTATAATTGCATATGTATGTGTATATTCACCATTAATATTGTCTATATATATATATATATATATATATATTATAATTGCATATGTATGTGTATATTCACCATTAATATTGTCTATATATATATATATATATATATATGAACACAGTAAATTCTGGTCATACGGTGGGAGAAAGATTAAATGATTATACTTGTATATTATATATATATTGAAGAATATGATATATACATTTCTCTATATCAGAATATTGGTAGGTAAATGAATGTCAAAATGAAAAAAAATCAGTGTAAAGTCCTAGTGGATGAAACTCGTTACACAGAATTTTTCCCACTTTGTCATTCATTTGCCTAATATATAGTTTTAAAGTATATCTATATTTATGGGTTAAAGTGCTAGAGCCAACAATCTGTTTCATGCTAAATGCAATCATCAGGCCAATGTCCATTTTTATATTTATTTATGACAAGGTGGAAAAAATTCTGTGTAATGTGTTTTGTCCTCTAGAAGGACTTTATTGTTATGCTGAATTTTTATTCCCACTTTACCACTCATTTGCCTAGCATTATTCTGATTTGCCTAGAATTATTTAAAAAAAAAAAAAAAATATATATATATATATATATATATATATATATATATATAAACTAAATAAAAAATTAATTAAATTTTGCTAATTTTCTTAGAACTAACCAATCATCAAGTAAATTTAA
This sequence comes from Acanthosepion esculentum, assembly GCA_964036315.1. Taxonomy (NCBI): domain Eukaryota; kingdom Metazoa; phylum Mollusca; class Cephalopoda; order Sepiida; family Sepiidae; genus Acanthosepion; species Acanthosepion esculentum. Next base: position 57,254,439 of record OZ038505.1, read on the forward strand.
AGTATTTAGAAAAAACAAAGAAGGATAAAATAAACAGAAACACCATAAGCGCAACATCATATTGTTAATTCACCTTTTAACCGTAATGTCCAAACTGATATTGGAAGAATTTTCCTAAATTTAATTCATAAGCACTTTAACCATTCACCAAAACTAAAAAAAGATTTTTAACAAAAATAATGTTAAGATCAACTATAGCTGCATTAATAACATAGACACATCCATCTCCCATCATAACAACATTATATTAAACAAATATATTTCCAACAATGTAAATTCTTCTAAAAATAGATGCAACTACTAAAAAAAAATATGATGTGTCCTTTAAATGATCAATGTATGACTTATAATAATTGTATACCAAGTGAGCATACATTCCAATAATGATGTTAAATTTTATTTTGGTTCCACTGAAAATCCTTGGAAATTTTGTTTCTACCATCATCAAATGATTTTAGTTAATATAAAATACAGAAACAGAACTTCTCTCTCTAAATATTTCTGGCAACTAAAAAATACTGGTAGCCCCCCTTCTATTAACTGGAAGAGCCAAATCTTATAATGGAAAAGGAAATAAATGTAAACTATGTCTTGTTGAAAAACTGTTTATCTTAAAACACTTAAATAACCCAAGCTTATTAAGCAAGAGAAATGAATTGGTGGATACATGTAGGCATAAAAATAAATATCTGCTTAAATATGTTGATCTAGATTAACTTTTAATGCAAATCCTACTTTATTTTTAATGTAAATTACTATTTATTTTTAATACAAATTACTGTTTGTTTTGTAAATAAGAACAAGTAATCTCCCTTTTACTTAAAAAAATGAATATTCAAAACTCAAAAATAAATCTAAAATGTTTTTTTTGCATACATATACAAATCTCATTTTAATTGCCAAATATATATTTTTTAAATCAAAAATCTATAATCCCAGTATAATATATAACTGCACCAGCATATCATTTTATTTTTAATTCAAATTACGTAATGGTCAGTCCATACTCAGCACCTGAATATTGTGCTGTGCATAAAATTCCAAATCATGCTAGCAGTGAGGGATAATATGTATATTTATTAATATATACTTAATAGCTCTGTTGTATTACATTGAGTACTGTTTTATAAACACCAGCACTATATGTGCGAGATATATATATATATAAATATATATATATATATATATATAACTATTTTTGAAAATCCCACTGTAAAGCAGTCTATTAATAGGTGAATAATCAAAAAATGTTATTTTTATGTACAGTGTAACCCGGATATAAGAGAGTTGTCGGGACCGGAGAAGAAGGCTCTTATATCCGGGTTTCTCTCATATATACATTAACACAGGCTCTAATTTGGGACCAGAGAAAATCTCTCTTATATCCGGGGTTCTCTTATATCCGGGTTACATTGTATTAAAAACCTCTTTTGAGAGGATTTAAAACAGTTCACTCTTATATACATAACAAAAGGAATATGCAAATCATATAATATAAATACGTTGGAAAATAAGTAAGAGAAGGATTTTCAATGGTGAGAGTATAAGTAAAATGTATAATAGTAGTTAATTTTAATAGCTTAAAATAAGCCAAATCTAAGAATAGAATAACTAGAATTATTCATTTATATTAACAGTGCAGCAAAAATATTCACTTTCCTAAGTGTATTATCAGTTCTTTTTCTCATAAGTAAAGATGACATGTTACCTTCACATTTCTATTTAAGAGAAATTCCTAATTTTTATATCAAATAATTAAAATATCCAAAAGAAAAAAAATAAGCTCCTTATACATTCAAAACCAACCAGATGATGGATGGACTCAGGCTACCCGTACAACCCTCATGAGTTACTGGACTTGTGACCTGTTACAATTGTCTCTAAACTTATAATGTTACAGATACACATGAATGAACAAAATATAGTGAAAATGTCATTTGTAGATTGGATTGAGCAAAATAAAAATTACATATTTTTTTAATCACCTGTTTTTCTCCCCTATCCATTTTTGTATTCTTGTTTAACATTTTATCAGTGTACTGGGAATAGTATGTATTCTTAAAGAGTTAAAATCGTTAGATATTGGGAGTTATGCTCCCTAGGCTCTTCAAGCATTAAATAATTTTATTAATCTGTTCAAAGAGTTAAAAACTGAAAATTCTGCATAAAGTTGCTTGTAACAGATTTGATCTTTTGTCTGAATTTTTGTTACACAAAAATTAGTATTTTATCCTCTTTAAAGACATAGCAGCTAAAGAAATAGCCCTAAATTCTGTTAATTCCTGTACCTTTGTGCCCTGGGGTACTTTCAAAGCTCAGCTTTGTAACTGAAACTGAAATCAAATTTTTTTCTTTGCTTCTTGTAATTTAAAAAAAAATTGTTTTCTTTCTTTATAAAAGTTGATGGCTTTTTTATTAATTTTGTTTATTGAAAAATTTTCATTTTTAAAGTGTGATTAATTTAGATAGATTAATTACATAAAGGAATGATAATTTATTATTTCTTTTTCTTTTTTTTTCATTTTCTTAGAATTTGAGAAAGGAAAAAAAAGCTTTATGTAGAAAAATGTGCCTGCTAATTTTATCACTTCATATTTTATTGCGTATTATAAATTTTTGTGGGGTGGTGGATTTTCTCTAATGTCTGAAATTTTATTTTATGCTGGATAATTTTTTTTTCCTTTCTTAGCAAAACTCTTGTTGCTATGTTTACTGATCCATTTATTTTTCTGTTTGATTTTTCTTTAAATCTAAATTTTTACCTTTTTTCTAGAGTTTTTAGAATCTGCTGTATGATCTGAATGTAACTGGTTCCTTCAAATTGAAAACATCTCTCTATTCTTTTATTGGTTTCATTAGAATAAGTTAACTATAAGTAATGTGTTCTGTTTACTTGTAATGATAATGAGTCGACTGTATAGATTTGTAGAAAAATTAGATGTCAACTTATGTGCTGAACTTGTGCAGGTTATGTTTTGTGTGAAATTCATAATAAAAACAACAACCATTTAACAAAAATCTGGAAGAACTGGAAATCTGAAGCAAAATCAAGATTATTCAGGTAGCAACTTTACTACAAATCAAGTAGAATTCTAAAGAGAATTGAGATTACTTTTTCTTCTATATGCTGTGTCCCTTTAAAATGTAGGCGATTATGGCTCTCCACAATTTCCTGTCTTAATAAATTTTGATTTTTACTTGCTGTCATTTAATCTCCAGTTTAGACCAAATTGTTGAAAAATCTGAATATGTGATGTTATTGCAATTAAATTTTTATATCCCAAAATCCCATTGAAAATCAAATATTACAATTTTATATGAGAGGAATTGATTTCTATTTCAAATGATACCAAATTTAACCTTCTTACTTATTATAGTTTTGGGAATCTCTCAATTTGTAGATTTCCAGTGCCTCTAATTGATCATGTAACAGGTGTTAACATACCAGATTGCAGGTACATTAAGGTGCTCCCTGCAATTACATTTGGGTGTTTCCAACTATAAAGAGTTGATGAGGAAGAAAAAGAATTCATTAAATTTAAAGAATTAGATTCTATAAAGTTGCTGATGCCTGTTAGGCAGATGATGACCAACAGAATTGAATGCCTCTATTTATTAAATCACAAGAAAAAGCAAATATTTACTTGGGTCAGTATTAAAACCAACTGAAATGTTTTCTGTTTTCTTGGGGGGGGGGGGGGTATTTTAAAAAAATAATTTCTAATTTTTTTTTTTTTTTAAATATTCAGTTGATTATAATATATTGTTATAAATAATTCACATTTTTAAGTTTAAATCACCCTGTAATGCAACTGAAAATTGCAAATATGGAACTGAAATGTCTGTCTATAGATATCTGATTCTTTAATTATCAGTCTCTTGCTCTCACTTCTTAGCACATTAAACTAAGCATCTGAATTGTGTCAGTTTATTCAAATTACTTATCATTTTAGAATTGAATTTTAAATTTAGAATATACGCATATAGTAGAGTAACATTAAATTATTTAAATTGGTAAATGAAGCAAATTCCTGTTCATTTGGAATTCCGGTTTCCAAGCAATTTTTAATTAATTAAATATTACTTGACCAAAAACAAGGAAAAACTATCAACCCTATCTTTAACTGCTAAATAGTTATTTCCGAGTTGTTTTAAGAATATAAAAAACACTAGTGAAGACTCTTAACCTATTTGCATTCTTCATCTGCTAAAGTAGGCACGATACCACAAAATAAAAAGGGGAGGGGATAAACTGTCATATAAATATCTAAATTAATATTGGTGGCAACAAAATTTTGGGAGAATTGCCATTTTTAGCAAGTTTGATGTTTTTTTAAACTTAGGATTAATAATTATATGCTGTTAAAAGAAAAAACATTTTGCTTACTTTCCACTTGAATGAGACTTATAGATTTCTGTATATAAAACTTGTATAAAAGATTTAGAAGCTAATGTTATGAAAATTCAAAACGGAAAACTTTATGATTTATTTTTAAAATTAATAGTGGTAATGATTTTAGACAGTACAGTTCAATAATGTTGTCATAAATTGAGGCCAAGAAGATAAATTTAGTCTTCTGTTTAGTTTTCACTTTCAGCAAAGAAGTTTAGGTGAGGTACCAAAGACCCCCACACATCCAGCCCCAGTAGAAATGGATTGACATAGTGACATATCAGTGATAATACTTTAATAATTATTAAGTTTTGTGATAATTAAAATTTGCAAATAATTATAATATAAATTCTATAAATAAGATCTGGCTGAATAGTAGCTGTTAAAGGTTAAATTTAAATGAATATTTATAAGAGTAATAGTTTCATTTTAATTTCTCTCTCTCACACACACACACACACACACACACACACACATACATATGTATATGATAAAAATATAGTTTCAAGGTATGCTATATTTATGGGTGAAAGTGGTCAATATCAGACATACAGCATATGTAAATATGGCCTGAAGATTGAGTTCAAGTATGAAAAAAAACTGTCACTGCTTGGTGTTGGCCTCAGTGTCCACTTTTATATTTTATATAATCTTTGAAAACGAATAGAATACCATTCAAAAATACTTAGAAAAAAATAATATAAAATAAACATTAATATGAATTTTGGCAAATATACAGATAAAGCAACTTATTTGGAAATGATTTTATATATACACATACACACACTAACTTAAAACTGCCCTATTGGGTGGCATTTAAGTTAGCTGTTTTGGAGGGCTCTTGATGGGCCTTCATCACAATAGGTTGGGAGGAGCAGATGCGATAGGCAACAATAAATTACAGAAGAACTCAAAACTGATCCCTGCATTTAAATATTGCATTAATATTTAAGCTTACCTTTTAAAAGTTCAACAATAATTCTTCTGCTGCCACTTAATTTAAAGACAGTTTGATGTATGTAGGTCCTTACTTTCCATACAAACAATTATTTTTATTTCATGGTTGTCTTTTGCTGGATTTTGCAATTAATTTTGATTATTCCCAAATTTATTTCCAAGTTGCAAAAATTATCATACAAAAAATCACTTAATCCCAGTAATGAAAACTTGGGGATCCAAAATTTCAGGATTGTTGGTCCAGATCCAGGCCTGGAATGTTTTTAATTTGCTCATGGAGTCGACCTGATTCCAAAATGGTATATGTTGGGCTATGGTTTCTTGGAGTAAAGTTGAAAATATGGACAATTTTATTTTGAAACACTGTAATTTGAGAACAATAATTTTTTTATTTGAACATGAGCTATTGAATGTTAGTGAGTTGTGTTCCTTTAATTATTTTTATCTGTAGAAGCCAAGATGGTGGAATCTAAAAACAATCACAGTAATGAAAACTTGGGAATCCAAAATTTCAAGATTGCAGGTTCAGGTTCAGCCCAGAATGTTTTTACTTTGCTTATGGAGTCAGCCTGATTCCAAAAATAATATGATATGTTGGGATTTGATATGTTGGCCTGTAAGGGTGAAGTTGAAAAAGTGTGACACAGTGACATTCACATTTATTCTATAGATATATATTCAACTTTTGACAAAAAACAATATTTGTCAAAAAAATGGCTAAATTAATGAAAAAACGCTCAATACAATTTTCATAAATGAAAAGGTAGAGCAATTTAAGATATAAAATATTTGGAAAACCAACCCTTCTGCAACTGTAAATTTTACCAATTAAATATTGTTAGTGAAATTTCACTACCTGATTATACCTGATTGAGATATATATATATATATATATATATATATATATATATATATATATATATATATATATACCTTTCCTAAATATTTGTATCTATTTATTAGACACACCCACAAAATGGACTTTTTTAACCACAATTTAATTTATTTACTTGTGCACAAAATAAAAATTTAATAGACGAGTACTGAAAAATTCTCAGTCTGACCATTTTTTCATATTTTGAGAAGTCAGTCAGGCCAAGAATATCTCCTTGTGTGTTTGAACATATTCATCCCAAATATAGTTTGTAAATGTCTTTATTGATGTTACAATTTCTTAAACAACGAAATAACTTGGACACCATTTGTACAGTTATACTGCACTTTATTTGGCTTATGTCAAATTTGTCTTTACACCATTTTTTTGGAGTAAATTTCAATTTAGTGAATGCTGTTACATTACTCAGCAATGTCACCTATGTCAAATTAAAAAGACATGAAATAAATAAATTTTTCCATAAAAATATATTTAAAATAAATAAAATACATAAAAAATAAAAATAAAAGAAGCTATTTTTTAAATGCCTTAACAAGAGTTATATTCTTCCATATGTTGTTTACACGAATGTGTAAAACATTTGTCTTCTTACTTAAGGCATTTTTAAGAGCAAATCACAGTGTAAATAACATTTTATTGTGTTCATTATTCTTTGAAAAATATGACTAGAATATAGCTTTAGTGTTCTTTAAGTTTTAGCTTTCACAAGTTATTTGCACTAATTTTATAGTGTTTGTCCTTAAGGCATTACACCAAGTTTATGTCAAAAACTGGGTTATGTCACAGTTTTTGGAACCAGTTAATGACATAGGGTATTTCTGTATTTTAATACTACAAATGAACTGACCAAAACAGGCATGGGTTGGGAAATACTCTCCACTAATTTGAAATCTGTGCTAATAATATTATGAATATAGATAATAAAGGAAGTGTAATGATATGTAAATGCTACTTAATTAGCATAACTAAGGCATAGAGACTATATAAATGCCCAAACAGTAAGGAGAAGGGTAGAATATGATATGCAACATTTAACAACTGAGAAAATATGAAGGCAATCACATTTCATATCAGGAAGAGAGACCTATTAAAACTAAAAATATTTACATATTCAAATCACACAACAAAAAAACTATAACAACTTTAATAGATTCACAGTAATTCCAAAAATAGAGCAATTTGGAATTTCCATGATAAGATTTTTGATGACTAAGAACTCTCATGTTATGGGTGAAGTCTTTAATTTTCAAATCTTTTTAGATGTTTATTTAATGTCTTATCTCTCGAGACAGGGCATGGAGTAACAAAAGGTGAGGAACTGCTGCTCTAAAACTTTGACAATATGAAAATTAAATTCCAATAAAGGGACATAGAGCAGTTCTTTGCAGAGAAAGACAAAAAATATACTGTTTGATAATAATTATTTGATTTAATAATTAGTAAGTTTCATACCTTCTTTGATTTAATTAACTCCAACTAAGGTAAGATGCTGAAACTATTTAACCCATTAGTGGATGGTACCAATTTTTTAGAAAGGTGGTTGCCTGAAATTTAAAATCCACCAGGGCTAAGATTAACATTAGCCATCAACGTAGGTTAGGCAAAAAGAGGTAAAATCTTAAGGAAACTTTATGCAGTAATGGATTATTTTGTCATATGATGAAACCCTTCAGGAAGAGAAAGTCTCTCTGACTTGAAGTGAGCTAGTAAATTCGTTTTAAAAAATGCATACAATCATCAATGTTTAGGCAATTCTTCAAAATCCAGAGGGTGGCCCCAAACTTTTGGCAGTGTACATGGAATCTTGATTTTTTATTTTTTTATGTATTTTGTTTGTTTGTTTGTTGTTTTTTTATCATTTGATTCAAATATTTTTAGTTTGAATTTTTAGTTGTTGTTTATCTAGTAAACAAGGGAATATTAAAACATCCCAGTTCAGAAATAATGATATTTTCTTTGAGCTTACCTCGTTGCTTTAATAGGCTCGTATTTATCACTGGAGAATGATGATTTTCAAAGCTGGCAAGCCTTCAAATCTTGGAAGATTGGTGCCATAATCTTTCAGTCTCAGTTTTTTCTTTTGACATATGAAGGTAAAAAAGAAAAAAAAAATATTGATAACATTTTCTCCGGGCATTGTTATTTTATTTATAACAGCAAGAAATGCTTAATGTTTTAATTTCATTGTTTTGTAAAATTTGGTAAATTATTCACAATATATACAGTAATTTTTTTACCTAGAAATTGTCTTCTTTTTCTTTTAGAAGATTGGCATTTTTACTAATGTATTAAAACAGAAAAATTATTGTTAAATTCAATAAACATAAATTTCTCAATGAAATAAATCATTTAAAATAATTACCTCTTTGTATTCTCTTTAAAATAATTACCTCTTTGTATTCTCTTTAAAATAATTACCTCTTTGTATTCTCTTTAACTAAAATAATTTTTTTAAAATTCTATTTTCTCTTTATAACCATCACCACCCTCCAAAATATTTTGTCAACTAAATAAAATAATAAGTAAAAGTTTTTTATAGTCAGTTCGGTAAACAAAACTTCAATAAAAATTAAAACATTTAAAATGGTCAATTTTTATGTATACGAACACACCTGTCTAATATAATGATGCCAATATTAAGGGACACCAGTAATCCTGTCTAATGCAATATGAGCAATCCCAATTCAGGGCTGATATTCAGCTATCAGTCAATATCACCATTTAGACACAAGTCATTAGAATTACCACCCAATACTACCAATGTAAATACACCCTTTAATATCAAAGTATAAAACATGATAGTTATTGATTTTCTACAATTGTTAATTTATTTGCATCATTTTTTAACAAGACAAATGATGTATTTTTAATGCAATAAAAAAATTAAATTACAAAATATTCCTTACAAAACGTAAAATATTAATTTATATTATTTTCTTTTTCCTTTTTAATACCAAATATTGAAAATAAAATTTTGAATAAAATTATCTAAACATGGAAAAAGTATTGACCTTTAATATGAATTCAAACTTTTTCAAAGAGGTTTAGATTTGATGAGGTGAATTTGCATGAGCGCCAACCATTCCACTTGGCATTCTTTAAACCATTAAAATTAAATGCAAATGAACTATTTTATGAAAATTTTATTGCAAATGGCATATTTTCATTTCTTCACATTAATGACACAAATTTAAACAGGTCTTACCAAAATCACTCAGCCCGTCATATCTGAAGCCCATATAGGATGAAGTAAAATATGTCTGAGAAAAAAGATCTTCCCGGATGCTATAATATATCTCAGGTTAATATTAAACATTACATACTATTGGTAATTAATGTTGTCTGTCAACTTTTAAGTTTAGAACATATCAGTAGGAACATAACCCAAACATTCATCTTAAGAAGTAGAAAACATAAAGTGACAAGAGTACAAATATATTTATAAATGGTTTTGACCAACACAAAACAAATTTAATTTACTAATATTTTAGAATATATTAATTTCAGATGATCAAAACAAATAACTTGCCTGCACTAATGTGAAGGGTGATACTGAGATCTGGATTGCAGTATGTAGGTCAGGTGTAGTTCAAAGGCAGTGACTTTAGAAATTGGCTGAAAAAGGCCAAGGTCAGGATCACACAATCAGGTGGTGGCCACACTGTGCTGCTGCCATCTTTTGGTAAAATATGAAATTGCATTTCTTAGGTGTGTACTTTACAAACTGATTGACAATACTGGCAGGCCATAAGTGATACATTCTATGACAGAGGATGAGGACCATATGTAATTTGACCATGGACCTTAATTGGCCCTTGAACTTGCCTGCTGTAAAAAAATAGATATATACTAGTGGATATATAAACAAAAAATAAACCTGGTATGTTAGCATTACATAAAAAATAAATAATTTAATTCACACTATGGAACTTCTTATTGTGTTGCTCTTGTTGTTACTAAAATGTTTCAACTAATCTGTTCATCAGATATATTATCCAAATGTAAAAAGAACACTTTTTTTTGTAGTGCATACCAGAAAATAGTAGCAAATGTACTTGTAATGGGAGTGGTTTAGCTAATAGGTAATTAGCATAAAGAGAGCTATAACTATAGCTCATGGGCAACTTTGAGTTAGTGTACATAGAATATCTATGGCTACTAAGTTCAATCATCATAACAATACTAATTAGCGCAATACATTACAGCAGTGTTAATATCTCGAGTAACTGAATAATTTCAATAGTCTGAACAACTCTTGAAATTACAGAAAGTAATTCAATCCCTTTTAACAGAAAATGAATTTGCAGGTCATATTTCATATATATATATATATATATATATATATATAAAGCATACTAAGATGTAAAAGAAATTGTATCATAAATTAACGTTCACTTTAGTATTCTGTACAAAGAATCTGAAAATAAATGAAATTTGAAATACTGGGTTAACCCAAAAAGTTTATTATTTTCTATTTATTTATTTATTTTTAGATGGTATTATAAGCATTTAGTTTTAACTAATTTCATTTTAAAATATTGATTTTGGTTCTATTGTGACAGCCGTTATATCAACATGTATATTTTTTCTTACAAAATTGGTGTATTTTTGTATATTGGTTCTCACAATGAAGATGAAAGAAAATAAGGCATTTTGGGAAATAGTATTTAAAGTAACTTAATAAAGGTAGAAATGCAACTCAAATACCAAATAAGATTTATGAAGTTTATGGAGAAGGTAATGTGAATAATCAAATGTGTCAAAAGTGGTTTGCAAAGTTTCATTCTGGAGATTTCTTGCTGAACGATGGACCAAGATTAGATAGACCAGTTGAGGTTGATAGCAATCAAAACATTACTTGAGAATAATCAATGTTTTACAGTGTGAGAGCTAACCGACATTCTCAGAATATCCAAATCAAATCAAGCATTGAAAATCATTTGTATCTGCTTGGTTATGTTAGTTGCTTTGATGTATAACTTTACTATAAATATTAATAAAAAAACCTATAAAAAAAGTGCTAGATAATGGATGCTTACAACAATAGGAAATGCAAATGAGTGTTGCTCATGTGAAATAGACCACCACTAACCATGTGAGATACCATTCTTTATCCAAAGAAGATGATAATGTGTATATAATGTGATTGAATTGGAATCTTATGCCATGAGCTCCTTTCAAAGAATTAGATGATTGATTCTTGCCAATTAGACTAATTAAAGGTAACTATTGACAAAATTGTTTAGAATTAGTTCAAAGAAAGGACACAATATTTCATCAGGATAGTGCAAGTTTCTTTGGGGAAAATTATTACAATTTGGCTAGGAAGTTTTCACTTATTGGCTGTATTCACTGGATATTACCCTTTCAGATTACAATTTATTCCTGCCTTTAGAAAAATATTTTAATAAAAAAATTTTAATTCCTTGGAAGACTGTAAAAGGCATCAAGAGCAGTTCTTTGCTAAGAAAGATAATACATTCTGGAAGGATAGAATTATGAAGTTGCCTAAAAGATGGCAGAAGATTATGGGATTAAACAATAAATATAATTCAAAGTTAATTTAAAAAATAATTATTTTTATTTTTACTTAATAATTGGAGCAAACTTTTTGGACAACCTAATATAAAATTGAAAATATAATTATTTTTAAAAATTAACATATGATTTTAATAATTTTTAAATAATGTCTTTTTTTTTTTTTCATTATTTACAGATGGACTGTCCTCACCTTTGTTGTTATTATTGCATTTCAGCCATTGTTCCCTCTTTCATGTCAATCTGGGTAATTTCTAATCGATCTTTTTCTTTAATCTCTTGGGGTAAATTGTTCTCATCCTGTCTAGAAATATCTCATCTTTTTTTTTTTTTTTATTACTGCTCAGTTATTAATAGTCCTGTTTTAACTCAGCATGAATCTGTACTACCTGACCCAGGTATTGAACTTACAATTACTATGCTACCAGTACATTACTAATAAGAGAATAAGATATCTCTAGATATGAACAGTGAAAGAAGAACAATTTACCTCTATATATTGGGCTCAGTTTGAAATTCCCTGAAGGTTACTCATATTGAGAGATATCTGAAGAAGTCCAGAGAGCACAATGGCTGAAGTCTTTGTGATAATAACAAATGTGTCTGACTGTAAATAATGTAAAGGATTTTTTCATATAAAAATCTTGGTATCTGCAAACAGGAATTGTTAGTCATTCCAGACTAGAAAATAAGAAAAAAATTACTTGTAATCTATAAATCAAGAAAATTGGTATTGTAAACTGTAAATAAATCATATAGCTCCATCTCCAAATAATTCCTTTTTGTCTTCAATTCCTTTTAAATTAATTTCAGTATCAAATAAATAAGGCCAGTTATTTTTTTAAACATTATATTATTTGATAAATGCATGGATAGTGAATAAAATACTTTTAAGCACTAGTTACCCAACAGCAGTATATGAACAATAGAAATTTAGACAAAAAGAAATATAATATTTTATTTATATTTGTTTCTATTCTTTTGTTTATAAATTTTCAAGGTATTTTTGTATCTCCTTTATTTATTAACATTTTTTTTTTACCATAATTTCCTCTTAACTTTGTTCAAATTCCTTGCATGT
>OZ038505.1:57272302-57349802 GCA_964036315.1 Acanthosepion esculentum
TCATTTTGGTTGACTTTGGGTCATATTTGTGAATAGTGCAAGATCTGTTAGTTTCCATTCCTGCTAGAGAGTTACAATTCTAAAGTTTATTTAGTACAAAGAAAAACAAAATATTTAATTAAAGATTATAGGAATCTCTTAAATTGAGTCATAAGTAATTTCCGTTTTCACATACCAATTGTAATGACAAGCGTATCCTCTTAATTACTAATCATACATTACAAATAAGAATAAATTTGCAGTACACTAACATACTTTAGTTTTTGCATGGCAGTGGCAGCATACACAGTGGATTAAAGAATATAATTTTTTAAGCTCACTAATGAATGAATTGAAAGAGTATTTATGCCATATAATGTTATGGGAGTCCAAGCAAAGTAATATAACTATGGAGGCATCTAGAAAAATATGTAGTATTTATAGTCAAGGATTCATAATTGACCAGCAAGTAGGAAATTGTTGTCCAAGGTTTCATTCTGAAAAAACATTTGTTTGGCTGCTTCATATGATGGACATATTTCTCTGTAGCTTCAATGTTATTTTCCCAGGTTATTGGTTTACCATTAGCAGTATTTCTCTTTCATTACATCTCTTTCTTCTGTAGTTTCCAGTTGGTTAAGAATGGGCATGTGCTAAGACATATTTACGTATGATGGTTCAGCCGGTACCAATGAACATGGTCATACTTTATTACAATAATTTATCTTACTGTGATGGTTGTGGTAGTAGTAGTAGTAGCAACATCATTACTTGTTTTATTAAAAATATTATTTATTTCTCTAATTTTTCTCTGGCCCAGAAGCTAAAGTTATGGCTCTTCTTCCCTATGACTTCTCTCCCAGTCACCTATATGATTTACAGCAGTTATTTTTTTTTCATGTAACTGTATACTTTAAAAAGCTAAAAGTTTCTTTAAAAAATCTCTTTCAGTTGCATTTTGATCGTTTTTCTCAAAATTTAGTTTAGGTTTAAGTGAGCTTCAAATGCTTGATATATCTTCAATATATTCTGAATATTAGAAAAAGATTTGTTGTATTTGTAATAGCATATTTTATATTTTGTTGTACCAGTTGTGTTGTTTTGCTGACTTTTTTTTTCCTTCTTTGCAGAAGAGCAACTCTTTGTTTAAAGAAGTATAATGAAATTGAAATAGAATATCATGTGGACAATCTCCCCAGTCTGCCTGATGAAGTGAGTAGATGCAACTGATACTAGTTTATAACTCAATTTTAGCTTTTGCTACTGCATCAGACAAAATACTCAATATATTTATCACATGTATGTCATAGATATAGAATCTGAACAAATGTGGAGAAATGAGACAAAGGGGGAAATCATTTTATTGACAATGCATTTCATCTTTGTTAGGTTTTTTATATTAAAACTGTTAATGCCTGTTTGCTTGGTGTGTCTTTTAGCTGGAATGAAAGAACAAAATTGCATCTTTTTTTTTTTTTTTTATTAAAGCTGCCAATTTTTGGTGGACTCAAAACTATCCCACTCCAATCAGATCCTTGTTACTCTCTCTGCCAGCACATATAATGTACATAGTGTTAGTATATGAGTTGGTGGAAACAGTAATGGAGATCTGCTTGGAGTGGACTAGTTTTCAGTCCACCAGAGATTAATAGCTTTAATAATAAAAAAGCAATTTTGTTCTTTTATTCTGACCAGAAAATGCCTAATTAACGAAGGCACAACACATTGTCAATAAAGAGCTTTTCCACTTTGTCTCATTTCTTCACATATAATTTTTGGAGTACAAATTATTTTTTTTTAATTTTGTTCCCTGAGATTGTTAGGGTTACTTTTTAAAATAAACTGAGCTAATTTAGGTTACTAAAGAAAATCAATTCAAAATTTAATATTATTAGGTTTTAAAATATACTCCATTTTGCTACTTTTATTGCTCAATCGGGCAACCCTGATATTGCCATTTATTTTGTTGCTGCTTCTTCAAAATCCTGATGATGCTTGGTGTTCCAGAGTTAGAAATCTTGTAAAAATAAACACAAAAGTAATGATTTACTTTGATTAATAAATATTTATTATTGAAATAAAACAAACAAATCTTCATTTATTTATTTTTATTCACACATATAAAGCAAAACCATTATTCATTAGTACAAATTCACAATACCAATTCATTGAAAAGAAATGAAAATTCAATTCTTAAAAACTTTTAACATTCAATTAAAAAAATAATATTTTCAGTAAATCTACATTTAAAATTAAATAAAATTTAAGTTGATAATATTTAAGCTACAGAATATGTTGAACATATTTATATATTTGGCAATATCAATTGGAATAAAACAATGAGAGATTTTGCCATTTTTATACAATGAATTTTCTTTCTCCAACTCAGCCTCTCTATTATGATGATGAGTTTGAGCAGAGTTCCTTCCGGCGTCCGCTGCCTTCAGCCAAAAGTTATGATTCAGACGACCGCTGTTCTGTTCATACACAAAATTCTCCAACTGCTGAGACACCTCTGATCAATGAACCAAAAAGACGTAACAAAATTAATGTAAGTATTTTAATATGAGGTATTTATCATGGATATTGCAGGTAGGATTTATTTATTAAACAAATACATCAAAACTTTCATTCACTTTAATGATTACTTATATAGTCAAACAGTGAATACTAAAAACATAGATAGAAATGATTTTACTGCATAAATACATTGCAAATTATCATGAAAAAGATTTATTAAACAAAATATGTCAAAAGCTTCCATTCAATCTAATAATTACATATATATATAATGACAGCAAATTTAGTATTGTATATTTAAAAAGCTAAAATTCCCTTTAAAAAATCTTTCAGTTGCATTTTGATTTTGCAGAGATGAAAATTCATTGGGGATTATTTTACTATAAAACTACATTTGAAATAATTTTACTATAATGTAAATGTATAAAGTAATGCATTTTAAATAGTAGTATAAAAATGCATTGTAAATAATTTTAATATAGAAATGCATTGTAAAGTTTTAGGGAAAGGATTTATTAAACAAAATGCATCAAAACTTTCATTTACTTTAATTACATAAGGACACAGCAAATGCTAAAAGCATCTATTGCAAATGATTATAGGAAAAACTCTGAATTCAAAACTGTATGTAACCCTGGCAAAACATATACTATGCATTCAACAAAAGGTTTGTGGGGTTGATAATGACTCTCTGATCCTGACTGCAGTCAGTGTGATATCAGTAGACATTGGTTTGAAGAATATAATTTGTAGTTCTGATCTGAGAAGGTAGAATTCAGATCTCCTTCATTGAAATAAAGTCCTGTACTTTGGATATGAAAGGATATACTGGAGACTTAATGGAAAATAGAAAATGAAATTGGTGAGCAAAGTTCAAATCTCAGCTGAGATAATTTGTGCTTACTTCTTACTAATGCTCTTAAGAAATTACAAGGCGCTGTCTCTTTTTGCCCAGATGTGGTTAAATAGCCTTCGTTATTGGCCAGTCCAGGAGAAAGACAACTGTGAATTCAAAATCAATATTGGAATATACTCTGCCTTTCAGATATGTCTAAAAAATAGCAATAAATAGTGGGTGGTGTTTGAAATTCCACCTTGTAAAAAATCTACATGCTAAGATGAGCAGAATGCAAACTGAATCGTCAATTGGTCCAGGACCCTGATGTGAAGTAAGTGTTGAGTTTGTTTAGTGATTGAACTTATTCCATGACAATTATTCTTTAAGTTCAAGTTAGCTCTTCCTTGCTTGGTAAATATTGGTAAGTTGTGAATAGTTGACTCATCACTTTGGGGAGGAGGATAATTACATTGACACATTGCTTTCATTTAGTAGTGATGAATTATTTTGAGATAAGAGATATCCTGTTAGGCATCTCTGACTATTGTTGCCATAACTAAATAAGCAACATAAATAGGAAATGTCTATTCTATAAAATTTAAATGCAATATGACTAAATATTTATCAAGCGTCTTCTCTATTTCAGATAATGTGATATTCTGTTGTTTTGGTAATACGAGGCATTACTCATTTCCAATAAACAAATATGCTATTCATTATTTACTCACCTCCCTATGGTCACAAAATATGACACAAGGTCTTTTTGATGGGGTCTGCTTTTAGCCAATACAAAAATTACCAAGTCCCTGTGACCAATCACACACTGATATTCCACAAACCCTCTCTCTTTTAATAAAATTAGGGAAGTGCTGCTGTAAGGCTGGAATCTCTGGGACTGGACATCTTATCCATTAATTATAAGGAAAACAGATCCCAGACAAGTGTTACAATAAAATCTCTCATTGGTGTGGGGATCAAGTTGCTAATAACATTTTTTTTTGTTTTAGCTTTCTTTGAATGTCTTTCACTTTTAATGATTTAGAAAGCAGAATTCTTTCATAAATGCAGCAATAAAGTTAATTATATAAATCGTCTGAGATTACCAATGTAGAAAATATAAGTAATGCAATTGAAAATTACTTATATATGGCTATCATTGATGGTACAGGTAGACTTATTTTTATAAGTAAATGATTGGTAGAAAAATAATGTTTCAGAATTAAATCTGTTGAATTCATTAACATATATCACACACACATATAAATTGTGTATTTGGGCAGCAATCCCTCTTTTATACAAGTTTCATTAAATATGACTGTCAAGTTACTGTGATTAAGCTTTTATTCTGTTTTTCTTATGTTTGTATAAATGTTTGCTTTTCTGGACCAAAAGTGTATAAAAACTGTTCAAATATATATGCAAGAGTTTTCATCTATTAGCCATTATCAAGGATGTTTTTTAACTTTTGTAAGAGTCTTTATGATAGGGATGTAGTGGTATGTTCAATATAATTATTCATGAATTTGTTTTGATCAGGAATGCAGTTCCTTAAGGGGCTTGTAAATTCATAAATAATATTGATCCTCTGTCATTTGTATCTTGGAGATGAGTTTAAAAAGAAAACACTTACACAAAGAAAAAGTCCAGAACATGTTATTTTTCTCGGCTATTTATATATACGGGTCAGTGGTGCATTTTGGGTAGTCTATTTTGACGGTTATTTTACCGGAAGTTGTTTATTTGGGTCAAATTTGACCCAAATAAATAAATAAATAAACAAATAAATAAACAAATTTGACCCAAATAAATAAATAAACAACTTCCAGTAAAATAACCGCCAAAATAGACTACCCACAATGCATCACTGACTCGTATATATAAATAGCCGAGAAAAATAACAGCACTCATGGCCTGACGATTGCATCTAGCATGAAACACTGTCGCCTCTAAGTGTTGACTTCTATGTTCACTTTAATATTTACACACGCTCTATCTCTGATATTGAGCACTTTATCCCATAAATATAGCACACTTTAAGACTATATTCCTTCATTCATATATATATATATATATATATATATATATATATATATATATATATATATATATATATATATATATAAAGGACAAATAGGATATCCTTATATCATTCTGTTGATGTTGAATTCTAATTCTTTGGTATTTGGTCCCAATAATGTGGTGAGATGTATGCAGAGAATTCTTTCTTTACTATATTATTTGTTGAGTATACTAAATTGTTTGATTGAATTTCAAAAACATTAATAATTTCTTTTTTCACAGAAATCACACAGTCCAAAGCCAACATGTCCACACCAGCCAAGCACAATGGATAAACGCTCTTCAGCAACCTGGTCTCCTCGTAGTAGTGCCAATCTTGAAGCTATTCCAGCAGAATACTACTTGGATGGTTCCCGAAGTTCTCCTGTGACTCTCACCAAGAATACAAAAATAAAACAGCGTGCTGTCTTGGATATTCCAAAACCACTGCAGTCGTCCATGTTGGACAGTTATTACAATGGAGGTGATTCAGAATCTACCTACATTCATGATAGCATTGAGACCATTCATCCTATAAAACCAGTCATTGATGGCCAGCCCTTTGCTTCTCCTGCTGGAGGTCCTTCTTCTGACTGGACAAGTCGGTCATCACTTGATACACCATCTTATGGTAAAAATCCTATTGTTGACAGCAGTGGTAATTTGGTTTATTGCAGGACAGGTTTAAGCTCAACCACCATAGCAAGTCATGGAGATGCTTTGTCAACCAATGGAGTCTTTTCTCCCCATCCCCCACGTTCTACTCGTCTTAAAGGGCGAAATTTTTCATCACAGGGTTCACTGGACAATGTTGGAGTGAAAAAAAGCCAGATCAGTTTACTGGACTTGCAAATTAGTGAGGACCACACTGACTCCATGGTCCCAAATCATAGATTCTTGCCCGAGAGTCCAAGAAGTGTTCGGTCCAAACCTGGGAGCCAACGTGAGCTGTCAGTGTCCCCAGGGGAGTCAGATGTAGCATGTGGCGATACTAAATCAAAAGAGCTTGGATCACTTTCCAAAATAGATGAAGCTCCAATACCTGAGGATGGTGTTGATTGCATTGCCTTAAAAACCTACAAAACAAGTGCTGTTACCCCTGATGCCGATGACAACCTACCCCGGCTCCGGTTACCTGAAGAGACAAATGGCTCCCCTCCTCATATGCTCAATCGCTTCATGGCTCATCATGATCTGATTCCATACCATTCTGGGGATGCATCTATATCCATTGGTGCTGTTACTTCACAAGAAGATGATGACAATAATGCCCAAATATCAAATTTTGTCCGCGATATCATGAAACGTTCAGAGGATGGAACTAATGACAGTGCAGACTATTATGTCAGAGATGGCTCTAGCATATTTAACAGCTTTAAAAAGAAGGGCCACAAACGACGGAAGAAAGCTCCAAGCTCAAACAGTACTAACAGCAGTAGTAATAGTAATAACAGTAGGAGCAGTAGTAGCCAATCTGCAGCTCATAGAAATGATTGGCAGGAACAAAATGCTCAACCATCATGGGAACAGCCCAGTGAAATGCAAACATTTGTGCCACCCCAAACTCTTGATCCAAATACTTATACCTCTGAAGAACTGCCTCCACATTTTTTTATGGATCCTGAGATAACACCAGATCTTCCAACAACAGATCTATAAGATCAGTCTTTCAGATTGATTGATTTGTATAAGTGTGTGTGTGTCTGTGTGTAAATAGATATGTCTGTGTGAATGTGAACTTTAACACTGTTGCTATTCTTTTAGGCAAGGGACTTTTTTTTAAACACTCTTTCTGATATTGTAATAATTTTCCGGTTAAAAAAATAGAATTTATTTTTTAGTTTTTTTTACTATGCTTCATATTACTAATGTCTTATGATAGCATTATTGGTCTTTGCAAAGTCACTGAAAACAAATATTTAAAAAGCATACTAATGGATTTTCATAAGAAAACAGTTAGCTCATGACAATTGCAATGAAGACCATCTGTTTTCTGCAACAGTATAAGCTGTCTTTGTACATGCTAAAAGAAAAGAGAATTTTTGCCTATGACAAATTGTCATCTCTGAAGAAAATCAGAAAAAAACAGTTTGATTTCAGTAATTTTTATATATTTTTTTTTTAGTTTTAATTATAAATCACTTTATTTTATATGTGTTTTCTGTTGCCTTCAAAAGACTATTAAATGTGCTAAGATTTTTAAGATATACTCACAATATGATGCAAGGTAAAAAAAAAAATTTCCTCCAAATTTATCTTTTTTCTTATTTCTGTCATTTTCATCTTTTTTTTTTTTTTCATTCAATTTAATTTTTAAAATTTATATTTTTACATTATTATTTTGATTTATCTCTGTTTAAGTGTTTGGCATCTGAAAAGTCTAAGGTTTCTTTGTCTTAGCAACTTCCATGACATGAATCTTTAGGTGGTCCCATGTTTCAGTTATCATTTTCCCCTGTATATTTCAGTCTTGTTAAATCACAGAAACAGTTTTTTTTTACTAGTCTTCTTGAAAGTATGGAAATCAAATACCAAATGTACAAAAGCAAATTCTATTAGGTATATGCAAAAGTTTCCAGATTTTTTTGTTTTGTTTTTTAACTATATGCAGATGACAGAATAATTTTTTTTTTTTAATAAAAATATCTGGGAACTTTTGCACACATACTTAATACAAGCAGCAAAAAAATTCAAACAAACAGCAAAAAGTTTTTCAAACAATTTAAAAAAAATATATATTCTTCGCAACAAAGTCAATGAACCAAGACTTGTAATTATTTTTAACATATGGAATACTGAAACGTCCTAAGTCCAACCCAAAAAAGAATAAAATGAAAATTCTGATATTTCATTTGCTCAGTTTTTGGAATGTTCTGACAAAGCTGAGAACTTTTCAGCTCCCCTCAGCATGTGAGAAATTTAAATTTTTGGACTACTGAACATATATTTTTCTTGCTCTTGTTGTTACCACATTTTGGCTGATCCATTCTAAAGCCTTCTTCAGGTGTATAGTCAGTATGGAATATGCCTTCAGTTATTTTGAATTATTAACATTTTAAAAGTTTGCTTTTGTTGTTACCATATTGATGAGATTAGCCATTTCAGCATTCATTGACTGAACAGTTATTGTTATTATTGGTTGAAATGTATAAAATCTTATTAAAATAATTTTACTGGAAATTAGACTTCTCAAGTTCACTGTTATAGCTCTTTCTAATAATGATGGGAGTTTCCTTCCAAGATTTTTGTTTTTAGTAGTGCGGAAAGTTAACAGCTTGTTTATATCATTATTTTCTCTTTTAGTTAAACATGCTGCTCATTTTTGTTACTGCTTTTGCTTGAAGTGTTCAAGTGATGTGGCTTTTGTTATTTATTAAAGTTCTTTCTGATCTTGTAGCGCCAATCTATAGGGTCTGATGAAAGATCATTGTCTTTAAGATTTATAGGATTAATTTATTTGAAGCCATTTTTAACCATTGATCTGAGAAAATAATTGTATACAGGTGATAGTTCCGGAATTTTTGAACAAGTTGGATACCTTGCATGACATCCATATGAGAATCTAGATCCGATGAGGTTATTTAAGAACGTAACTGGAGTTTTCAGGTTGATATTTTGGTTTAGTAGCATCTTAGTGTACTTAGTCCGGGGCATAATGATAAACTACATCTGGTAGTAAGGCCTCTGATTGGGAGATTGGAGGCTTTGAGGACCTCTTAATTGCTGTTGTTCCCAGGTCCACCCTAACCCGGGGTGGTAGCATCTGTTAGGGTCCCAGCTAAAGGCAAATATTGAACCCCCAACCAAAAACAAAACACTATGAAAGTATAAAAAATTTATATAAAAAATTACAAACAATACATATTTATAGTAAAATTACAAACAATACCTAATTATAATATATATTTAGTTGAAGCTATAAAATTGTGTTCAAAATATTTAGATTTCAGCATTAAATAACCCATAGAGGTTGATATGCCATTAAACAAAATCAACCAAAGTTCTTACAGTACGGAACAAAAGTACCTCTAGTGTAACCTAGTCTGTGTTCAACTTATGTCCTATAGAAAATTTGCTAAAACTTATCCAGGCACCAAGGTAATTAAAATTAGTCTATCAATTTAACATGCTGAATTTTTATGGCAAATTCAAAGTAGATGTCATCACTACCCTCATTCCAATTCCAAATCATTTAGAATTTCAAAGGTTTATTTGAAGTCCTACTTCTTGGAACACTTGATGTAGAATGGCAATCTTTCTTTTTCAAAATCATTTTTGTACCAATTACAAACACCTATATCATCGCTATATCGCCCTTATGCAAACATCTATGTCACTGGCCTCTAAAGGGAAAACAAGAGTTCAGCTATGTTTAAACCTATTTTATAAAACATGCAAAGCATAATCTAAAAAAAGATCAAACAGATTACAACACTCATTTCTTCCTTGCTGTACTCTTGATGAGGTTTGAGATAATTTGATTTTTGGGTGTTCACCAAACATATATGATTTTATTGATCAATACAGTTCCACTATCAGATTAAAGCAGTCAATAGAGTTAGAGTTTGGAAGAAGGTTTCTTATGGATGAGAAAAGGAATTCTTTATTGATGTTTCGGTCAATTCATTTTACAGCCTTCCTCAATAATTTTGAGCAGAGTTCTTATCATTCCAAGATTTGTTTAAATGAACTCTTTCTTTCTGTTTCTCTTGTTACTACAGTATTTCAGCAAATCTATTCTGTGGTCTTCTTCAGGAATTTTTATTTCTTTTTATGTTAAATTTTTAAAGCATTTAAAAATGAGGTACATGGCCCAATATTTGGGAAGTGGGGAAGGTGTTGGATTCTCACTGAACCCAAAATTCTTCATTGTTTCTTTTATCATATTTATTCTTAACATTTGGTAAAATCGCCAAAAGATTTCAATTTCTCTATTGAAATTCTAATTAAACTTATATTTACAGTAAGAGAATAGTTTCTTATATTACAATTAAAAAAATTTCTTTGATTGTTTTATATACTGAAAATTTTAGCATTTTTCTTGGTAATGCAAAAAGGAAATTGGTGGCAAATATACTGATTGGACCAACTCATTCACAGCATTGCATATAATGCAAACTATTCTATTGTGTAACACAACAAGAATCCATCAATTCTTTACACATTGTTCATACACCTGAAGAAAGAATGTTGATCGGATCAGACAAAACATTATGGTAATAAAAAGAATAATTTCAGCCATCATGGAATGATAATAAGTCTTCTCAGCTTCTTGGCTGGAATCACTTGTGCCTTGTCTTTGGGTGAGACATGGCACAAATAAAGTGAGTCTAGATCCTGGAGATTCATCTCCTAGGTAGCACCACCCCATTACATTAATGGGGTAGGATCTGATGCTTACAGTGATAGATCAATGGAATTGGGCTATTTTTTAATCTACCCACATACTTTGTGTTTGGATGGATTAAAAATAGCCCAATTGCCATACTAAAACCACCTTGTGCCACATTCCATTCTTATAGGAAGATGATAAAATACCTTCATAAAATTAAAGGTATTTAGACATATAAATTTTTCATATTCAAGAGTTGTTACAAGTTAACTTTTTGCATTCTATTTTCATTTTTCTAAGGATTAAAACTGAAATAAAAAAAAAATCTCTTCTGTGATTTGATGATATTCTAATTGTAACTCTGTTTCAGTTAATGTTTTTATTGCCAAGGTGAAAAAATCTACTTGTGATTCTCATGCTGAACTTTTTTATTTTTTTTTTTATTACCAACAACCACACCTACACATTTTATGTTGTTTAAAAAAAATAAGAAAAAATATAAGGTAATTAATGTCTCAATTTCTGAGATGACAAATTATCATTACTATACACAGATTTATTCAAACTGTTATCCTTATCTTGATTGTTATACACCTATATCATTGCTATATCCCCTCTTATTGTCGGTAATCTGGCTGTTGTACTAATTAACCCTTTTTCATGTCTGTTGTATTTGGTAATATTCTTGGGATTTTAACCGTTATTCAATCCATGTGGACAGACACTTATCAGCCATACTAGGAGTTATCTCCCCTTTTATGGACAGCAGAATGAGAACAGTAGATTAAATACACATTTAGTTGAAAATTTGAAAATGTTACTAAATACAACAGACACCTAAAAAGGGCAAAAGGGTGATTAAAATAATCAAAATGAGGATTTCAGTTGAAATAAATCAGTGTATAATAAAACGGAATCAACCTGTGTCTAATTTTTATCTGGTCTTACATTTTGAAGATGTATTTTTTGAAAACTTTCAACATTCTTTTATGGTTTGTTATAAAATAATTTAAACAATTTATAGAATAACATTGGAGATTAAAATAAAATGCCTCATTTTGCTGAAATTATTTCAGCAAATTTCAGCACTTATGGGAAAAAACTACTTGTGTTGTATATGAAAAAGAGTTAATTTTTATTCAAAAATCTTAAATGGATACCTAAAATATGAGACCAAGCCAAAAGGTTACCCAGGCTTTCAAAGGAGGACAAAGGTTTTTATTTCATTTTGTATAAAATCCATGAAAAAAGTATTGAGAATAAATATTCTCTCTTCTTGTTAGTACAAATGCTAAAAGGATAAGCAAAATTTAAACTGTTATGGTTAATATCCAAGCAGACTAAAAATGGAATCCCACACACACACACTTGTTACTATATTTTGGCAATCATTCAATATTAATTTAACACAGAAATATTTGATACAAAAAAAATTATATTAAATATTTTTCACAGTTATTAATGAATATTCGTTCATTTAAAAGTTACAAAAAGAGAGTAAATTAAAGAAAATCCCAAGTCAAAAAAATAACCTGAATAAATTATTATTTTAGATGTTAATGTCCTCCTTAACATTCTGTAACCTTCATCAATCTTCATTCATTGATTTTTGTTAATTTTTCTACTGTTTCATTTTTAACTTTAGTAATATTTGTTTTCCCAGAGATCTCCTGTGAATTTCTCCTTCTTTCCACCATAGAATGAAGATGCACTTAGGCATTTCATAAACATAGGGATGAACCTTGTAAATATAAAACATAAAAACGCTGTTGTAATACAAAGTTAAATACTGGGAACTGTTAATGATCACAATCACTCAGGAGGCTGAGTGGATGCTGCCCATTAGAAATATTGTCTGTTATTGTTAGGCCCACATGACATCACATGCCTACAAAAAAGACATTTAAAAACTTGATGGGTAGAGTTCTAGAATATGTGCTGCAATTAGAAATAATTGTATTTTTAAAATTTTTTCCATATTGCTATATGATCATGAATATGACATTATTTTTTTAAAATAGGAGGAGGAGTTCAGTTTGTTCAGTAAATTCATTGTAAATTGGTCTCCTGACAAAAGACTCCTCCTAATGAAAAATATTTATGCTCCTTGTTACCAA
This sequence comes from Acanthosepion esculentum, assembly GCA_964036315.1. Classification (NCBI taxonomy): domain Eukaryota; kingdom Metazoa; phylum Mollusca; class Cephalopoda; order Sepiida; family Sepiidae; genus Acanthosepion; species Acanthosepion esculentum. The sequence continues at coordinate 57,285,147 of OZ038505.1, forward strand.
GCATCTGCAAAATAGCATTTAATCATTTATTTTTCCAAACTTTTTTCATATATTAATATCAGCAAAGCACTACAGAATATCAATTTTTTTTTTTCAATTTTAAGAAATCATGTTGTATGACCATTGGTAGGAGGGGGGCTTCTATGGGGTCACCCTACAGACACTCCCCAATCTTTTTTTTAAGAAAGGGTCACCCTATAGAACCCACCAACCCCCAATAAATTTACAAAGCAAACAGGTCCTCACTATTAACTTTTGTAAAATATAATAAAAAAAATAATTTAGGGGCTTAAAAAATTTGAAACAAAAATGGTTATTGTACTGCTTATTCTAAAATTCCACCATTTGATGGCTGCTGCTATTGCAGATTTGTAAAATCAAAAACTTCCCAGTTAGGAAATTTTAAAGCAAAGATTTTCTGTACTTAGTCAAACTTGCAAGAATGGGATTACCAAACTGGGGTACTTTTGAAAGACCTACCTGCTCTATGAAATTTTTAATTTTGCTACTTTTTAAAATAAGCTTGTCTTGGGCTATTTGTAAGGAGTAAATCAATTCAAAATTTGATAGCACTTGCCTTTCAAATGTAGCCCAGTTTGGCAACTATCATTAACAAACAAATGGGTATCAAGTGGGAGATCAGTTAACCAAGTAATAAATAGATCCCCCACTTTTTGCCATAGTAAATTCCATATATTCCTTTACTCTAAAATACATACTTGTTTGCAGGATTGCCAGATTGGGTTATCTTGAAAAACCAGTACCACTAAATTTTGAATGTAGCTACTTATGACTTTGAGGTAGGGCTACTTTTTATTTTAAATAAACTGGACTCTCACTTGTACTCTTAACAAAGGAGTCAGTTCAAAATTTGATAGCACTTGGCTTTCAACTGTAGCCCAGTTCACTACTTATAGCTCAATATGGAAACCATGTTTGAAGATCATTAGTATTTAATTAACAATCAAGTGGGGGATCAGTTTGCATTTACAACCAAGTAATGAATAGATTCCCCACTTTGTCTATAGTAGATTCCTTATATTTCTTTACTCTAAAGAAAATACTTGTTGACAGAGTTGCCAGATTGGGTTATTTTTTAAATTGTTAAATTTTGAATTTGGCTATTTGTGACTTTTAGCGCTACTTTTTAAAATAAACTGGTCTAACATTGCCTACAAATGAGAAGAAATTTAATTCAAAATTTGATAGGACTTGGTTTTCAGATGTGGCCCAGTTTTTTACTTATAGCCTCATCTGACAAAGTTGCACAAAAATATATAGGTGTTTATGCTATCTGAACAAGTGAAAGTTGATTTTTGTCAATATTTGTTGGTGACTAAGGAAAGGAAATAAGAAGGTGATATTGTTGAAGCTGTATGTTGTAATGTATAAGTAAATACAGAATTAATTCCCTTGTAACTGTTTATAGAGACCCATCACATTTCAATGAAGCATAGAGCCTGCAGCTACTAGCAGCCATAGTTAGTTCCACCATGGGTTGCTACAGATAAGCACACAATACGTCTTGTTTAGTCATTCACTTTTACTCACAGTTGTCCTGCATGGTGTCAGGAGTGGAATTTAAACCCACACCCACATTCATGGACTAGAACTTGTCTGGTTTTAATGTAATGGGATATTGACCTGGTAACTCCCTAGGGCCTTCACATAATTGTGGATAGTCTAGTGATAGGTTTACTAATAATTCTAATAAGCCTAAGTTCCCAGGATTGTGAAAATTTCAGGTTAACAACTTGAAATGTCAGGTACTTTGCTGTTGACAGAGCATTTCAGTTTTACTTAGCCTTTGGGATGAATGACATGATGACTGTAACTCTTCAATAGGACTTTGGTTATCTGTAGCAGACTGGTGCCAAATGTATGCAGTAAATTTTTGGTTATTATATTGGCTTGTGCTGCAGTGTCCAGCTTGAAATGAATGGTTCTAGTGTCATTTACTACTATCTTTTGTACCCAGTTGGATATCACTGTTTGTTTCTAGCAAGATGTTGTCTAAAATTTGTGTTGCTTTTAATTTTTCCTACTTATAATGGGATGCTGTTAAGTTCTAAATCCTACCAAGAAGCTCCCGCAAAAAAAAAAAATAATATTCATATGTTGAAAAGTAGTTCAAGCCAAGGACTTTTCATAAACCTCTCATATTTAATGTACTTTTCTGTGTTTTTATGAATAATTTGAAATAAGTTATATTTAATAAAGACTTTATCATTGAAGTAATAAAAATTGTTTCAGTAGAAATTCAATATTTAAGTATGTTGCTCTTACCTGATGATCAATTACTTTGATAAAAGCATGAGTTCTTTGTACACATCAGAAACAGATCTGTTCTGTCTAAATTTTTGGGATAAGGAGTTATCCTTATTTACATTATTTGGACTAATATCCTTATCTTTGTTGTTATTATCACAATGTTTCCCTGAAGGTTATTCAGATCAGCAGAAATTTGAAGAAAGCAAATGGCCAAAACATTGTGATGCTATTAATAATAATAATAATAATAATAATAATAATAATAATGAGGACTTTATTTCAAATGTAAATAGGAATAATATCTACTGTGCACAGGATAATAAATAAGTACCCCTTTTACAACTTTAGATACTTATATAAAAGTTGGATATTTTTCAACAAAAAGGTTTCTAAAAGTTAGACATCTTTCTACAATTTGATCAACTTCAAATAATCAATCTCTTATCTGAAACCCTTGCAATCATATGCATTTCATAATAGAAAATGTTTTCAGATTTCAGAATAGCAGTACTAAAACTCAAGTATTTCAGGGACCAAATGCTGTACTAGTACAGTACAATATTTAAAAGTAATCTAAGTTAGATTTTAACAAAAAAAAAATGATATTAATCAACTGATTTTAGTTAAATTTTCAGGATATATTTTTATGAGAAATATATGACTTCAGTTTCCGACCATAATATCCATCTTTATTTAAAAGTATTAATAATTTGTTTGTGAGATGTCGGGTTTTTTAATGCAAACAAATGCAATATAAATTTTTGTTCATAAATCCCAAACATATAAGCTACAGAAACACATATTTGATTTATACAATATCCCATAAACCTGAATAAAGGATTATTTTTATATGTTAATATGAGCTTATTGACCTTCATCAATCTTTCATTCATTGATTTTGTTCATTTTTCTGCTGTTTCAACTTTACTTGCTGTAATTTTTATTGCTTTCTCAGACACCTTCATTCACTGAATATCATTTTTAACTTTTTTTATAAGTTCTATGCCAATTAATGGTTTCTTCTCTTGTACTTCTCGCTTGTATAACTCTCTTCTGGATCCTTGCTTCCCAATCAACTTTGCATTTAAATTTTTGAAGATCTATGTCAGTCATCGTCTTTTGTTTCTTTAAATTTTTTTCCTTTAATAATATTTTTCTCAGATTCTTTCACATTCAGTACCCCCCCCCCAGTGTCTTAGTGGCTTTATTGCCTTGCTTGGGATGAAATTATTTTTAAAAAATCTCTTTTAATGATGGATTACAAGGTTTCTATACAATTAATATCTGAACAGACTGGGGGACATTACATTAATTTGGTGTCTTTGAAATCTTACTGTCAATGTGAGCAATCATCAGATTTGCACAATAAAAAAAACATTACCTTGCTTTTATATTCTTGTTAGCTTAAATCTTCTTGGTTATGACCTTTACCACTCAAAAAATATCTTGTTCAAGAACTTACAATAATTCTCTCCATCTATATGGATACCAATTATAAAATATGAAGGGACCTATAATTTTTCTGCCTACAATACTAGTCCAAAACATTACTCCACCCAATCCCTATTTTGTTGGTTGACTATTTCCATGAAGGATCCAACCTGAATCCCAGATACTAGGTCCATCCAATGTAGCTCTACATTCATCATTAAAAATTACAGTTAAGAAATCAGTTTTCATGTATTTCTTTGTCTAATTTACACATTTTTATTTCTGTTTGCTTAAACTTATATTGAATAAAATTTTATTCTATAAATAAAGTGGAATATGCAAGCATATAAGGCGTACATGTTCCACTTTTTGCAAAATGTTGCGAGGACATTAGTTTGAATGTAAATAATGTCAATTTTGATTGGTAAATACCAATTTTATTGCAAAGACATATGACTTGCATAATAAAATCTGACATAGTCAAATAGATAGTCATACAAATATTCACACTCACTGGGTTAGTTAAAGACTTTCAATAAATATTACTGTTTATTTGCATAATAATAAAATGATTAATAAAGTGAGTAAAGACAAGCCCTAAAATTAGAAACTTATTTTATTATGAAGTAAAACATTGCTGTCAGACGGAGCATCATCTGACTGGATGACCCACTTGACTCAACAGTAAGTTAAATCTTTTGAACCGTTAAGTTTAATATTGAACTTTTTTCGTCTTTTTTTTTTTTTACTATATATCATAAATCTGATTATCTTTGGCTTGAGGAGATCAAACACTAATAAAAAAAAGCTTAATGTAGTGGTCATTCACAACTTTTCTTTTAATCTAGCATGTGATGGATAAAACCAACTAAAATGTTCCTGGTACTAATTACAGAAAGGATCCTAGATCTACTTCATTTTCTGGATGAGAAGTATTGCAGGAGAATCCAGGAGACTAAGGGGTAAGCATGGGTCCCACTGGGTCAGGTTTTGGCACCAAATGTAAACTTTAGTGTGCAGGCGCCTTACACAAAAGAAAACAACTTTTCTTTTTCAGGATTTGGAATAAGAGATTGTGGAACTGTATATAGATATTGCAACATTTAATACATCTAACATCTCTGTCTTATGTATGCCTTCTCATTAATGAATAGTCAACTTTAAATGTCTTCTTGATAAAAGAAACTTCCAGGGATATTAAGTAAACTCCAACTGTGTTATATTTTTGGAGACCCGTATGTATTATAGTTATGTGTTGTACAGAAATATAAAGAATGTTGGGTACTTACATAATACAAATGTCTAGGTACCTTTCTTTAAATATGTTATATGGTACCATTTTTTGTAGATGCTCATAAAATATTGAGTACCGTCCTGTTAACATGTCTTTCTGTAGGTACCCCAACCGTGTATCTCTCTGTTATGTTTGTTTGTGTATTTTTTTTAATTTCTTTTCATTTTTTAAAAAGATACTTCATTTATATGTCTGCTCACCCATTGTCTTCCACAATTTCATAAATCTTTCACTTATTGTGTAAATATTTGTAATTTCTGGCACAGTGTCTTGTTAATTCCTACAAAAGAATATTCAGAACAGGGGAGAAAAAATTAGTGTATGTGTTGACCTTATCGTACATATTTTATGTTCAATTAATAACGCAGGACAAAGCTTGATTGTTGAGATACACAGCTGAGTCCATAAGCAAAAACGGATTGCCATTGAGTGTGTAAGGAGATAAAATCATTTGTAGTAATTAGAGAGCACATTCCCTGGTATTCTGGTTGTGATCAAAGTATAGTATCTGTGCTCTCTTACCCTTAAAATTATAAGGGATGCCTTGTCCCAGGGATTCCATCAGCACCTCCCTCATTGCAATAAAGAGGGTGAGTTGGTAGATACCAATGCTAGTATGGCATTGGTCACTAGGACTGGGCATTTGATTCTTTTTCTTTGGCCCATATGTATGCGTATGGGTGCACCACATTAAAAATGATCTTGTGTCACATCCAGCCACTATGTGGAGGTGAGTAAATAGCAGATCAGTGTAGCATCTACCCTCTCCAAGTTATAAAACATGCATAACCTCTAGGATTCCAACCCTGTGGCAGCATTTCCCTCGTTGCCTTAAGAGGAAGGGTCGATGTGATAGTTTTTTTTCTCCTAGGCCAATATGATCTTGTATGGGCATTCCATGTTTTAACAATTTTGTGGGACATTAAGTAAACACTAAATGCACACATCCTGGCCTTCTGGCTGGGACCAAAGAGTAGTATCTTTTCTGCTCTGCAGTGTTTCCAGACTACAGGGCAGAATATCAGTATCATGTTTCTGTCTTTTGGAGAATTTATGGCCTGTGATGTTGTAAGCTTTGTCCAAAAGATTCCTAGCCTAGTTTAGAGGATTTCCCCAATGACAGTGTCACAGACATAAGGTACCACATTATATGTGTTGAACTTGGCCTCATGTGGAGAGGTAAAGAAATGCTAGGACCAGAGTATAGTATCTGTGCATTGTCAAATGTATTGTTCACATACACTCAATATATATATATATATATATATATATATATATATATATATATATTTTATATATATATATATATATAAGAAAGTAACTACAACAACCAATCCAAAAATTGGACGTAAAAATAGCTATAAGTACTATATAACGATAAAAAGAAACATTAATATGTTACTCAAAAATCGAAAACCAGGTAGAGTAAATAAAATATACTAAATAAAAAATAAGTAAATAAATAAAAAAATAAATAAAAATTAATCCAAATAAATACATGAACAATTTAACGAATCATCCCCGCTAAAATAACTATTAGAACTAATAAAAATAAGCATAAATAAACAAAAACAAGTAAAAATAATAAATCCAGATAAATAAACAAATAAATAAATTAAAAACTGTCCCCCACCAAATTAACAGAATAGACTACGGTAAGCGATCTAAACATTGAACGAATAAATAGCTTTAATTATCTTCCCAGACCAAGACTATTAAATAAGCGACCTAAGCAAATTCCCCGCCCTAATTTTTTTTTTCTATGTTAATAAAACCTCAAAAACCAAAAAGAATAAATAATACAAAATGAAAATGAAAAATAAATTAACCCAAACAAACAAATAAATAAATAAACAAGCCACAATGCACCACTGACCCATATATATATATATATATAAATAGTCAAGGGAAAATCCAACATTCGCGGCCTGACGATTGCGCCTAGCATGAAACAGCCTGTCTCTTCTGAGTGTTGACTTCAATGTTCACTTATATATATATATATATATATATATATATATATATATATATAGTCTATTGGGGCAGCAGATCATTATTCAAACATATATTGTTAAATACAACAGACAACAAATGTCTATCATGTTTGATCATGAGCCATTCTAAGCTTTGTATAGTGGCTTTAGTTTTATGATGGCTCATGTGAGTCAAAAGCTTAGATGAAGGAGCAGCATAATAAAAAAAAATATTCAAATTTGGGAGTTTTTGTCTTTATTTTCTTCCGAAACTAAAGCCACTATATGAAGCTTAGAATGGCTCATGATCAAATATATATAATAATATATGTTTGAATATATATGTATATGTATGTATGTATATGAATTTATAGGCTGAATTTCCTAGAATTTATTACTTTTTCATTTGACAAAGTATTCAGTCTTTTTTGGATTGGTGGAGATGAATTTTGGTAATTTTAAAAATTGTATTGGTTAAATTATATTTTTAAGGGAAACAATGTAAAATGCAGAAAAAATCTTTTTTCTTTTTCATTTTGTATCTGAGAAGAAAAAATTAAGACAATTTTTATAAAATATATAAAATTTGTTTATTATTAAACCAGAAACAAATACAACTAGAGGTGCAACTTTCACACCAGTCAAAACTCATTGTAGTTACTGTCTCTTAGCTGAAGTCTTGTTATAGTGAAAGACACCTTGTCTAGATAATAGACTCCCCCATCTATTATAAGTAGGAGTCAGTAGTAGTCGAGGGAAAAGAAGTAGTCAGCGACCACAACTCGATTACTCTGCGTAACACTTTATTACAAGTTCCTAACGTTTTTTGTACGTTGATCCTATTTAGGACTCATTTAGTCCGAATACAGTTTCCACTAAGGAAATAACTCCACAACAAGTCTTCACTGGTGAGAATTGCAGAATCACTATACATGGAATTACCTGCATAGTTTGGTACCAGAATGAATTAACTATGGGTTTTTATTTTTAGCAGCATGGATTTGGAAGAATAAAGTATATTGATTATAAGAATTAAATAAAGGTCCAGGATTAATTTTCAGTTTCTAAAAAAACAATCTGGTATTATGGATTTATACCTCCAAATCCTGTTGGAGGAACCCCTACTTGGTTGACCTCCACCATTTCCTATCTCTGGCCATACTGGACCATGTGGTACCAAGGTATCAGCTCAGATCGTCATGCCATTTTGCTTTTGGTGACCTTCTAGCTATTTTCCTCTGCTATGATGTCCACTCTGTTACTCTAATACTCCACCTATTGTCTCTGAGACAAAAGACATGGCCAGCTTATCTATGTTTTCCCTTCTTGATGGTCTTGGTTATGTCCTTCATGCCAGTCTGCTATCGAATCCAGGTGTTGCTCTTCCTGGCATGTAAGGTGATGTCGAGCATGATTCACTCCATTTTACATTGGGCCACTGCAAGATTCTCCACAATGATGGTGTTGAGTGCCTGTGTCTCACTTGCATAAGTCATCACCAGCAGAACATATTCAATGAACAACTTTCTCTTGATTCCGATTGTTGACTTGGGACTTCTCATGATGTTATAAACTTTTCCAAAAGCCGTCCAACCAAGCACAATCCTTCTTTTGGCCTCTAGAAGTAATCTCTCTTGCAATCTTCTTTCGAAGGTACACATAATCATCTACTTCCTCGATGGTCTTTCCATCTACAACAGCTGGTGATTGTTTAGTGTGGCTGTTAAAAACATGACTGATTTTCCCAAGATGCATGTTAAGGCCTAACTGGTTGGCTCAAAGTGTGGATAGCATTGAACATCTCCTCCAATTCTTGTGGTGCATACACTATTAGGATGATGACATCTTGTAAACAAGATGTAAACATTTTTAGGGAAATGTTGCTCCTTTTTCTAACTTGATCTTGTTGCTGTTTCTGAGATCCTTTAGTAGGGTGACGTAAGCAGGTTCCAGTCCTTGGTTCTCCAATGCTATGAATAGTAGGGTGAACTCCTCATAGATTTCTACCTATAAACCGTTAATGACACAACATCACAAAAAAGAATAGTAGGTATCAACAGGTCAAGCAAGTTGTAATAATGAAAAGTGAAGAATAATGGAATTTGGAAAAAGAATAAATTTTACTTAGAAATGCAAAGTGATTCACTTTTTTTTCCTATTGAATAATCTTTAGTCTTTATCTAAAAGAATTCATTTAAAATTATTTTATTTTTCTTAGCTTTGTACAATTAGCAATATTTGCAGTTTATTCCGAAAATTAAAATTATGGCCATTAAGAATTTCTTCTCCCTTTATTTTTTTTCTCTTTACTAATATCACTTTTAGGATGTAAGTAAATATTTTATTTCTTAATTTTTCATTTTCAAGCTTTTGCTCAAGAACGCATTTAAATTTCTTTTCAAGAATTTTCTATCAGTTTTTATAATTCAATCCCTTTTATATAAAGCTACAAAAAAATCAAATAATTTTTAATACAGGTTACAAGACATTGTGCTGCTCTTTTCAAATGTTCTTAGCTAAGAATATTGTTTTGTTGTAATTTCTATTTTAGTTTCACTTTAGACTCTGGTCTTGTAGTTTAGAATAAAAACAGACGTCTGGGGGTCAGCAGAGTGGTTCCTCCTTCAACAATATTTGAAGCGAGTGCTAATTTAGTCCATTTATTACCTAAGAAATTGAGATGTAACGATGATAATTATTAAATTTGGAAAAAGACATTTTTGGAAAGGAAAACAATTGGGCCACTTAATGTTAACATTCAAAAATACATCATTAAATGTTAATTTGCATTTCTCTAGCTAAAATCGTGGGAGAATATTTAATTTGTTATTTCATATTTAAACATTTTTATAGTCATGGTCTAAATTTAACAAAATATGTGAAAGGAAGTACTACGAACACCCGGCAGAATTATTTGTGTACTTGTAAAATCTAAATAAAAAATACTTTTTTTGTTGTTTTGTTATATTTTTTGATGAATGATAAATTTGCATTTATATTTTAAAATATAACTTAATTTTTTTTTTCCTTTTTATTTTCCAATATTTTGAAGGTACATTTTTCTGTGCTTTTTATCAAAACACTATTTGTGAGTAAATTGTAAACATTAGTATGTCACTTTCAAAGTTGCCAAAAGACAATAACTGAAAAATACTGCCACTTTCCCATAATAATTGCTACATTTTATGTATGAAATATGTATTCAAATGTAACAACTATTATGGGACAGGCTTCATACAAATTATAGGAAATTACAACAGATAACAAATACAAAATTAAAAATTACAGATACATTTCTCACCATCCTCACTTGCTTTGTATGTTGTGAACTTGGCCGACTCATGAGAAATGTCGGTTTTATAAATGGGGAAATCTTTTTTCTTTCTTTTTTTTTTTTTTAATTGTTACGTATCTCATTAATTGTTGGATTTTGTTTATGGGACCATCTTGCATTTTTCAAATTTGTATATTTTTTTTATTTTTAAATTTGAAGAATTTTTTTATGGTTCCACAACCTTGCCCATCAGACAATTTTAAAATAAAAGCAACCCTGAATGTTTTTTCATCTTTATGCTTGGTTTATTTTTTTTTTTTTTTTTAAATAATGAAACATTTTTGATATTTTGGGAACTTTTTCTTATGTCTTTTACTTTTGCAGAAACCTATGAAGATTTTCAAAAAAAAAAAAAAAATCTCATTTTAAATCTTATTGAAAAAACTTATTTTAGAGTTTCTGGAAGCTTGATACCGTCTTTAATTTGTTGGTGTGATTCTAAAAGGGTGTAATTTGACATATATCGTTTCTGCATGTTTCCCAGTTTTGAATGAGCAAACCGATCTCTATAAGAACAATAATATTCTGATACAAAAACTTTTTGTGAAGTTGGACCTGCTTTTTATTCTAAATTTTTATCGTTTAAGATGTTTATTCTCATTTCACAAAAAATACATTTACACACTTTTAGCATCACACTGACAAATTAAAAAAAAATAATTTTTCTTTTTTTTTTTTTTAACTCTTCATTGAAATTCATTTTATATTTGTTGAATATTTTCTATTAAATGCATCACTTATGGTCTTAATAATTTCTTTAAATTTTAATAAATCTAATAAAATTCTCTTTATATTTACTTGATTATCAAAAACATTTTGACTTTTATGAAAAAATATTCCTTAAAAAAACGTCTTTTTTGTTTTTTTCATTCTAGAATCCTTAACTTCCTATCAGCTTCCAGGTTTAAAAAAAATATATAAGTGTCCAAACATTATTTTAGAATGTTTGCAATTATTTCTTTTAAGCATTCCTCCCTCCTCCTCCTCCGGCTGGTGTCTTTCAACACAACAATAAAAAAAAATTAAAAAAAGGTACAGAAATGACAGTGATTTTTTTTACTCTTCACTTGGCATTGTCATTTCATTACCGGGATCCAATTCTTTAGAAATGGTATGTGACCTTTGAATGAATCTTTCTCCATTTAGTATGAGTAAGATAGTCAGAAGTTTGATAATAAAACTAATTTAAAATTGTTTGAGTTTTCTGTTTAATTTTATTTGTTTAAAATCTTAGCTTGTTTTTATTGCTCTTACTTTAATAAAGAGAAATAGCCATTGTAATCAAAATCATTATTAATAGTATTGAGAGACATACAACTCAAATATCTCAGACTTTTACCTCACAATGTTCCTTTATCTTTGCCTAAGTGAGTTTATAAGAACAAGTGTGAAGGACAAGCGAAAATAAAAGTTCAGCTTTTTGCCTTGTACATCAATTACTACATTAATTTTTTTTCCTTTTTTCTTCTTTCATTCATTGTATTATATCACAAGGACTTATTGAAGGCCTGATTTATTTTTTTAAATTCCATGTCCATTCAAGCCATGAACGATCATGTCTCACTACAGATTTTCATTCATTATCTATGAATTGCACTGCATTATGGGAAATGGAGTGGAACTGCCAACTCCATGAGTTTGAATTCAGTTTCTTTCTCTTAGATTGCCATTCAAGGCTAGAGAAACCAGTCTATCCTGCTATTTAACCAATAGCTGTGGGAGAAAAGACAGATCCATGCCTTCCCCAAAGAGATTTCTGCAAAATGAATGCAACAGACTGATCTGGAATATAAATACAACTTGCCAGTTCTACTCTTGGGGTCTGAGTAGCTGGAAATTAACAGGGGGAAATTTTACAAAGTAAAATAAGTGAGGTAATGAGATAAAGTCTCACCTGGGAACAACAGAAAAAGAAAGCATACATTTTGAGCAAATGTTAGTCAGCAATTTAAGTGACAACATTTAAGTCGGATATCAATTAATTGCTAATTCTGCAATTATGACATATGTAAACTTTTTATCCTATTAAACTGATGTTCAGAAGATTGATTTACTTTTTTTTTTACAGTTTATCAACCATTTGTGAATTTTAAAACCAAAACATTTTGGATTGTAAAAATATTTCCTTTATTTTTTTTCTAGATACAAGTCCTACTATTTAACCCATAGCTGGGGAGGAGAGGGATTCATAACATTTCCAAGAGTATTTACACAAGTGAATATAACAAACCCAACTGGGATTCAAACTCGGCCCTCCTGTTTCTTATTCTGAGCCACTACCCATTTCACCACCTGCACATCGACATTCAGAAGGAAACATTTCGATTTTAAAATCATTTCTTTCCCTTCTGTAGCTACTGTAGATTTGACAAAGATTACACCTTTTCAAATACCCCAGAAGTAGATTTCAAAGCAATTAAATGTACACCACAACAACTAATGCCAAAGATGTGGAGAAACAATTCAAACGATTAAAAGTTAAACTGTAATACAATGAAAGATAAATCAACAAAGTCCTGTTTTATTCTCATTAAACATCAGAACACATCTTTGCATTTGGATGACTAATTCAAGCCAAACTCAGCTGTGGAATATGAGGGTCACAATCTCACCATTACTGTTATTATTTCTGTAGCAAGGTTTTCACAGAAAGGTGTTGCTAGTCTCATACCCAACTGGTTTTGTATTCAGAGTTGTTCTTCTAAACTGGTTGCCAAGCAAAGCTGAAAACCCAAGTCTGCCCTAATATTTAATTCATAGCTGGGAGAAGAGAGGAACTCATAGCTTTCTCAATTCAAACTTGGCTTGCCAATTTCTTGTTCACGTGCACATCTTCATTTTAATCTGATGTGCATTAATATGCTGTGTGATCTTAATGTACAAGGTCATTATCTAAATTTGCAAATCTATGTGAAACTAGTTTCATTGTTATCTGACCTGCCTGGCAATTCAACCTTGGCTTTAAATTTCATGGAATTTGACAACTCGATTGGATTGCGCCCTGGCGATTAAGGAGCAAAAGCATAAAAGTCCCGGTGCAAAAATGTCTGCCAGAACCAAATCACAAAATCCATTAGGGGTTTCAAGCACAAACTTGGTTTATGAATGAACTGAAATGTTATTACATACAATAAGAAAATGTTCTTTTGTGCCCAGCAGAGTATTGACCAATTCATTCACAAAAAGTCCCTACCTTTAAAAAGCATCACTTTTGGGTTCCCCATTTTGGATATTGCTTTTCTGGTGAAGTACTTTTAAGCAATCCTACACTGGAATGAAAGGAGGGACGGTGGAGTAATGGATGGTGGTTTGGATTGAGGAATCTGTAGAGCCAAGTTCAAATTCTAGTCGAATCCATTACATTCACTTAGGGCTAATACACTTGGGAAAGGGAGGAATCCTCCTCTCCTCCCAGCTATGGGTAAATAGCAGGACAGACCAGGTTCTATAACCTTGGATGGCAATTGGTCTACCACAAAGAAATGGCAACCTACTGCAGGAAAAAAATCTGCTTCGTCAGTCATGTATTGAAAGATACATGATTGCCTAAGCGTGTATCACACATGTCACATGACTGACTGACTAACATTGGAATGGCTTCAGTGAATAGTGACATTTAATCACTCCAGATGAATATACTTATTCAAATAAACATATTTGAATATGTGCATGTGGCCAAATGGATAGAATGTTTGGTTTCTAACCCTAAGACCTGTGTTTGAATCTCCCCATGATAAGTTTGTCAAGGGAAGCGGGGACTTCTTGAAGTTAAGAGGTCTAGGGAAGCAATCCTAGCATGTAGCCTATTTCAAAAGTACCTGAAAGCCACACCATGGATTCACCTGAGCCTTGTGAGTGAAATTGAGTAGATAAAACTGTTCAGTGCCCATCAATGGTTGTGCTAGCATGAAGTCACCAGATATCATGACCAAGGGTTTGAGTATACCAGTCTTGTCTAAACTATTCATCATACTAGATGATGTGCTCTCTCTCTCTCAGAAACTGTAACTAATGTCTGTCCAGCATAGTTGTATAGTATAAAAGCACAGATAGGCTCTGTGAGTATTGAACAAACAAAGATGTACCTGAGCAGGCATCCACAACAGCGATTTGCCAGCTGCCCTAACTGATGCGCTCAGAAACAAATAGCCATCTATTATGTAAATTTGTAACATCTCTCCTTATTTGTTGAAGAATTGTCATTTTGTGCTATAAGACATTGATGCTTTAGTTTCTTCAGGCAGATATAACGTCAAAGACGATTCTTTTCAACTCAAAGGACTTGCCAATTTTTTGTTCAATGTAATTTTTGAGGTAGTCAGAAATTTTGCAAAATCTCTTGGCCTTTTAGATCTTTTGTGTGCTTTCCTCAATCAAAGAGATCATCAATTTCATATTCTACCATCTCAACGTCTTCTCTTTAGTAAGCTTGTGATATGCATTGTTATATCTGTACAGTTGTCCTAAAAGATTTATTGTTTCAGTCATAAAGTGAAATGTCACTTTATCTGCTTCAATGTCTATTAAGTCAATAAGGATGCGTGCATTGCAGTGATTAGCAATGCAGAAAGTGGAATTGTCATGCTGAGTTCAAATTCCAGAGGCTGTTGCGTTTGCAGAAATACCTTTGGGAAAAGTGTGAATCCATCTCTTCTCCCACCAGCTATGGGTTAAATAGCAGGGCATATTGAGTTGCCAACCAGTCTAAGAGAGGAACAACTCTGAATTCAAAACTAGTTGGGCATGGGGATGGCCACACCAACTTGTAGAAATCTATTTGCTACCAAAATTATGCCAGTAACGATGAGGCTGTGGCTCTATGTTCTACAGAGGAGTTTACGGGACTTACATAATTTACTATTAACTTCATACAAGCTCTTGGTTCTAAATAAAGAATCTCTACTCCAAAGTTATCCCATTATTTCTGCACAGTGAAGCAAAAGTAAATTGTAATAGATTTCTTTCTTTATCTTTTGACATATTTTAAATATGGTTTAAAATTGAGTTTTAGTTGAACAAAATTTTAAATTGTAAAGACTGATAGATTATTAGCTTGGTTTGAAAAGAAGACATTCTCTGTTGGAAGTTAATATGTGGCAAGGGGTGTCATTCATCAAGCATCTGGAAATTTTATGAAATACAGATTGAGAATCCTTTATCCGAAATTCTTGGGACCAGAAGTGCTTCAGTTTTCATATTTTTTTTTAGATTTTGGAATACAGGCTATTTGTATATAGCAACTATAAAATGGGGCAGCTTGGGAATGGAACCCAGGCATAAACACGATATCCCTTTATATATCATAACACAGCTTATACATATACCCTGAAAATAGCTTTATATCAATAACATATATGCTGAAAGTTGTTTTATATAATATTCAATAAATTTTGTGTACATACAGATACTGTTCCGACAAGCTACAAGTGTAATGTCAATCGACATCTGACATCCTGACCTTGTTCCCCGTCCTTCTCTGTATCCTTTCCTCAAACACGCCTCTTTACTCTTGCTCTCAATCCTCTGTAACCCCTTGCATGCTAGTGGCACTCCCGCCTTGCTTGGAGTGAATTGCTTAAAAAAAAATACAGGTACAGACACTAGTCATGTAATGCTCAGATTTTTAAGTGGCAAAAATTAAGATTTCACGTAAAAATAATTTTTTGTACTTTCTGTATGTGTATAAAAAAAAAAACCCCCAAATGCAGGATTTTTTTGAATATCTTTACTGCACACTAACCCCCTGGTAAGTAATCCATGAATGAAAGTGTTGCTGTAACGATTACTAACAAAAATAACTGGTGCCAACATAGGCTATGTAGCTAGGTTGGGGGAACCCCCACCCAGGGCAGATGAGTTCACTTACAACAGTTGCACATCACTAGGAACCTTCCCAGTGCGTTTTGAAATTTTCCATTTGTGGCAAGTCATGTCAGCACCTGAAAAACTCAGATTTTGGAGGTTTTCAGATTTGTGAATTTGGGATAAAGGATACTCAACCTGTAGTTAATATATAAAAGCTGGTAGATTATTAATGTTTTGATGTATTGGATAACTGACAATGACTCACTGCTGATATTTCGATGGGGTGTTAAAAGGGTTGGAATGACATCAGCAGCATTTGATTTGGTAAATAAAGTTGCATATATTTATTACTAAGACATTTCTTTTAAACAATGAAATTAATGTCTACCATGTCATGTGGACGACAAAAGAAATAAGATAAAGAGAATGGAATGACAAGAAGACCAAGTTTTATAGAAAACAAACAACAAAATATTTTTACTAATTTTAGCAATTATGGTCAGTGACTAAAAAGGAAAAAATAGGAAATACTTCAAAATAACTTCAGTTGGGAGTTACTAGGTTTTTGTGGTGTAGTTTACATATCAGGTCAGCGAAGGTTAGTAAGCAAACTGCTCGGAAGCAGATTTCTGCAACACCTGACTTTGCCAGCCAACTTGCTTAATTTTGGCACCAACAAATGAATACAAATACCTGGAAGAAAGACTTCCAAATTTAAGGTAATCCAATCACATAAATAGTTCTTTGAGGCATTTTATCTAAATGACTGAACTCAGAGAAGTTTCATTCATAAAAATAGATTCTCTTAACTACTGGCCTAAAACTCTAGAGACTCACAAAGAAAATGTATCTAAGGTATATTCAGAGAAATCAAATGTTGTGCATTTCTCAGTGGGAACTTCATTGCAAACTGTCACATAACAGCTGGTTATATATATAAATAAAATCACATTGTCAGATCATGATTACATTTTTGACTAAGCTTATTTAATATCCACCATTATATCTCATGGAGCTTACTGGAAATTAAAATTCAAGATGGAAGTAGTAATTGGATTGGTAATATATATTTACTTATAAAGAAACATTCAGCACTCATTGACTGAACAACTAGTCCTGATATTGGTTGAAATTTATATAGTGTATTAAAAATTTTTTTCAGGAAAATAGATTTCTCAAGTCCACTGTTATTGCTCTTTCTAGTATTGGTAGGTTGTAATGTAAAAAAGACAAAAAAAAAACTAAATAATATAATATGTAAAAAATTTGTTTAAAGTTATGTAGAACCATAACATCTTGATTATGTTATTTTCTCTTGGCATTACTTGTGTTATCCATTTTAGTTGTTGCCACTGTTGTTATATGATCTCTGTTATTTGGTATATTTCTTTGTGATTTCTGTAGAGCTGGTTCACTTTTTTCTTTTAAATCAAGCTTATCTTAATTTCACAAACTTTAAATAAATTTTAGTCTTTCACTTTTTAAAAAAATTAGATTTTAAATATTGAATTTCAATATATATATATATATATAAAACAAGAAAAGCACACACATACACACATCAAAACTTCAAGTTTTAATGTTTTTTTGCTGAATTTATTTTTGTTTGACTCCAAATTAAAATCTCTGGATTTTCACAACTAAGTTACCTATCTTTTTGTTTGCATTTAATGACACGTATATTAATTCTTTCACTAAATTTATCTTAATGAATATCAAAGAATATTTATCTATTAAGGAACATGAAAAAAAAATTCAAAAGCATGAAATAGGTTCAATGCAATTATCATTCTAATTTTAATAGACAAACTTGATACATTTGCAAACTTTTAAAATTTAAAATAGTAATGTCATATATCTCAGAAAAAAAGAAAAACCTTAAACTTTTATTGGAGTCACTTGTAGATAGTTTTTGAAAGCTTTTAAAGATGCCCATTTTCCCCCTCTTTTTTCTAAAATGTACCGTCCATGACAAAAGCAAATTCTTGAGCATTGATCACGTTCACCATGGCACATTTTACAAAGTAAAAAAGCAGAAGGGAAAGAATAAAAAAAAAAAAATCAAAGAGAAAAGTTCAACAAATATTTATATAAAAGTCAAGATTTTGAGTACAAGGAAAAGACATTAAATTATGGCTGATATATAGAATTTTTTTTAATTTATTTAAAATGAACCACTCCTTAAAAAATTTATCTTACAATGAATATTGGAAAAAAAAAAGATTATCTCCCTTGAGTCAATTGCTTGTAATGACTGCAACACATTAATTTATGTAATAAAAAAGTTGTAGACACTATTGTTTTTAGGAATATATTTAACAAAATAAGTTATTTTATGAAATAAGATAAAAAATAAAAACAATGTAAAGCTTAGTAATTTCCCTCGACTTTACGAAAAATGGAAAATAGCTGAACTTCGCAAAATTAAAGTTCACAGCAAAAATTAAGTTTTAACAAAAGATTTCTTACAACCTTAAGTATTTCAGATTTTAAATGAATTTCATTTTTAAAGCTTCCATAGTTGTCTTAAATTAATTTTTGCTGCTAACTCAATTCTGTTTGGTGGATGGTTATTTTAATGTTTTTCTACCAACACCAAAAAGGCCTAAAAATATAAAAGAAAAGTAAACTGATAAAACAACAACAATAAATAAATAAATAAATAAATAAAGCCCCTTAGTCTCACCTGTCAAATTTTTATTTTTCTGTATAATGAATAAGAATTCATAACAAACCAGTTTTTAACTTCTCACATTGATTATTATTATTTTTTTTTTTTTTTTTTTTTTTTGCTAAAAAAATATTTTGGATTTAAGCAAGATAACAATTTTCCTCTAATTGTTTTTTTGTTTTTTTTCGGTTAAGCAAATAGTTAACTTTTTTTTTTTTTATTAAAAAAATATATCTAAACATACCAATTCTATTTTTTAATTTATTTGGACAGTTTTTTTCTTCTTTTGTATGTAATTATCTAAAAAGATAAATGTTGACACTATCATTCCATAAAACTGAAAAAATTATTTTAGGTGAAAATGGACCTTAGAAATGAATGAGGATTAAAATGACATTTGAACAATTTTTTCCTGATACTAGAAATCTGAAGACTAGGTGGAAATCCAAAGACAACCAAAGCATGCATATATATATATATATATATATATATATATATATATATATATGAGAGTGGGGGAGGTGTGGACACGATGTACATTTATTTTTGTTTGGCTGAATCTTAAAGTATTTCAAGTGTTATATGAAGTGGGAACAAAAATATACTAAAACAAAACCCTACCAAACTAAGAGATAAAAGTTTTCTTAAAAAAATTGAAAAATTTAACTACAGGTTGTAAATGCCTCCTTTTTATTAAAACTGTTTATTTCTTGCAAACAGAGCCAGTAAAAGTGCAGAAACATTTAAAATGACTTACATTACTTTTTTCTAATGTTTAATGTCTTGAGTATCTATATTTTTGTAGTGAGAATTTAAAAAAATATATTTCTAAATTCTGCTAAAATGGTATTAAATTCTAACTGAAGTTGTGAACATTTGATTTCAAAATAGCATTATAGTTACAAGAGTTTTTCCTGTCCACCAAAAGTGGGGGAGGGATAAAATGAATACATGCCAAATGGTAATGTAAAACACACATGCTATAAATAAAATCTCATTAGAAATGAAGCTCCTAAACTGTGACATCAAGTAGCTCCTACCCCATACCCCTACCAAAAATCTTTTCTCACAAAATATAAAAGATGTTATCATTGATGAGGAAACTCTTGATATTAGATCAAATATTAATGTTTTAAAATTATTTGCAGTTATATTACATGAAATATATAGAAACAATAGCAAAACTTAATAAGATTATGCATTTAGTAATTGACTATGTAATAGAAATTATTACTATTTAAAATTTTATAGTATACTCTCTAACCTATCATCTTTGAAAATCTCAAACTGGACTGAATGAAACATGAAGTGCAGATCTTGGACTGGACATGCAAAAGGTATGTAGAGACGTTTATTTAATAGACCAAGAATCAAAATAGAGAGGCTGTAAAAGAAAAGTCTCAGCTGCAAACAAGTTTTGGATTCTGATACAGTAATCTAAAAAAGTAAACAAAATTTCACCTCAATATTTAAATTTCTTTGACACTAAGAGGAAGAAAAAAAAATCTAGTTCAGATAACATGTATAATTTTGAGAAGTTATCACTACTTATATGGCTCAGAATACTGAACTTTTTTTCTTTTTGTTATTACAATGTTTCAGCTAATTTATGTTTAGTTTTCTTCCAGTGAGAAAAAGACATCTCTACAATTTATTGTGCCCAACCCAAGATGAAAAACTGGCTATGTTCTACAGAAATGAGAATAAATAAATTTATGATAAAGATTCAGTTTAGACAACCAGTTTATTTTCATCAGAATTCTTTTTTGTATGTAATGTTTCTGGGAGTTTGCACTTTTGAGAAAAATTAAGTGTGGTGGGTGGGTGGGTGACTAAGTAGGAGAGTGAAGTGTATAAAAAGTGAAGGTACAATTCACAGAATATATATATATATATATATATATATAACTGCATCCCTCTTTATAGTAGCAGATGTTTGATTCCCAATGGGATGTCAAACTCAACACTGATTTTGTATCAGCCTTAATGGAAAATTTTAAAGTAGGGTAGCCTTGGAGTTAGGTTTTTTTTGTTGTTTTTTTTATTTTTTTTATAACATCATGAATTGATTATAGTTATTTAAAAAAAAAAAAAAAAAAGAAACTACTCTATATGATCCCATAGTAGAGCAATCCTTATAGTGTAACCCGGATATAAGAGAGTTGTCAGGACCGGAGAAGAAGTCTCTTATATCCGGGTTTGGTCTATTATATATACATTAACACAGGCTCTAATTTGGGACCAGAGAAAATCTCTCTTATATCCGAGTTACACTGTATAAATTTTTTTTTATCCATTAAACTCTCAAGTACCAGTGTACACTATATAGCAATATAATTATGTCAGGTTGTTTATGTATCTATTTTGTATGGTTTTTTTTTTTCTTTAATCATTTGAAGTTTTCAAATTTAGGTACTTTGTGTCAACAAATGCAGGAATATGAAACAAAAAAACCTCATGGTATTGGCAGGGAGGGGAGAAAGAGGGAAGTACATAATTTATACAATAGTTAGACCTTTGTTGTAACATTTATGTTATCAAAACATGACAGATATTGTTTACCTTTATTCATTTTCTTAATAAACAGATGAATTTCCCGTCTTTCGAGATAAAAGATGTTCAATTACATTGATTCCTAAAGAACTAATATTGCCAACATATCAAATACCTTTTGTGAGCAATTGTTATCAACACCTGCCTGCTTTGTGTTTATCTATTGTGGTGAGTATAATTGAAATACTGTTTTAAATAAGTTTTTTTTATGCCAAGTAAAAATTTGTGAAAAGATACTTGTGTATAATACCCTTTTTTCTTTTTCCTTATATCTTGCATTATGCGTAAGAAAATATGGTATCTTTTTCTGGTTTCCTTATTTTAAAAATCATGGAGATTAATGTCGAAGATAAAAAAAAAAAAAAGTCACTTGTCGTAAACACTAAACAAAAGGTCCAGTTGGGTTGCCCAACACCAAATTAACAATCT
Source organism: Acanthosepion esculentum (assembly GCA_964036315.1). Classification (NCBI taxonomy): domain Eukaryota; kingdom Metazoa; phylum Mollusca; class Cephalopoda; order Sepiida; family Sepiidae; genus Acanthosepion; species Acanthosepion esculentum. The sequence goes on from OZ038505.1 coordinate 57,306,908, forward strand.
AAATACAATATTTTCATTTATATAAAAAAAATGTAAGTAATTTTCAAAGCACATAAAAATGCTTTCCCATAAGCATTATAACCAAATCTCTTCAGAAGATGCTGATGGGGGTTGGCATCTTAACCACCATGTCTCTCCTTTGCCCACTTGTCTTGTGGAAAAAATAATATCTTTCCTTTGGTATTTATATATCAGAATATAGAAAGAAAAAAAAAAAAAAAATTTTTTTTTTTTTTTTTTTTTTTAAATTGATTAAACAGTGGAAGAAGGCTGAAGAATCGATCTATCAAATGTGCTTAAAAAAAAATTTTTTTCAATATTCTTGTATTATTTCAAACTTTTGTTTTCATCTTGCTTGATATTATAGACAACAACATTTCAATCAATTACTGTCTGGTCATCATCAGGTGTACATTGGCTGTTATGGGACATCTTGATTATTGTGATAATACCACACACACACACGAGATATCTGTTATTGTTCATTTCTGCTGAATTGGAGTTTCACTACCAGATACAAGGATTGAACTTGTGACCACTAAATGTCAACAACTCATTTATAACCAAGTTATTATCCACTACAATCAATACAAGAACATTAGTTTGAAATAATAGAATATTGATAATTCTTCATCTCGGAATGAAATACTAAAAAAAAAAAAGTTTAATCATATGAACAAGAGAAATAACCTAGTTAAGTAGAAGAGGAGGAGAAAAAAAAAACATAGTTAAGATAAAGAATTTCATTTGGCACCTGAAGGCCATTTTAAAAAGCATACAATAACTGTGCAGGTTAACAGCAGTTACCTGTAATTCACACACTTATTCTATGATAATCCTAATATTTTAGGAGAGTTTGTTACTAGAAAAGAAAAAATTCAACAAGTTACATGCCAATTTTAAATAGAATTTTTTGAAAGTTCAGCTAAATTTTATTTCAAACAAATAACAACATTCTCTAATGCTCGAGAATTTCACCAGGATTTTTTTTTTTTAACATCTACAGAACCAACCATGGACTTCATAATCAAAATCTGATTGATGCTGCCTGTAATCTCCTTTAGAAACAATGAAAATATACTCTTGATGGAAATCTTAGACATTTGTGCCCACACAAAAACACACACACACCCCATGCCATGTCACTAATTATTTTTACTACCTTCACTCATTGGCAGCATTTGTTTAAAAAAAATGCAAGGATAAAAATTTTAATAAAATCTAAACATATGAAAGTGAATTTATATCTTTTCCTTGTTTGAGAATTTGCAACAAAAATAATGAATATTTATCAGAGCGATTATTTACATTATATATTGGAAAAGTTGGCAAAACATTGGCCAATTGATTCAAACTTTATAAAATGGTAAATAAGGATTTCCTTATACCAGGTCACATATTTTAATAAGATATAAATGTTTATGAATTTCTGAATAAAAAATTGTTTTCATATATATATATATATATATATATATATATATATATATATATATATATATATATATATATTGTAAATATAAAATTATTCTTGTAAATAAACAATTTAATAAAGAAATAATGCTTAATATTTCTGTTGTAAATTCTTAATAAAAAATGTATAACTTTCATCTTGTTTAGGTTTTATTACAATTCTAATCGCTTTTTAAAAAGAAGTTACTGAGGAGTGAAGGTAGTTAAAATAATAGTAGTGTCAAGGACCCCACCCCCCCACCACGCCAAAAAAAAAACAAAAAAAAAAAAAACAACAACAACTGTCCTTTTGACATTTTTTTTTTGTGGGCATGAAGGTCCAGGATTGCCTACTTGTTTATGACAGTTGTATAGAATTGTTACTTCTCAACCAATCTTGCTGTAGAATTAAGACTTTTCAAACTTTACTATAATGCAAAAAGGGTTTTATATATATAGAAAAAGGAACATTTGAAACCTTAAAAATGTTAATCAAGTCATTGGAAATTTAAAGTAGAATCACAACTGCAATAAATCTAAAAGGCTTTTACTTATAAAAAATAAAGAGGAAAGTTAGCATAAAAATAAATTTAGCAATATTAAATTAAGTATTTTAAGTTTCCATTTCAAGTATCTTTGAGTTTCAAATTGACAGACTGAGAAATTATTCTTTTTGGAGAATAATAATAATAAAAAAAAAAATAAAAATAAAAAAATCCATTTGGGACATCTTTATTTCAACAATACCTTTTATTAAATATTCAGAAAATTTCCTACTATCCTTAATTTAGGACAAAGAACTTAATTACTGAAAATTAATTTTTTTTTTTTTAAATTCCAATCATCCTGTCTATTTGAAACTCAAGTGCAAGAGATTTTATTGAAAGAGTAAGAGCCAATGCAATTTCTTTAGAAACTTCTAGAATTTTAGAACTTTGACCTGGTTTGATATTTCATTGTTTAAAATTAGATTTGAGAAATAATAATAATTAAAAAAAAAAAAAAATATTGTGTTTAAAAATGAATTCAGAGATGCCTCATAAACATAGCTTAGTCTGGCACAAGTTTACAGCAGTGAGCTATCCCATGAAGAATTGCATTAACACTAAATATCAGGCACCTTATTTGCATGCATGGTTTTTAAGCCAGTAATCAACCTGTTCATGAGGGCCAGCCAAAATCTATCGGTTACTCACATGTGGAAAATCCTTTTTTTGCAATATAAAAGATCAGGGAATATATTTTTGAAGGATTTATTTGGTCAACAGAACCACAATATGTATTTGCAGAGATAAAAAGCAAATCTTTTTTACCCAACATCTAAATAAAAAAAAAAATAAATAAATAAAAAAAATTAATACCGGGTTTTTGTAGGATAATTTAAGGGTAAGGCATCCAAAGATTACTGCAGAACCTATTCCTGGTCACTCTTTTGTACAATGGGCAAGTACTTCTTGGGAAATGGTACCTTGGGTACCAAGAAATAAAGAAAGGTAATAACTTAATTTGAGGGGAGTAATAATCAAATTTGTAACATAGCATCCAGATGATTTAGAGTAATATCAAATTTTTAAAACATTACATTGGATCAACCAGTCATATTGTTAAATACAGCTGCAAGTGCGACTAGTTCTTAACCAATTAAAATAAAAAAGGCAAGGGAAATCAACCTTAAATTTCAACTTTTGCACACTATGAATCAGTGATTTTGCATCTTCAGCAAGACTGCACAGGTCAATTTGTGTTTCTTCCATACCAATAAAGCTCTGTGGTTTATACAGCAACTATACCAAGCAAACATTGGTTACAGTTCAAGTATGTGCCCTGCCAGGGCCACATATCGTTTTGAATTCAAAGTTGCCCTTCTAGACTGGTTGCCAACCACAGCTAAAGAGCCCAATCTATCTTGCTAAGCCATAGCATGTGGGGAAAGAAAGAAGAAATGGATTCATATGTTTTCTAATGGTATTTGCCCCAAGTTGAACGTAATGAACTCAACTGGAATTCAAACTCGGCTTGCTGATTTCTCATTTCAAACCTGCATATCCAAACATAATACTGATAACAAATAGAAGTATTTTATGGCCTGCTTGGGAGTTAAATTATTTCTTTAAAATATCACCAACACAAGCATTCAGTGTGTAAATCAGACCTGAAATCTTGAATTTTCATGGCCGTTCCTTCCCATTTGAAAGATTGGCACAGCACCGTTCCTCTCCAACCATAGTGTCAAACAAAGCTAATTTTAATATCTGTAAAAGAGCATTTTGTTGATGTTAAATGCTTCCTTTTTAATGTGATAATTCACTTCTATAAACTTAGTTAAAATATCAATAAAATAAAATAAAAGATAATTAAGTAGTTGGGTTTAAACAATGTAAAATTGTTTTATTATAACTATTTTATATGGTTTAAACCTACAACTGCCATTAAGTTTAGGCAAGCATTAACCAAGATTTCTTAAAACATCTTTGTTTCAAGGAAATTAACCAACAAATATTAAAATTAAAACCACCATTGTCCAGCTTGGCTACCATGTGTCTCAAAACAAGTATACATGTCAATTTACATCTTTGGGTTATTAGCCAGATTTAAATATCATACAAAATATTACATTATCATTTCTAGTTTACTAATCTCAAAGTGCAGAGCGATTTTGTTTATCAAACCCTTAATTTTTTAATTTTTTTTTTTTTAGAGTATATTACAATAATCTGCCAATGAAAATAATTCATTACTTTCATTGCCTTTAATTTTTTTTCCTATAATCTACCCACAGACTAAAAGGGATAAGTTTGAAATTCTTTGAATGTTATCCAAAGAGAACAATGACCAAAAAAATAAAGATTAAGACATTTACATTCGGACTAAAGTATTTTTAGTTAATGGGTTTCACCAACAACTTCAGAAATTCAAACCAATGACTTAATCAGTAGATTAAGTAACTAAACATTGACATACTCCCAAAGAATATAATAGTTACCAAACTCTTGACTATACTGTCTGCCTCTTGCTTAAACCTATTAATTATTAAAATAAAAAAAGTCCTAAAATGTTGCCAAAATATTAATCTTTTGCCAACTTCTCACATTATTGATTATTGCAATAAGTCATTCTTTTGAAGCCAATTTGAAATTATTTCATAAGAGGAAGCTGATGAAACGTTCCCCCAACCATTAGGTAACATAACTTTAGTAAAGTGGATTAAAAAATTCTTATAGTGCTAGTTACTAACACTATAACAAAAAGTAAAATAAAAAGCTATTCATATTTGTTGGTTGACACTACTTCCTGATATATTACTTTTGACATGAATTAGCAACAGGAAATAATGCCGTTATTCAAAACTAAATAGGAAATGACTGATAAAACAAACCCAAAATTAAATTAGTATTGGTAACACCAAGTTGCTTTGCCAATATTTTATGCGATCTAAAATATTAATAAATAACAAATGTAGATATATATTAACCATATAACATATTAATAAAGTGAAGCTGCATATGACCATTTTTTGGCGTCATGACTATTTTCAATCTCTGGAAAAACTATGAACAACAAAACATCCAACTAAGAATTTATTATTTTTATTTACCAAATGAGAGAAAAAAAAAAAAAAAAAAAAAAAAAAATCAATCCTGATATCAGTTGACCAAATAAATCCCCCCCCCCCAAGAAAAAGTAATAATAGCAAAAATAAAGTTTTAATGATCTCATACTTCCAAATTTAAAAAACACAAATAAAAAAACCTAGACATCTTATAAGAAAATGTGTGCTATTTCAATAAAGGAAAGCATTATTCTTACAAAATATCTTAACACAATTCAAATTGGTGTTTATGTTAATTCTCTTTTAATATTTATCTTATATTAAAAAAAAAAAAAAAAAAAAAAAGCAATATTTTTAAGATGAGATCAGGTTAAAAAAAATTAAATAAATAACAGAAACAAACAACCCTTGATATTAAAATCTGTTGCAAGATATCGAGATGGTATAGTAATCCAATTCTATACATTTGCCAAACACGTCTGTCTTCGGTATATTTTCAAGTTAGTGAAAAGGAGTTTGACAAATTGTCTGTACATTAAGAAACCAGTATTGAGAACAAAATACAACTTGATGCACTTTTTAGGTGCTGCAGCCACACCCCAGTTTATTTTGACAGTCATGATGTAAGGGATTAGGGAGAGAGCCTTCTCAGCTGAAGGAAATAAAATATAAAATAAGGTTTTTAAAAGGAATGCAAAACAAAAGATATGTGGAGATGGGTAGAGAAAGGTGTGCACAAGGTGTATATTTGCTTTCATTTTAATAAATTATTTTAGCTGATTTGGTGTGTAGGTAAAACATGTTGGTTTAAGACACTGTAACAAGTGCAAGGCCAACATAAACAGGATCATTGTCCAAGTTCTTAGGGTTCACACTACACGCCATAAAATGGAATGAATTCATGAATGGATGGATAGATAGATAGATAGATAGATAAATGACTTATGAATGAAATACTACAATCAGTTTTTTTAAGACAATTTTTAATCTAACCATGATTTGCTTTGCATTTCCATCCTTGTATATTATTTTTGCAACTCCCTCCCCACGTTTATGAAATTAATCCAGAGCCCAGGGAGAGGGAAGAATATATTCTTTATTATTCTAATTGGAAAACTGACAGAAGTTTTTTTTTTTTCTTTTTTTACAGAGCCTGAGGGTTAGAACATAAAATTGTTTTTATCTAATATGAATGACATTTTTCTGTTTGCATAATTCTAAAAATCACCCAAAGAAAAGAAAAGAAAAAAAGATTTAGGAGGGGGGGGGGAGAGAGAGAGAGAGAGAGAGAGAGACTGTTAACAGTAAGAAAAACGATTTCTTTATCTTTTTTTTTTGACTTTACCTATTCTTTTCAATTACAAGTAAATACCACAATAAAAGTGCAGCAGAAGCTGATGATTGTAGAAACAACTGAAACCCCAATACTTATAAAGAAATGTGCACAGAAGATAGAGACTAAAATGACAGAATAGAGAAGAGTATTACACTATATGGAAAGAATAGGTTCTCCAAATATTGAAACTTGGGATCAGTGTTACATCAAATATGACAAGTTTACACAACACCTCAAATCCAAGCTGATAGAATAAATATCACTTTCAACATTAAAAGAAGTAATAAGACTCAATCCAAAATGATATATGTAGAGTTTGCAGAAAAGGAAATTGGGATGAGAAAGAGAGGAATATGGTAAGAATAAATAGGGAAAAGATCTAGGAGAGTAAAAAGTGAGAGTTAATAGAAAAATAAATAAATAAACAAAAAAAAAAAAGACTGAATAAAAAGAACATAAAATTGAAAAGTAATCTAAAGAGGGTGGAGAAATGATGAGAGAGAGAAAGGAGCAAAAAAAAAAATGAAAAAAATGAAAAGAATCCAAATTTATAATATTTACTTTTGTTTCTCATATTTAACTTTTCAGGCATGTTTATACATTTACATTTTGGCAGGATGAAAAAAGGTAAATGACAGATTCATGGTAGACTAACTCAGAAGTTAATTTTCATTCTATAAATTATGTGGCTATTTTTTGGTAGGGGTAGGAACTGATAATGAAGCTTAAGTCAAATAGTCAAGTAAATAAATTTGGTAATGAAAATATCAGTAATTATTTTACACAATCTTGCCTGAAGAAGTTGCTAATGGCTTTCAATATTCAACTTGTCTATAGCCGATTTAGGTATGTATTTGTAAAAATATGTAAAACAACTTAATATGTAGATATGCTATCAAATAGCAGTTCTCTATATTTTATAACAAAACTACTGTTGGGAAAAGTTTTAGAGTTAAGATTATTTTAATTTTTTTAAAATCATTTCACACCAAGCAAGCCAGTAAAGACAAGGGATTACCAAGTGTGGGGAAAAAAAAAAAAAGAAAGAGAAACATTAAAGAGCTGGAAGAAACATTGTTTTAAAAATAAATAAATATTAGTTTAGCCTTCCTATTTTCATTTGCTTAATAATAATAAAAAAAGTAAATTCCCAAGTTTTATAAAAATTCTCAGAATTTGCAGTGTTAAAAGTTTTCTGCATCAAAGTCTGAAAATATTTGTATTTTGTTAACATCTGATTATTTAAATTAAGTTTCATAATTGCCCAGCCCTAGACAATAAGTAATTGTTTATAAAGGTCTTTCATTATGCACTAACTTGCCTACTGAAAACCACTTGGAAAACTCAAGAAAATGTCTTTATATCATTTGTAAGGCCAACACTATTTATGCAGATTTCTACAAAAGTATGAGAATGTAGGAGAATGCCAACCAAAAGTCTTGTACCCCACACCTTCAGTAATCAGGATTTTAAACTGGTTAATGATAGAGTACAAAATGTTGCTTCACTATTATCAAAAACTAGAATCAAGGTTTCAAACAACTTATTCTAATAGGTTTAGAATTACAAAAGTAGAATCAGTTGTTTTTGATGAGGCATAACTTTTTCAGTCAAATAAACTGGGAAGAGGAGGAGGAGGAGAAAAAAAATTAAGCCAGGATTTAAAGAGTTAGCAGTCTGTCCAAGAATAAAAAATATAAGACCAATGTTCTTTTGTCCTTATTTTAGCGCAAAGGGACAACAGTGGACATTGCCTAGTCAGCAGTTCACAACCCATTAATGGTAGAAAGTATAACAGATGAAAAATACCCCCTCCTAAGTGCTAATAAGAAAGGGACGAGGTAGATGTCAGAGAGAAAGAATAAAGAAAATGCATATAGAGTAGCAATGAGCATCACAGTTTTTTTTTTTTTTAAATTATTATTATGGTGAAGTTTTAATCATGAAGTCAGAACAATAGCCATCAGATTATTTATATATGTGGGTGTGCACACACTTTTATAGGTTATCTAAAATAGTGGTATTAAAATTCACTGCCAGTCCAACCTATCCTTAATGCAGATAAAAATTTCAACATTTCAAGTATGATTATTAAGTTCAGATGTACCAAATGAAGTGGTGTTTATAAACGGACTTTACTCGTGTTAATTAGGAACGTAAGGAAAGCCTTAGCTTAAGTGGTAAGTAACACAAAACACTGATATTTTACATTGGATTTAGGAAAGGTATCAAGTCTCTAAAGACTGATATTTTATCTGCAGCATGGGTTCCCAAAAGAACGAATGACAGACTGTCTAGTGATAATCAAATATACATGCAAACTTAAAATATTAACAACTATTGTCATAAATTTTAATGTTTCTCATAATAGAAATGTCTTGATAATTCTTATGAAGTATAGAACTATTGGCTAAATAATTAGAATTTGTTCAATATGTTTAGAAATGTATATTGAATCTTATGAAATAAATATATTTTCATTATCAGTGTTGATAGCAGTCATCACAGGTTTGATTTTGGTAAAATAACTATTTCTTGTTGTAGTCTGTAATTTAGAAGTGAACTTGGTATTTTATCACCAAGTCAAAACAGACAATATATGAAACATTTTTTTGCTAAGTTCCCATTAAATGTAGAAGTATACTTTTGGTAATACTAGTTGAATTATAAATTTATACATGTTTAACAGTTATATTTCAAGGAGAAAGATTTCATTTAATACTAGAAGTATTAAGGCATAAAAAAAAAAAAAAATTACAAAGTTTTTTCAGACTTTAAAGCCTAAAAATAATGCCATTTTGTGATAACATTTATATTGCATTCATATACATAATAAAAGAAATTAGCAAATTTAGTTGCGTGCTTTCTAATATTCAGATAAAAAAATCATGACAGTTGAAAAATTTTGTAAGGGAGGTAACTAGCAGGATTTAGATTTAAAAAATTAACACCTAATTTTGCAAACCAATCAAGCTAATTTTTTATGATTTGTAAATTTATATAGTTTAAGTATTATTTAATTAAACCTGTTTTAGTAAAGAAAATATGCTAGAAACATTTAATTAGTATGCATAAAAGAAAAAAAAATGTGTCAGCTTACAATGCAATTTACTAAGAAATTAAACTAAATTTAGTTCAAATCAGATAATGGAATTTATATTTTGCATGAAGTCAAAACGTCTCCTTTCATGTAATAAACAGTAGCTTTTGGGATTTGTTCCACTGCTACCTTTGTTATCACTAGTGACTTAATTCAGTGTGTTTATGTGCCCAAATTTCCATATAGTTTAAACTATTCACATAAGATTCATGCTTGTTTCTTCTTATTAAAATGTTTCTTTTTCATAAAGATGCAGTGTAAACTTGCCTGCACAAAAGAATTGAGGCAGAAGAAACATTAGCATTGAAATAATAAAAATAGAAATTTAGAGATCGTGACATCATCTTTCCTGAATAAAGAGTAATGAAATTATTTTAGAATGCTGCAGACAGAGAGAGGAAAAAAAAAAAAAGTAATTTTTTGTGTTTATTCATTTTAATTTTCTGGGCAGAATTTACCAAGTTTACATGATTATTAAAGCAGAGAAGGATTTTGGCTCTCAAACTTCCTCAGATGTGTCATCAGCTTTTTAAGTGCAAGAAAATCTCACAATGTACTGACTGTTAATCTAGGCTTATAAGTGGAAAAGATGGATACATGGGAAGGTTTTTGTGACATGATTGTTGCTTTTTTTTTTGCTTTTTTTTTTATATAAGTTTAATTTGGGAATTTTCAAACCAAGATGAAAAATTAAACTTTTTTCCATTACATGGTTTCAATGATTCATTTGTTTTAATTTCAGTAAGTGTTGCTAATAATTGTACATGAGGTATAACTTTCATATTTTGTTAATCCAAATTTTTTTGGCAGGGGTATTATTAATATGGGGATTTTTGTATGCCTATATGCATGTACTTTAATGTCTTTTAAAATTCCAAATGAAAGAAAAATACTGATGAAAATAGAGTTTTTCAAAAGAAAAACAAACATATCACAGTCTTTTCAAATTATTTTTTTTGTTTTGTTTTTAATTTTTTTCTGTTTATCACCCACCCAACTACTCTTCATATACCCACCCAACCCAACCCCTTTCATCCCAAACAAACATACAAACAGAACATTTAACTCTCACAAATTGACATCTGACAAAGGAACAGATTGGTTGCTACGAACAACCAGATCAATCAGATACTCAAGATGGCCACTGCTCATGTCATAAAAATATTCCTCTTTAAATGACAAACCAGGTAATAATGAGCTTAGCAAGATGAGTGTTTTTTCAGTAAGCCTTGAGAGACACTGCTCAGGTGACCGACATACATTTACCTTTACATTTAATAACGGCGACCCTGAGCGAATTGTCTCATCCTCCTCCATACTACAACTACTACTACTACTGCTATTATTATTATTACTACCGGTTTTATTAATATCGCTGTTATCATTTTTGTTATTTTCAGAGTTTGCAGCAGTTGATGAGGACGACAAAGAGGACGAATGTTCTGATGTTGGTTCACCTGTAGATGTAACCAACTTCCCATTCTGTACCAATGAGACAGCCTCATTGAGGATAAGGTCTATATTTTCAGATTCAGCACTTATTGAATCCAAGAAAGGGTAAAGTTTGGGAAACAATACTGTTAGAAATAAATGTAGTTTGTTGCGAAGTGAGTTAAGTTGCAATGTGCTCTGAACAAAACGTTGGTAGTCTCCAGGCAGGTCAGACCTGCAAGGTGACCTACGGCGCCGTTTCTTTACAGGAGATGAAGACATGCAACAGGGGCACATGCGCCTGCGCCGTATCCGTGGACCTTCCTGTTCAGAGTTGGTGAAATAATTATAAGAGTAAGGTGCCTGTCGGCCATTTTTCCGTCTTGTCCGCTGCACTTTCGGCAGCTTTGTGACATGCTCCTGAGAGTCAATACCGCTGCCGCTGCCACTGCTACTACTACTACCACTGCTGAAAGCAGAATCCTCAGAGAAACAGGTCTGATGTGAAAGTTTCTCACAAGGATTTTGCAGAGGACCATTATCAATACTGGATTTGCAAGGATCATCTGCATGCTGTAAACGATTTAAAGACTGGTCAGATATTTCAACACAGCAATGGTGGGAACTAGATTTTCTGATACAGTTTAGTGAATTAGTATGGGATCGAGGTGATGATGAAGATGATAATGATGATGATAGTTTTTGATTATCATGACTTTCAGTGTTCTTTAGCAATGCATCATTAGAAAGGGTTTCTTTTGCATTGGCTGAAGTCTGCTGACTCGGGTGCTTGTTGGAAGAGGGTGCTTCTAAATCAGCTTTGATACGCGTGTTTTTATCTACTTTGGTCTCATCTCTAACAGATGTGTTTGCACATTGGCTTTTGACACTACTTGTATGATTTAAGAGAGCAAAAATATTTTTGTCTTCAACATTCCAGCGGGATACACCACTAGTCCGTTGCTGAGGAATACTACAGGGCATGTTTTCAGAATGTGTATCAGTGCCACTACCAATGTGCTGTCTTGGAGAATGGGAAGGAATTATTACATTTTGTGGTAATTGGGCATGTAAACATTTGTCAGAACCGGGCTTAAAAACATCACAAAGCCGAACATTTTTCAGAAATCGCCTTTCTCCGCCAGCAGCCGTGGTACATTCTAAGGACTTTCGCCAGTACTTTAGGTACTTTCGACGCACCAGGTTGCAGGCGGCCTGTAACGACTTGCCATTTGGCGTAGTAACACATTCAGCAGTATCTTTGGGTGATGTACCATTTGCGTCACACTCATTCCCCCGCACCTCACTGGAGCCATTTTCTGAAGTTTGGCCGTTTAGTAGTTTCTCTTTCAGCATAGTGTTTGGTCCATTGTCGGCTGGGTTTGTGGGCAAGGGTGGAGTTGGCTCTGATGGCGGGGGAGGAGATGGGTGACGAGGCGAGTCGGCATACAGGAACAGCTTTCGTTTAAATTCTGTGCTTGGTGATTTTTTCATGTTGGCATATTTTTTTACAACTCTCTTGCACGTCAGTTGCTTTGGCGATGTTTTACACTGAAGCTTTCCAGACATCTTTCTGTTTATGCCTTCTGGAAGTTGCCATTCATCAAAGCACTCACTCAGTGGCTTGATGCACACAGTTGGACGGGCAGAGTTGAGGACACTGTTTAATGGTCCCCGAACTGCATTCGTTTCAACAGCCATGGTAGACTGCTTTTTCTGGAATGTGCAGCCAATAACTGGACAAGCACAGCTCCCGTAGCTGGGTATGGTCAAAGAATGTCCTTCATCATTGAAGTGGTCACCCTGACTGGATACAATCTGTTGAATTTTGACTGTCGTCAGTCCAGGTAAGATCAGGTGTTTACACAGCAATCCATGCAGATATCGTAAAAGATAACATATGAAAGAAAAATTGTGTGCTTCCTGTGCAGTGTATGGAATTGATGTTTCTGGAGATGTGGCCTCTTGTCCAAAGTGCCAGAGTAAGACACATTGCAGAAATGATTCATTGAGTAAAAGGTAGGAGAAAGATAAAAACAACTGGCGGCAAATGTAGAGGCTGGTCCTCTCAGATGTCCATGCAGAAAGAGACACTAGGCTGAAAATAGTCATATGAGTCTGCCCTCATATCTAGCAAACACCTGAAAAATACAAAAACGAAATTAGGATATGTGAATATAATGGGTGATGACCAATTGGGAATGTGTTTTATGCTACAGATTACTAAATTGCTGTATACAAAGAGAAAAATAATATAAACAGTAAATCTTAAAAATGGAAAAAAACCTTTTCTATTATATATATATATATATATATATATATATATATATATATATATATATATAAAAAAAAAAAAAAAGGCTGTACATGAAAATGAACATTATTTTATATCTATTTACTCAGGCAGTATATGGCACAAAACCTTTCAAATAGGGAAAGGTAGAGTCAAGGACAAAACTTGCCCAGCTCTCCTCATGCTACAGAGGTCAAGACTTAACCCTGACCCTTTTTGTGCAATGGAGAGGGTGCTACTTGATGAAATGAGTCACATGGAGCTGGTTATTATACTTATGACCTTGGACACCAATGACATGGAAGAGATTAAGTTTATGTAAAAAGTTTTAAAAAAACTTTTAAAATCTATCCAAATAACTTTCCATTTTGTGTGTGTGTGTTCTTTGCAGCTTTTTTTTTTTAATATGGCTTATGCTACACATCACTTAAAAAAGTGAACCTAACCAGCAGCATTACAATATAAACTGATATTTCATAGCATGTTTCAGCTTTGTTTATTAGAGAAAAATGTAGTTATTTAGCAAACTATAGTTAAATCTGAAACAGAAAATAAAAGCCATAGAACAGTACATTTATACACAAAGGAAGCAACTCTTGTAACATTTACAATGTTATATTAAATATTCATAATTGTTTTTTAAGGATGACAATACAGATTCCTTATGCTCAACCTCTCAGAGTAGAAGTCAATAAAATCACTCCTTAAAACCTATCTTATAAAAGTAACATACATACATACAGGGGTGGGAAGAGCGGGAGGGGTGAAAAGTCCTGAGCCTGACCAAGTCAGATTAAAAAAAAAAATAATAAATAAAATAAAAATAGGTCAGAGCAAAATCCTTTCAGCATCTTGCATACAATATGCCAAATATAATTTTTGGCTTAATATCTAACTGTTTTTTTTTACTATTGCCCAATGTCACTGCCAATGCCAGGTGATAGTATCATTATAAAAATAGATCACTATACAGAGTTGTTTGCTAAGCTGGAAGATAAAAAAGGAAAAACATTTGAAAAGACAAAAATCTAATAAGGACATATGTTACTTTAAGTAAAATTGGTTATAATAAAAATTAAAATAAAAAAAAGGGGGGTAGCTGTAAAGAATTTGGTATTAGCATGCGAATTGTTTCAAAAGGCTCAATTTTTACAGGCAATTTTTTTTTAAGTTCACAATAGTTAAACACTTAAAAACTACACAGAAATGAGTGATCAATTAAAAATGCTTTTTCTTTTATATTGAAAATATTTTCTGATAGTTACTGCTACAAGGTATAACTTGAGGGGAAAAAACAAGTAATTAGAACAGATACAAGCTTAGATTTAATGTGCAGCATCAAATTATTTTAATACACAAATGCACAGCAAAGCAATGGTTAGTGTGTTATCATGAGTATTTGGCCTCTACGCACTCCTAACTCTACTCTGGTGTAAAAGTTAACTGATGAGAGATTTATAATTTGATTATGTAATAGCAAAGCATAACTATAAATGCAGAGAATAAACATTTCTAGTAAAACATTAACTGTACACAACTAGAAATAATTTCAGATATTTTACTGCTATTGTAATTGGAAACAAAAGAATTTAAGTTTTAAGTCAATCAAGTTATATAAATTACAAGAGGCAAACCAATGACTGAGAAAAATACAACACACAAAAATAAAAATAAAATACTGGTATCAAAACATTTAATTTTTAAACCTGCATTGCTCTTATCACTTCTTTAATGCACCAACATTTAAATATGGTTAGTTATACAAAGTATCTATTTAAAACTAAGAGAAAAAGGTGTACATTTAAAGATGTTATTGCTAGCAGGATAATTTTATTTGGGTTTCATAATTATCATTTAGATCAATTCATTTCAAATACTGAATTACGGTTGCAACAATTAAGCAATTGGTAATTGCCTTCTGTCAATAAGTGTTTTTATACAGTCAACATTACTTATTCTATCAGAAATGTCATTACTGGCATAGGAATCAGTTATCTTAAACAGAGCAAAGATAATTAATGTTCTGATAGTTTTATTTTATTTTTTAGGGTGGTTGGCACTCAAGTGTAATTGAATTATAAAAAGACAGCATTTGCCACCATTTTTACTATCCACAAGAATCAGGCAAGAAATGTTATCTGCTGGGGGTTTTCTCTTCATATCCCAAGCTGCTTAGGACCTAAGCACATACTTATTGTTTTAATGATTAATCTCGCCCTCTTGACCTGCAGTTACTAATATGGGGTACAATTCCAGGAGTTATTAACAATGAAATTTTCCCTAATGAGTCTGTAATACACACACACACACATATATATATATATATATATATATATAGCATAATGAGAGGCCATGTATACTTTCTTGATATTAAATAAATATATACAAAAACACAGAAATAAATACTTTCATAAAAAAAAAACACCCAATTTTGTTTCATTTATTTTATCCAGATATTATATATATATATATATATATATATATATATATATATATATATATAAACACACAATTTCTTAGTAATTTCTTTGTCATTTCATTCCTAATTTTTCTCTTCCATGGATGCCATGTCCTTTGGAAGCTTAAGACCAAAGTTAACGGCCTTTCAGACTTCCTCTATTATATAGGTGTTCACTTTTTGAATAAGAATTACTCCTCACAGGGACACACAGCATTTTTAAAGATGCTTAAGTGGGAGCATTCCCCATCACCAGGTTGGAAACCACTGCCTTAGACAAGTTAGCAACAGTTTAAATTTGTGCACAGCATTAAACTTTTTTTCTAAGAATACATTAAGCATTTCAAATCCTCACATTTTAGGGGGGGGGGGCTATTTTTTTTCCTAAAAAAAAAAAAAAAAAAAAAAAAAGCCCAACTTGAAAACTCTGAAAATGCCGAAGAAAATAAAAAGTAAAAAGTTTCAGATAAATGATTATTTTTCTGAAGTTCGTGTTTTTTAAATCTGCCCCTATATTAGATAAAATTAAAAAAAAAAAAAAATCAATTTCTAATCCACTAATTTGCTTATTCGTGTGACCTCACCGTGAATATCATGCGAACACAATATATCAAACATGAGATTCCCATTTAGTTTGAATAAAAATGACTAACAAAAGGGATTCCCTGATAATTTAAAGACAAATTGTTTAAAAGCAGATAGGCGTGAAAAACATTCTAGTAGTATTCACCGCACAAAGAAAAAAAAAAAAAAAAGAAAAAAAAAGAAAAATTGAAAAATATTTCAGTCCCAAATATTTAAAAATTAAAACAGATGGTTTCTGACATTTCACCCAACTTTTCTGTATATAATAAAAAAACTAATATGTATGTAACCTTTAAGTGAAACTGTTCAGTTTTTGTTACAATTCTAGTCATTGCTTTTTGAAACTAACATTGCTGAGGAGTAAAGATAGTTAAAATAATAGCAGTGTCAAAGGAAAAACCGTCCTTTTGATACTGTGTTTTTTGCAGGCATAAAGTCCCAAGATTGCTAAAAAATCCACATGAAAAACACAATGTAAATAAACTGTAAGAGAGTAAATTTAATCTTTCTTCATAATTTTCTCTTAAAAGAGTGACCCAGTAGATCACCGAGTAATTAACATACTACAAATCCTGTTTAAATATAAAAGAATAAAGGGAGTGCTAAAATTCACTTTTCCATTAATCACCAATCGATCCTCCAAATTTACAAATCAACCATCTGCCCTTGCATGGAGTATTGCTGCCATATATGGTCTGGAGCCCCTTCTCTTTGCCTCAAGGTTCTTGATAAGATCCAGAGACGGGTATGCAATGTAATTGGCCCTGATCTGGCTTCTCGTCTGCAGTCTCTCTCTCACAGACGCACCGTCGCTTCTGTCTCTTTTATAAATACTTCCATGGTAATTGCTCCGATGAGCTGCTATCGCTGGTTCCCAGGCTCCATGAATTCAAGCGTCCTATGAGGCTGGCATCCCGTTCCCACCCTTTCATTGTTGAAACTGTTAAATGTAGACGTCTCTTCTACTCCAATAGCTTCATATCTCACACCTATGGAACTCCCATCCTCATTCCTGTTTCCCTGATGACTATGATCTCCAACTATTCAAGTGCAACGTCCGTCGACATCTTCAGTTGCCTTGATCTATCCTTCTCCACATCCTTTCCTCTAACACTCCTATTTGCTCTCGCTCCAAATTTTCTGTAACCCCTTTCGTGCTAGTGGCTTCCAGCCTTGCCTGGGGTGAAGAGCTTAAAAACTAAATAAAACACAATACACATATAAGTTATGTAATTGGGCAATAATACCATTCTAAGATAAGTTTCATTTAAAATTGACAAGGTATTTGCGTTTAAGTTTTTTATCACTGCATTTTGTCTTGTTTACAAGAAAAAAAGAAAAAAGAAAAAAAAGACATTTCATGTACTTAGTGTACATGTAGGATTTATTTTAAAGCCTCTTCCATTTTCCTTAAGACAAATTCAAATCAACTGTATAAATTGATTTTGAAATGTTTATATAGCAAGGCATAAGTTTAACTATCAAATCTACAAACAAAAGTTTTTCATGAGTTTAAATAAATAAAAAAAAATATATATATATATATATATATATATAAAGAAATCTGATGAAATAATTAAAATTCTTAACTCGATTTACCAACACCTGTTTCCTCATAGCTTGAATTACCGATAAAAATATTTTATTAAAGATCAATTATATTGAATAGGCTTCATTTCAGCTTGGGGTGAGGAGGTCTTTAATCAAATTAATTTTTAAACACACTGCTTGATTAAGCTAAATCTCAACCTTTCCCCAAAGGTGATCTCAAACAGCTTTTAATAGAAAGGGAGATAACAACCATCCAAAGAAACCTCACTTTTAGAATGCTGACCCTGGGCATGCAAATTAGCATCCCAAATTATACTGCAGTTTGAAAGTTTTTATTTACCATCTGGATTTTTTTTTTTTTTGTACATTTTACTAATGTACATGTGCTAGTGGTCCAGGGCTTCTAACTTTAGCATTTTGAAAACACCTTATAGGGGATAAAATGCAAGCTTATGTGCATATAAAGTCAGCTCCCTAATCAATAGAATTGGGATAAATATAAAAAGCATGTTTCTTGCTTAAAAAAAAAAAAAAAAAAAAAAAAAAAAGCTTTTTAGTGACCCAGTCTATCAAATGGTTCCTCTATTAATACAAATTACTGGCTAAAATTAATTGCAAATTGTTGCAGTATTGTTTTTAACATACATTTACTGAACATTGCTACAAATCAGCCTTCCTGGCATAGGACCATCTTTCCAAAACCAACAGTCAACATGAAGAGGATTGGTGACATGCTGTCAGGAGGACCAGACTCACCCAGCCACATCCACTCCTCTGTGACTCCTGCTCAAGACTCTTCAGGATTAGACTGGGCCATCACAGTCACAGGGAATAAGGTGAGAGGGTAACAATCCTGATGCACGGATGCCAACTAGACTGAATCATTTTATCTTACATTCAAGAATTTTTGTACAATTATTCTCACAGTAATAATTTTTTTCAGTTTTAATGTTTGGTATCATTAGTTCTACAATGCCTGTCCTGTAATAGAGAATGGAACTATCAAAGTTTCTTTTAAGTTTTTAAAATTAAAGAGTTGTGCATGTATGTGTGTGGATATATCATCTTCTAACAAGAGAGACTCCTGTTTGCTGCAGTGTGTTATAGCTTGATCACATGCAATAGTTCCCAAATGTGTCAATAAAAATTAAGTGGAAGTTAATTAGTTGTATTTTGACATTTCTCAGGTACAAAGTTTGTATTTCATATGAAAAAATAATTTCATCTATAGAAAAATATTAGCCTTTTAGCAAGCACATTACACAATGATATACATTAACCATTACAAATAATGGGCACTAAATTCAAATATTTTATTACAGAATAATTTGGATACTAAGTCCTATAATTCAGTGTCCATCAAAATATAAATTCTTAAAAATAATCCTGGAGTGATTAAAAATTACCTAAAATGTTAAATTCAAACATTGCAGAATATTTCAACAAGAAATATCAAGTGTAATTTAGATTATTATAAGAATATTATCTAAATTTTTTGGTGATCAAATTAAGATAATTACAATTGTTAAAATCATAAATGAATTTTCATAACTTAAAACATGTGCTCATTATGCTATAACAAAAAGATAAAAAATTAGCAATGGAAAAATTAGCTTCCAAATGGCATTACAATTTACATTCAATATCAAAAAAAAAAAAAAAAAAAAAAAAATTCAAGTTTAACAATCCCAGATAAACCTGACAAGGTCAATAATTTCATATCCATTCCACCTATTTTTACATTTTCTTTATTTCATCAGGTCTATGGTTATATAATAAAATAAATATTGATAGAAAAGTTATCTTTTTGCCACTAAAGACCTGGTCATAATAGATACATTTTTAGCCCAAGTCAGATGCCACTTTTTGTGAGAGGAGGTATTTTTAACATCAGAAACTGATAGATATATACACACACACACACACACACACATACAATGTATGAGGGTCAAGCAGCTCAGTTCCTAGAAACCAGCATGTGATTTGATTATAGCGGTGAAGGCTTTGTGCAGAACCATCCACAATTTTTGGAAGGGATGAATACAGAAACCTGGTGCACGACATGCCACAAGGCCCCCAAATGACCCTTTGCAGGTTTTGAATTCAGAGTTGTCCTAGACCAGTTGCAAGGCTATAGAACCCAGTCTGTCCTGCTATGAAAATAGATACTAAAAATTACTATTAGTTATATTTTACTTTGTGTCCACAATACAAAAACATGACAAAAGTTGATTATTTTGGAAGTTTTTTTTAACCCAGATAATTCAAAGCATCCTTGAAACACAAAAACCCAGTTTCTATCTCTAACAAATAGCTAGTGCTTGGTAAGATTATAATAAAAAAAAGTCTATAGTAAATTTACATGAACAGGAGGTTGTGATATGTTTTGTACAAGTCAATTGATTAGCAATCTTAATAAAAATGTTATTTCAGATGTAACCAAGATACTTAAAAAAAAAAAAAAAAGTTTTTAAAACATTGACAACTATGAAAACACACACATGAAGCAATTCAGTTTTAAAGGCCACTAAAGGGACAACCTAATCCCAAATCAATGCAAAATATTCCTATCAATTGTATATTCTATAATCTTAGTGGTCAAAAATTTTTTTTAGAAACTTGAAATTTTTACAAGCATAATATGCATGAATACACATCAAATTACACACTATTGTGTATATTTTTATAAGATATAAAAATAAAAGGCATTTATTCATAGAACTTTTTACTACTGAAAAGTACATATTAGAAACAAGTCTATCTGCATCAATCTTAAAGTTATCTTTGCAACCTAATTAGAATACTGATGACATACCAGGCTGAAAAATGTTTTGTTTTTTTTGTTGCCAAGAACAATGACATGTTGGATTCAAGTGATATAATTGGAACTTTAATGTTAAATTCTTTCAATGAAATATGGAACCCCCTGTAACAAAGTTTACTCAACAGCTGTTCTAAATAATTTATTAAACTACTTTGATAAAATATAATCTAATATAAACAAAAAATATTAAAAATAAAACAATATAAAAAATAAAAAGCAAATGAATGAGAAGAAGCAGTTTAAACTTGGATTTTAAGGCCCAATGTCATAAGCCTTTGATTACAAGAGAAGCTAAAATATTATGCTTAATCCACTACATACCCTTAAAAAATAGACTGTTATACATCTACTTTTAAGTCAGTAGTTCTTTGATGTGAAAGACTGCTGCTCCTCATCAGCTGATGATAAACCACTACTAGAATTTTTCTTTGCAAAAAGAGTCCTAATAAGCTAGAGTAGAGATGGACAGAAGAACAGAAGGAAGAAAAAGATGTTAACCAGTTGACAAGGAAATGCTATAGCTACAAAAGTAAAAGAACAAGTGTAAACATATTCAGCAAGAACAGCTGTAGTGCTATTAGAATAGTAGCAGTACACAAGTAAATAGTAATGACAGTAAAGCCTGGTTGGTTAAAGATTGCTAACTCATTCACACTAACTAAACAGGAGTTACCGGGAGATGCATCAACACACACAGTTGAATGGGAACAGGTGTTTTAAAAATATATTGAAGTAAACAAAATCTATCATTTTGTTTTTTAATTTGTTATGTTACGCTAAAATGTTACGCTATGTTACAGGACATACAAGGTGATTTTTCTTTTTTTAAATGTTAAATCAAACTTAAACATTTTACAACAAATAATTTATTCAGAGATACATCTCAGCTTTAAGTGGGAAAAATTTTGATCTCAATCAAGGTGACTGAAATGATTTATTATTTCAAACTATTTAACAAGTACAAACGAACCGGTCTCACTTCAAATTGCATATGTCCAATCATGTCTTTTTTTTTACTGATAAATGAAATTATTTTAGTTTAAAAAACTCAGTAACTTTGTACAAGCATTTATTTTAATTAGAGACTGAAGATCGAAATAGCATCTACTGAACTAAAAATAAAAAATAAAACATTTTGTTCATAATACATTTTAAGACAAATTTAAAGAAACACAACCAGCTGCTGCTAAAAACACAAAAAACAAGAAATCTGCTGAAGCTTATAATATAAATCAGATAAACTTTAAAAAAAAAAAAAAAAACATCTTATGAACAGACAATGAATAATTTAGTTAAAAATTTGTTTACTGCTTACATAAATTCCGTTTTCTACGTTCAATTCTTTTAAATATTCGTCTCAGTAAGTTATAGAAAAGAATACGTATTTCATACAATTTTTTTATTATTTTATTTTTAATGTCCAACAAGTGTTTTTCTCCTTCCCCTTCAATATTTTCAAACACACTGATTGCATAGAAAATTAAAAAACAAAAACAAAACGGATCTTAACTTAGAGATTTAATGCGCTTACCTGAACAGAAATTAGTAAACATCAAAAAAGATAGTGACCAAGATGATTAAAAATCTGGACTTTTTAACGTTGTGTTCTTAAAAAAAATGCACACGCTAGCACCAACCTAGACCAGTGTCCCAATAGCACCATTAAAGACACAAAAAAATTGTTTTAATTAATAAAATAACCATTAATGAATAAAATGTAAAAAATGGCCACATTAACAATAGCGTTTTTTAAGAAAACTAAAATGGAGCCTAAACAATAGGCGTAAAAGCAAATTGTCTACTCTAAAATCTAAAAAGGATAACCAATTGTTATTTTAAGAAAAGCCATATACAGCTGATGCCTATCCAATATATAAATCTTAAAATACAAGTCCATTATTGGCATTTAAACCCAAATATTAAGCCTGAGAAAACTTGCCAAATGAATATATTGATACTGTCACATTGAGTTGATATATGTATAAAATAAAATTAAAAATGTTTAAATTTATAGTCGACAGTTATGACAAAGAAAGGATAATGTCAAAATTTTTTAGGTAATGTGATTTTCAATCATATAGGTTAAATATTGTGTTATACTAACCGAGAGATAGATGTGGTAGACTGTCTCCCTGAAGCGTGGCCCTCCAAAAAAAACCGTCGAGTTGGTTAGGGAGATGTGTGAATGGATAGAAAGAGGAAAAGAAAATAGATGGGAGGAGATAGAAGGAAAAAGAAAATTAGGCAGTAGCAGAAATAAAGCAAGCAAAGTGGGATGGAACATAAGTAATAGAAGCAATAGTTGTAAATTTGAAAGGGAAAAAGAGATACCAGCAAAAACTGAGGAGCTGGCATTTATTTTAGTAGTATTTTTAATTTAGTAATCTGGTAGGTTAGAATAAAATTTTATTTTTTGTGGGATGGGATGAAGTACCTAATTTAGGTGCGTGGGAAATTTACTGGGGTGGTTGGAGTGATAGATGGGCACGTGAATGAGGATGTTCTCTAGTTAAGGGAGAAGAGAAGAAAAACGAAAGAGGGGTAAGGTCAAGATGTGATAATGTGCGTGAGTATATGCTAGTTTACTTTAGTTGTATCCCATGCGTGTGGATGTATGTGCTCCTTGAGTAAATGTGTGATACTTTCAAAATGTTTCCCCAAGTCAAACTGTTTTCTACAATAGTATCTCTGAGAGAGTATGTGCAAAAGAATGATGGGGAGGAGAGTCAGACAAGAACAAGGTCAACGTGCAATCGTGTATGTGTGCGTGCGTGCGTGTTATGAAAGCTTACGAAAACACAACGTACAACAAACTGTAACGAGAATGGTTAAAAAAAATATAAAAATAAAGCAAAGAGTATTTTCAAATACACCTTTTTCCTGTAATTACAAAATCAAATATAAATCTCTACAGAACCTGTAGGTATGGAAGAAGGACTGAAAATACAAAAAACTCAACCACTACCCAGAGTAATAAGGTCAAAGATATTAAACCACAAAAATAAGGAATTTAAAATATATAGTAAAACCAGTGAAAATGTCGCAAGGAATGGAAGAAAGGAAAGAAAACATGAATAATAAGTGGGCGATCGAGAAATATAGTAGTACTACTTACTACAAGTATGATTACTTTGTTTTGTGATATAGTAGACTAGAAGAATGAAGATAATGGTATACACATCTTTCTTTACTTAAAAATAATAGAGATCAATCAGTAAAGATAGATACTCGTGACAAATATTACTGGACATCAGATAACTAAAATATGGAGTCTTGATCATCGCATTTTAGATCAAAAAATGAATATGCATATTAATTTGTTATTTGTGTGTGTGGTCCCTGTCAGTGATAATGAAATGACATTTGGGTAGGTGGGGAGAATGGGAGGGATTTTTTTTAATAGTATTATTAAATAATAAATAAAAATAGATTTATTAAATCATTACTGACAAGATAAAGTTAGAGTTTACACAAGGAGGAAGAGGCAAAATAATAAATAAAAAAAATCACCGAGTTGTTTGTCTGCTTGGCACGGTTTTTTTTTTACGATAAAGTAATCACGTGACCAAACACCCGACCCATAGTTGTTAAATACCTGGAGTATTCTGACTAGCACTTATCCATATTTCTAATTCGTTCTTAAAATAAATACCGATGAATTTTTTAACATCTACATATCCAACAATATGGAAACTTGGAAAGTTTTGTTTTTAAACCTATTAAAAACAAATTAATTAGCTATGTGCAATTATTAATTTTTTTAAAAAGTGATAAACAAGAAAAAGAGGGGGGTGAGAAATAAGGTTTGTGTACAATACATTTACACTGCACAGTAGTGATGCAGATAGGTGTTACACTCACAGAGTGTAACACTTATCCGCATATCCCGATAGACGACCTGCAACCGCCCCCGAGGTTAGTAAGTAAAGGGTAGATACGGGTAAGCGAGGGAAATGTCCAAATGGGGGGGGGGGTGAAAAAAGAATGTGCTGGGAGAGGGTGATTCAGTTAAGAAGAGTTTTTGAATGTGGAAAAAAAAATGTAATCATTTCATCATATTCCGAGAAAAAAAAATTGTTTTTAGAAGAAATTCTTTCAAGAGAAAATATGCAAAAAACGAACTGACAATTTAATGATAATGAAAATATTAATTACGTACGACTATGTGAAAGTTCACATGACCAACTTGTTTTAAGTAGTTCTGAAGACAAGCGGAAAATTTGCCACTCCCATAGAATTTCTAAACTACTGTTAACTTACTTGCCTATTAAAAAAAAAAATGTTTTTAGTTTTTGCTAAGTAATCTGTAGTTTTTAAATTTATTACCGTTACGTCTGCTTTTAAAATGCTAAAAGCTTTTTAAGTTGCTTAAGGAGCAGATTAATTTAAAATAAAAACATGCATAAATTTACTTTACTAAAAACAAGTTTTACTTTTTTTAGCACAAGCAGATTAATTTAAAAATAAAATTAATAAATAAATTTTTAGTAAAAGAAAAAAGTTATTTCAAGAAATTTATTTCCTTTACTTAGTGCACGAATGATGTGTGCCTAGATCTAATTTAAATTTTACAAAAAAACTACTTTCATTTTTAGTTAGTAATAATAATTTAAACACTTGATGTCAGTCAGCATTGAAATCTGATTCTCAAGTAGTAGAGTAATGCAAGAGGGCTGTACCGTGGCCACCGATATACCATCAACACCACGGGATAAACCATAAAATAGATGATTGTATCGGTACATATTTCAATCTGAGTAACCTTTTTTTTTATATTTTAAATTTCTCAAAGTGATTAAACAGATTGACGCAAAAACTGGAACAAAAAAAATATACTTCATAATTTTAATAACACAATTTTCATCTTAAATGTTTATTTTTACGAATTTGATCAACAAAAATTTTGTTGATCAAATTCGTAAAAATTTACAAAACTTAAAAAGTTAGTGTCACCCAATCTTTCAACTAAGTTTTTATTTAAAATTAGCATGAAGTTATTTTAAATTAAATTTTTCTTACCTACTGATTTTTCACGAATTGAAAGATATTTTAAGCCACAAAATAAAAAGTAAAACTTAGGAAAATGTATTCATGTACAATTCTCTACAAATAAAATACCATTACTTTAAGTAAGTTAATAGATTTTGAAAGATGTCATTCTTTTTTAAGCAAGTAAAAACACTTTACTTTATTGAAAGTTTTTTTTTATTAGTGAAGGAAGGTTAATTTTTAAATCAGACTTCTGGTAAACACTAAAAAAATAAGTTATAGCATGTGCTTTGTCCCGGCCAACAATTTTTAAATTTCGTAGTTTTTAGTAAATTTTGGAATAAAGATCGTATAATAATGCCTTTAAATATTTACATTTTAAAACAGTTCACGAAAAGATGAAATACTAAATGGAAAAATATTTTTGCAAACTTTAATAAAGACTTTTAAACATTTTTAAAACGCAAGTTAAAACTTTTTTCAATATTTCTCGTGAAACCTAATCAGAGATTAATTATTTCATTAAGATACCTGCGTAAACTAGGACTTTAGGATTATTAGTAGGATAAAGCAGGTTAACTGTCAGTCAACTACGGTTTAACGATTTTTAAGAGTTACAAGTGATACACGAGGTGACTAGATTAAGGAAATCCATAATAATTTTATTGAAACAATTTTTTTAGTGTAACCGACCATCATAGGACAGGTGTCTATTTTTTTTTCTCTGCTACTAAACGGAGTTATAAAATTAAATTTTAAAAATGCATAATGTTGCGGCTTAAAAAAAAAAAAAAAAAAAAAAAACTTTTTTAAAAGTGAAAACCTAGTTGAGTTGATAGAATTTGGTAAGATAATCAATATTTACATGCTACTTAAGTACTGTCATTAATAAAACAAACAAACTGTTACTCAAGTTTATGAATATGCACTAAATTCTGAGAGGTTTTAAGGGCATTCCATCGAATGAAAACTAGTTTAATTAAAAAAAGAAGAAGCTTACTGCTTAAAGTTTTACTTAAAAAAAAAAAAAAAAAAAAAAAAATCAAACCTAAAAAAGGTCTGTTTCGGGACTAACCTTATCAGGAAACAAGTGTGAAGCCTATTAAAAAAAATACTGAGCGAGTGATTACGTTTTGCATCTAGGTGACAGGTTTGACTTGTTGGTTTATTCATTTTTTTTAAAGGCATTTTGTCTCTTAGTTTTACTACTCTATAGAAATAACTAATTCAAAAACGGATTTTTAAAAAACTCAAAATTTCTCAAGTCAAAGATTTTTCGATAGTTGACAAAAGCTTTCCAAAACAAAGTCATGTTACCAAAACAAAGTTGACGAGTTAAGTATAAACAATTTGTTTTTAGAAAGAAAAAAAATCTAAATTAAAGCTGTTTGCATCTTTCTAAACTTAATAATGTACTTTTTTTAAGTCTCCGAACTTAAATTCATGCGCATAGTTTAAAAAAGTCGTTGATCTTAGTCTTAAACCAACCTTATATTCTAAGGAGAAATAAAAATAATCAAACAAAAATCGAACTGTCAGTTACGTTTTTCTTATTCAAATATTAATTTTTACATTATTGAAGAGAAGCCACGAAAAAAAATCATTCCAAAGAGTGATTTATTTTCGTAGGTATACCTTAAGAAAAGAAAAAATAAAATACTCTTCTTTCGATTTCATCATATTAGTTAGTTTAGTTTAAATGTAAAAACTTTTATACACTATGGTTCTAATCATGTCCGTGGCGTACTACGACCTATTTTCCCCCCCAACAAAACTTTTATACACAGAATTCAATTATAAATTTATTAAGCTTCATGACAATAAAAGTAAAATTGTATATTTTCTCTTTACTATGACTAAAAACAGTATTTACAAGTCAAATATTTCATTAAGTTCTTTAAAACAACGTGAAGTTTACCAAAATGCAGCAAAACTGCAAAAGTTACAAAGAAAATTTAAATGTTTTATATGTTATGATTTTATCATTCAATGTTCATTTAAAAAACGTTCTTGAAATAAGAACATTTTAAAATAAGAGTTAACCGTTTAAAATTGTAATTTACTAAGACATAAGTTGCCTAACAAAAAAAAAAAAAAAAAAGAAAAAAGAGAAAGAGCCAAGAAAATTAACTTCATTTTAAATTTTATGAATAAAAAGAAATCTTTCACTCATTTTTTAAGAAGTGGGGACGTAAATAATCAAAACCTTAAAAATGCCAGTTTTGATTTTTATAAAATCTTCGTTTAAAAATAAACATTAAAAAAAAAAAAAAAAGGGAATAAGCACAGGACAGAAAAAGTTTTTTTTAGCTTATTTTCAAGAATAAAAAAAAACAACAATTGTTTAAATTTATAATAACTTTTACTTATACAGTTTAAGTAAAGAAATAATTTCATTTCAACTGATAATTATTTAAAAATATTTAATAAAATTAGCAATAACTTTTCAAAACAAATTATCTGATCTTAGAAAAACGGTTTTTGTGCGTGGTTTTTTTTTGGGGGGGGGAGGTTTTCCGAAACATCTAAATTCAAATATTGAAGTGTCTTAAGACAAAATTAGTATAATATGCAAGCTTGTTTATAAATGTATAGATTATTTCGCACTTAGTTTTTTTAGAGACAATAACAAAATAAATGTAAACAAGTTGGGATAGCAAAAAAAATACAAAGTTCTTTTTTTTTTATAGATATATCTCCAGTTTTAATTAAAACAATTAAAACTAAGAGAATTAAGCAGTTTTATTATAAGTAGTCGATAACTGACAAATAAGGAAAGTTTCATTGTGAAAGAAAATTGTTAAAATTGAGGGTTAAGAAAGAAAAAAAAAAAAAAAAATGGACGTTGAATGTTTATTACTGTCATTATGGCCGGATGTGTTATGTACATGAACATTTGTCAAGTGTCCAACTGCATTTTAAAGAACAAGCAATAAGAAAACACAAAATTAGCTTATAGCTACTGGCTAGAATTAATTTAGGATGCTTTTTGTATATTTTGCAGCAATGATAAGCAGTTAATATTTAGTATTTAATACACAGACATGTTGAGAACTGGGGTCATCATTATTCGAAAACGGTTTTTTCAAATATAGAGTCAGAGAGTACAGCACATAAGTTACATGTCAGTAGCAATATATCCGTAGCATTTTTAAATAAAAATACAGATTAACTCAACTTCTGGCTTACCTTGGCTTATAGTTATATTCTTCAGGGACTGAATGGGGAACAAAATGAATGTTGACAAATATAAACGCGAGCAGGTTGTCCGGGTAAATACAAATAGTATGTTAGAAAAAGAAAATATGATGGTGACTAAAAAGAGAAAACAAGGAGCAACAACACAAACTGGCGCGAAACGCCACCTGGCGGCTGAACTACACTTCGTAGTTCAAGGGGAGGTAACACAAATAATCTACAGCTTTCTACGCATTTCTTGAATCTATTTTCATTTATTCATTCATTTATTTATTTATTATCTTCTTCCTTCCTTCATTTTCCTCCATCATCCTTCCTGCTTTTCCCTTCTTCCTTCATTATATTTGTTCTCACTTACTTAACCATTAATTAATTTTTTTCCTATTTAATTGTTTGATGATTTTTATAATCTTATTTTGAATAAACATAAAAAGTTATTTTGTCGACTGTTTGATACAATTATTATTTGACTTTTTTTTAGTCAGTAGTGCATCTATCCATCCATTCATTCATTCGTTCATTTATTTCTTTTTTCTTTTTCAGTCATTACTTACTACGAACAGTGGCTATCGCAATAAGAAAATGCCTTAAAAATAGACTATTTTTCAGGTGACAAGAAAAAAAAACATATAAAATTTAAAATCATACACACAACAAAAATAAAAAAAATAAAACGTTTTTATTAATTTTATGTTTAAAATCGTTTCACTCTTTTTTCCTCCAGAAGTGCAAAACAAATTTCATTATATTATCTATAATATAATGAAATTTGTTTTGCACTTCTGGAGGAAAAAAGAGTGAAACGATATGATGAAATGTGGGTACAGAACAAAAAACAAGACTAAGAGCCTGAGTGAAAAATAACTTTGAAAACCGTTTAAAAATATGGTAGTAGTTAAAAGATTAATAGAGGCTTCTGAACAGTCCTGATTATGGTAACCATTCCAGTAATTTTTATTCATGGTTTTCTATTCAACCTTTTCTTTTATATTGAAAGTGTTAAAATAAAAAGAATTTATGAAGTATATTTTCTTTCAATGAAAACGCATGCGAACTTTAACTAAAAATAAAATGAACTTCACCCAACAAAAAAAGTTGAAAAAGAAGTATATTCACAAAAACCCAATGGACATGCCCCTTATTTTAAACCCTATAACTTTTTTTTAGATAAATTCAATTACTTTACCTCACTTGTGACATAGAAAATAAAATTAAAAAAACATAACACTTTAAACTAGTGAAGTCTGAGCTCCTACTGTTAACAGAAAGTTTTTATCTTTTTCCTTAAAGCAGGCGAAACTAAAACCACACACATGGGAAGCTTACAAACTTGTAATGTGTGAAATGTAATACATACATTAATAACAATACTTTAAATATTTGACAAGTAGAAACTTTCTCGTTGTTTAAAATAATTAACACTAAATGATTCTAAGAAAAACATGTTATAATGATGAGGTCAGCATAAATTGCATTCAATCTCATTTTACAAAAGTATCCTTTTGAGAAATGACATTTGTCATGGATTTGTCAAAAAGTACATATAACATCACATATCATTACTGATTTGAACGCATTTTATGGATTTGTTTCAAATGACAGTATCAATATTCGTTACATTATAAGTTCCATACTGTTCAAACTGAAGCACATCCTGGGTATGATGTTAAAGTACATCCAGCAGCAAGGCCTCTGATCAGGTGGTTTTGAAGAGTGTGGAACCACCTCTTAATTGCTGTTGTTCCCAGCTCCACCCTGATCTGGAGAGGCAGCCCCTGCTAAACTGAGGTCATTAGAAAAAATTAGCAGCAATACATTTCCATAGTAAAAAAAAAAAAAAAAATTAGCAACAATAGATTACTGGAAAAAAATAGCAATACATTTTTGAAAAAAAATACCAAATCTCACAAGAAAATAAAATTTCAGCCTTAAATGACCCATAAGGAGTTGATATGCCATTAAACAAACCAAACAAACCAAAATGAAGGAGTTGTTATCTTGATAAAGGGTGAAGAATATTAATATGAAGACACTAAAATTAGAATCCATAAACAAAACTAACCATTAATAGGGATATGCTTAATAATATGCACTGTCTCACAATTAGTTGTATTATAGTTCCTTGCTGTGGAAACATATAAGAGTACTAACCTATACAACTATTCTGAGCTGGGCTAACTTTAGAACCTGTGGAATCCAATTGAAATCATGCTTAGCCAGCCCCCAAGTTTTCAGCCAAGGCCTATAGAAACTTAGATATATAAATAAAATTTTAAAAGTCCATATCTATAGGTTCTGATTATCTAGATTTATCTATATGAAACTTAAAGAAAATACCATGTCCTCCCAGGATATAGTTGATCACATCACCTCACAAATTCCTTTTATTTATTAGCTGTGAATTGTTATGATTTCTTGGAAAAATTAGTTTTAGTAGTTTCCTTCTTTATGGTTTTGAATTCCGAATAGACTTTCTCTTAGACTGGTTGTCATCCAAGGCTAAAGAGCCCAGTCTACTGTCATACCCTGTTGAAACTCCAATTCTTTAACTCAAGCGGAAGTGTTCACTTCAACATCCAAAGCTCATAGAATAAAAACAGACCTTAATTTCATCTAGCTCTGTGCTTCAGGAATATCATCCCAAAATATCAGGATTATAAAACACCTTTTCTGACCAATCAGAAAAGGCAATCACAGTTTTTGCAGCATTTTTAATCCATTAACTGACTATAAAGCCAATGCTGATTCTACTCACAGGGCAAATCTGATTCAGCTGGCATTAGTGACAAGCCCCATGGCAGACAGCTTAATCACTTCAGACTACATGACTGCCCAGGCCATCAGCAGCAACACCAAGTCACTTCCATCAACAGTAATGCGTTTGGTCAGCAAAAAACCAGCAGCAATAATGACTCTTGACTGAATATGCATGTTGATTTCTCCCATAAGTCTATCTCACTCAACTGTGTGTGTTGATTTTCTCCATGTGTTTATCTTGAATATTACCTTGGGTTATACCCAAAAAAAACTCTCAGTCTCCCATCACTGATATATGATACTTTGGAACAAACAAATGATTGAACCTTGTAAATAAACTCTCCTTTACTTATCTTTTCTCTATTTATTGTTTTGTCACTTACACTTTTTTCTTGTTAACGGTAAGGCTGCAGTTACACTGCCCTCTTGATTAATCTATAGCAGGGAAAGGAAGAAATGGACAGGACATTAATGCAAAAGTGAATGTAACAGACAAAGCCAGAATTTGAACTTGGCCAATTTCACTTTGCATGCCAATAATTGCTACACTACTTGTACATCCACAAAATTTAAATATTTGTATCTGAATAAAAGGGCTATCATATATTTTGCAAGAATAAATTAAGAAACTAAGTTAATCAAATTTTGCTTTTAACATTTTACAGGCTTCTTGGTATTAAAAACTGTTACATATATATTTTTCATATTTGTCTGTTTAACTTTTCAGATTTAATATTGAAATTTAGTAAATTTTAGGTTAAAAAATTATAAAATTCAGTGTTTATTCATCAAATGCATTTCTTTAGCATCAGAAATATTTTTTATTGCAGAAAATGATAAAGGTTAATCATGAGAGTGATAAATAAACAATACAATCATTGGATAGTGATAAAAAGGTGCATAAACATTGCCTATATTAGTGAATACTGTTTCAATTATATTTTCTCTTCCTATCACTAGAAATATAAAGTGAGTCAAAAATAATTGGCAGTCTGTTTTTATAACTTTGATTGTTAACACATGTTTTACATTGTACAAGAAAGTAGAAATCAATGAAAGCTATGCATACCTAACTATTTATTCTGGGGAAAATTGTACTAGGGTCTTTTACTTACAATGTTCAAAATAAAATGATTTTTTCTTCCTAGGAGGGAATGGGAGAAAAGAAAACATCACCTCTCTTATCCTGAATGTTAAAAATGGTGAATACAATAACAAACAAGACTTTGAAACTACCTTGTGAAATTTGAAAGATATAAATATTTATTAAACAAATATAAAACAATATAACAATGTATAAATTCTACAAAAAAACTTGCACAAAAATTTCCTTTCATGCACCTTATTATGAACAAGGCAAGATGACATAACAAAATTATAGAAATAATTAACTCTAAAAAAATATTTATAATACAATTTTTTTCAAATCATGAATGTAAAATCTTTGAGGTGATGTGAAAACTGTTGAAAAAAAAGGAAAAACTTACTCTTAGAAAAAAAAGGTGCCCTATCTAATAGACAAATGAAAAAACCTGTATGTTTATCCCACGAAAGTCTCTGGGAGGTCTAATAATATTTTTGCAATCTCATTCCGTTTTCTTTCTGCTTGGCATTCACATGTTTCTTTGGCTTTTGCTTTACCTGCAAGAGTTTCAGGGAAGTTTTATATTATTGCAAAATGTCTCTTGTCACGTACTTATTAAGAATGCCAAAATCTTTTTGCACTTTGTTCTACAAGGAAGCCTAAAACCTTTCCACGACCAGCTGGCCTGCTTCATATCTGATGTCCAAGTTCTCCGCCAGCCAACTTTTGTCACATGTGATGACCAAATCCCTTCTGATGATCCCTTCTGCCCAT
The DNA here is from genome assembly GCA_964036315.1 of Acanthosepion esculentum. Taxonomy (NCBI): domain Eukaryota; kingdom Metazoa; phylum Mollusca; class Cephalopoda; order Sepiida; family Sepiidae; genus Acanthosepion; species Acanthosepion esculentum. The sequence goes on from OZ038505.1 coordinate 57,340,287, forward strand.
TGTCCACTGACCTAAATTCTGATATGCTCTCAAATGAGGCTCAAACAGGCCTCAACTTTAACTTTACAAGGGCACAAGCAGACAAAAACTATGAGGATAACACATTTTTTCTGAATTTGAAAAAATGAAGGCCCAAGAGTCCACCATAATAGTTATTTCTGGCAATCCTTTTTAGTGCCAATTCTTAATAAAGAAAATCTTTTACACACAAATGAAACAATTTTTAATAAACCATCTGGTTTTCTTTTAATAATCTTCTCCCAAAAGTAAGTGTGTAAGACAAACTCACACTGTTTAACATTTATTTAATCATACTTTTTAACTAATTATCATTTTTAATTATTTTACACTGATAATAAATTTCTTTTACTCCCTCATAATCGATGCACAATTACAGGTGTGCAAGCACCAAACAGCACACATGCTCCAAGAGTTCAATATCAATTTGCTCAAGCTTTCAATTTCTGAATTGTAGGAGGCTTTTCATGACATAAAAGGTCATTCATGAGCTTCCAAAGAAAGATATCTGAAGGTGTGAGGTTTTGGGAGCGTGCCAGCCACTCAATTAGACAGCAGCATCTGATCCACTTTCCAGGAAAGTTTTCATCAAGCCATTGATGAACATGATATCTATAATGGCATGGAACATCATCTTGCTGGAAGTAACAATTCTGATCTTGTACTCTGGGCCAGTATCTGAGTACTACTTTTGATTCACTGTACTGTACTTCCTCGATTACCTGGACACCTTCAGACAGAGGAGTTGAAAAATTGTTAGGATAATTCAAAATTTCAGCTAACTGAATACCTAAATTATCATGAAGGAATGAAGGACGAAATCATTTTCTGAAAGAAATTTAACAGTTATATCATCATATAACATTTTATAACTCTTTAGTTTATTTTTCATGAAAAAAATATGTCAATTTTTGTCTGTTTCCAGCAGGCCTTGTGTATTTCTGTCACTCACTCCCAAAGGTGGATTAAAGTAATAAAATCAGTGGGAGCCTAAATATTGTTTATTTATACTGGGTTCAAATACTATTGGTGATTACTGTTTCAAATATTTTTTTTTCTCTTCCTCCCACCAGAAATTTCTGTATCACTATACATGCAGTTATTAAAATGGATGAATGAAAGATTGGCAAAATTGGACCTTCATGCCTGCAAAAAAGAGCATGTCAAAAGGACAACTCTTCCCTTGATACCACTATTATTTTAACTACCTTCACTCCCTCAGCAATGTTTATTGTTTTAAAAATCAATGATTAGAATTGTAATAAAACCTAAACATATGAGATTGAATTCGACACTCTGTTAAAGGTCCAAGTTTGACGAAAGTTTTTACACTTTCTTTAATAAATCCTATTATTGGTATTTTTGAAAAAATTCTATGTCCCTTTGGGATATACAAGATAATGGCTCTTCACAGTGTGTCTTAACTTTAATACCTATAAATTTCAATGACTTGTTGAGAAAAAAATAATAGAGTGGTTTCTCATTGCCTTCTCCAATTTTGAATTCAGATTAGTCCTTCTCTTAGACTGACTGGCATTCAAGACTCAAGTCTTGAATGCCAATCAAGTCTAATTAACCTATAGATGGAGGGAGACAAGATGGATTTCTCAGAAGCTTCTATATGAAAGTGAACACAACAGACTAAGTGGAGATTTGAATTTGGCTTACAAATTACATTTTAGCACCAATAACTACTATGCTATTACATATATAGATTGTTTTAAAATAATTTGCAGTTAATTTCCATATTAAAATAATTTATGCATTTCTATAGTAAAATAATTTATGCATTTCTATAGTAAAATAAGTTTCAATGAATTTCTATGTATGCTTTCAACATTTGTCATAATTCATGTAATCATTAGAGTGAATCAAAGTTTTCATATATTTGTTTAATAAATCTTATATACTGTATCAATGGTTATGTAAACAGCTGATGTATTTATTTTATGCATCATGTGTCTGTGTGTCCCTTTTACAAAAAAATACACTCAATGTATGACTCACTCACTATAATAGAACTGACCATAAATCTGATTTAAATAATGTAGTTTGGATGAAAAGAGAAAATAATTTATTCAGGCAAAAATGAGTTGAAAATATGGATTAAATCTGGAAAAATGATAAAATAAGGAACATGTAGGAAAATCTTTATAGGTTTAATACATTCCACAATTTATTTAGCTTAGCTAAATAAATTTAGCTTATTAAGATAAATATAAATCTTTAAATAAATGAGTATTTATTGTGTGCTTGTTATTTATTAATATTTCTTCTAGATATTTTCTTCATAATAGGTCATGATCATTTTTTTTTACTAAGGTAACAGTTTCAAAATCAAAGTTATATCCTATTTTATATCTATATCTATATGATACTAAGGAATTTAATTGGTTATCCCAACAGAAGTTTTTCTGTATTCATAAATAATAAGGCAAAAATGTATTGAAATGTTTTGAAATCCCCTATCATAAATTTACATCCAGGATCGTATGGAGATGATGAGACAAAGTGTAAAAGATTATGAACAACGTGTTTCACCAGCATGTGCTGAGCTCGGCTTTTTCAGGTCAGAATGAAGAACAAAACTGTGTGTAAGGAAAATGTGTTGGTATTTTACTTTATCAAATCTGACAACCAGAAACAGTATGCTTGTTTTTATATATATATATATATATATATATATATATATATGCCTATATGTAACCATCAATTCATTTCTCTTGTTTAATAAGTGTGGATTATTTAAGTGTTCTAAGATAACCAGTTTTTCAACAAGATATAAGTTACATTTATTTCCTTTACCATTACAAGATTTGTCTCTTGCTATAATATTCCAGTTAATAGAAGGGGAACTACCATTATTTTTTAATTACCAGAAATATTTAGAGCAATGCTGTTTCTGTATTTTATATTACCTAAAGTCATTTGATAATGGTAGAAACAAAATTTCCAAGAATTTTCAGCGGAATCAAAATAAAATTTAACATACCAGGATATATATATATATATATATATATATATATATATATATATATATATATATATATATATATATAATTATTTATTTAAAAATTATAACACCATTTTTATCTATGTATATTTGCCCGTATAAGTTATATTTTAATAAATGGTTATAATTCGTTTAATAACACTTTCAGTCTTGAATATTTCTTGGTTATTGTATCAGACTGTCTAGGTCAATGTATGTGGATGTGTGTACATGTATTTTTTGGTGTCTATGTGTATAGAAAATGCATGCACATTTAATTATGTATGTATGTGTGTGGTCGTTTCTTATTTTATTCTTTTATTTTTTTTATAAAGGGCCGTGGAGATGTTTCCTGTCTCGTCACATTTTTGTGTGTGTATATATCTATATCTATATGTCTGGGTGCTTATGTATTATAATCTGAGTGTGTTTGTATTGTCTTACGCGAGAGGTTAGCACCCAACTCACACACTTGGAATTAAAATGTATCCATTTTGTCAGGAAGACCAGTTGAACATAATCTCTATTCTAACATAATTTCAATGAAAAAATAAATTGAATAACATATGTATTTTTTCTTTTCTCCTCAGTGATTTTATAATTTTAAACTTAATAGAGATTAAATTTAGATTTTAAAATTGGTAATTTTTTACTTTTAATTTTAATTTCAAATTTTATCATATAATTTAATACATATTGGTTAGAATAAATTCTATTTTAGTATAACCCCAACTTTAAAGCTTTTAATAGCTATTATAACCATACTTCGTTATCTAGTTTTTTGAATTCTCGTATACTTGTATTTTGATTGGTCATTCCAGCTTATGTAACAGCGTTTTCCCCTTGCGAAGGATCGTCAATTAATTTGAAACTTTTAAAACCCTTTATTCTACATTCAACATCATCACGTGATAAGACACTGTAGGTGTTGAAACAAAATGGCTATTTTTGTAGTGATTTTATAACATATTTATGTTATAATTTTTAAATAAATAATTATATCTGCTCTACTCTGTATTGAGCACTCTTTTAAGAGTAGTAATTGTTGGTTATTGGAAATTATTCCGTATACACCAATCCTATACTTGGGCATATATACATATATATATATATATATATATATATATATATATATATATATATATGTATGTATGTATGTATTAATGTATATTTGGATAGTAACCTTTCTTTTAAACATTTTTTCCTTATGACAGACAAGGAAAATTTAATAATTAAATTAATTCTTTTTATTTAGTTTTTCCAGCATTCTTACAGTTTTCCATTTGGTGGATGTCAGGGAGGGAAAAAATTGTTCATTGTCCCAAGTGCTTTTGGCCACTTCTTTACCCAATTTCAAGGAGGTTAATTTCTTTTCATACTTTGATTATTTAAGATGTATTTTATTTTTGTTTTGTTTTGATACTAGTAGGAGCCTTTATACATATTTTTTCTAAATTAATGGATTTTTATTTATCAGTACATCACATTTTTTATCACTTTAAGCACATATTTTTCTTTAATAAGGTTTCTTGAATATTCAGGCTGGTAGACAAAAATAAATAATTATACTGTTTAATAAATAAACAGGGTGTCTTCTCAAATATGAGTGTTCACTAAAAATAACATTAGACTAATGAATTGTGGCTCAGACTGCGTAATCAGAGAGGCAAGTTTGAATTCCAGTCGAGTTCATTACATTCACTTATGTGTTAATACCCTTAAGAAAGGTATAAATCCAACTCTTCTCTCCAGCAATGGGTAAATATTAGGACAACGTTTCGGCCGTTGTACGCTCCAGCCTTCTTCAGGTGGTTGGAATTTCGAACCGAACCCTTTATTTCGATCACTGAGGTAGACTGTTCTAGTTCCACGAGCCATGTTTGATGGATGTCAGTTATCAGTTATCTCCTGGTAATTTTCCCTCTGAAAGTTCTCCACTGCCTGAACCGGGTATTGAACTCACACTCTTTGGGTCTGTCACTGAATCTAACCAACGCCTTTATCCACTGTGCCAAAATGTTGTGACAAAAATGGCGACAAAGATGAGGACAATAGTCCGACTAATGTAAATACTGTACATAATACCTCATCTCAGAAATATATAAAAAATATTATATATATATATATATATATATATATATATATATATATATATATATATATATATATATATATATATATATATATATATATATATATATATATATATACATGAGCTGTTGGTGACTTTTTTTTTTTTTAAATTAAAATTAATTCATCCCAAGCAAGGCGATAATGCCACTAAGATGCAAGGGGCTACTAACAGTGAAAGAGAATGAAAGACTTTAGAAGGAACTGGAAACCCAATTCTAAATACGAAAAAAGGGATAAACCTCTACTGCTAATCAAAAAATGAGAAGGAACATGAACTGGTTAATAGGTGAACCTATCTACTATTAAATTTGGATTTTAAATCAGCCCACTCCAAGTAGATCTTTGTTTTTTTTCTTGTCTACTAGTTTGTATACAACATAGCTTTTCTGTGCTTATACATGACTGCAAAGCAGTGAACGTTTAAAATCAAGATTTTCCTTTCTCAAGCTGGTAAGCTCTATCTACCTAAAGCAGCTGGTTATGAGGTACCAGGGGCCCAGATTTGCCCCTTCTTCTGCTTAGAACTGGACTTAGTTGTCAGAGGCTATTTCAGGTGTACACTATGAAAGCATTTAATAAATTATGGAGCTTGTTCCCACAACCTTTGGAACGTATATATTGCATGTATATAAGCATTACATACATTACATGTTTTAGAAGCTCCCCGAAAAGTTTCATCAGAGATTGAAAGAAAACAGAAAAAAAGACAGAAACTCTGGTATTTTCAATTTTGTTTTCATCAGTCATGTATGACATGCATTAAAACCAAAAATAATTTTATATGTATGGAAATATGTTAAATTTATAAATATTACCTATTTGTTCCTTATCCTATTATTTATATATATAATATATATATATATATATATTTTTGTCATCCACAGACAGACTGTTTCGCTGTTTCACAGCTCATCAGTGTGGCTAGACGTCTGGTTGCCTCTAGCTAGGATCGAAACTGAATTTGCGTCAGTCCGAACTTCTCCCACTAAGCCATCAGCTTTACGGCACGGGATGAAGGTGAATTTTAGCGTGTTTATTTTTAGATTCGGATAAACACACAGTGACTGAGAGTGACTCAATTCTGTTGAAGAGTCGTGCAGTATTAGCTTAAATAGTCACTGTTTACAAATTCACACCTCAAACCAGAGGGCTCAACCGAAATTAATTTTTCAGGAGCTAATATTTTTGTCATCCACAGACAGACTGTTTCACTGTTTCACAGCTCATCAGTGTGGCTAGACATCCGGTTGCCTCTAGCTAGGATCAAAACCTGACTGAATTTTCGTCAGTCCGAACTTCTCCCACTAAGCGTACGGTACGGGATGAAGGTGAATTTTAGCGTGTTTATTTTTAGATTCGGATAAACACACAATGACTGAGAGTGACTCAATTCGAGAGAGAGAGAGAGAGAGAGAGAGAGAGAGAGAGAGAGAGAGAGAGAGAGAGAGAGTGAGGGTGTGTAAGTGTTGTACTTCAACTGTGGATAACAATATCTTTGCAATATCTATATACTATATATCTTTACATTTACATTTAAATACAAATCTCACTAAAATACTTGTTAGTTGTCTCTTCTCAGTCCAAGTATTTACATAAACATATTATATAGAAATCCTGTTTTCTATCTGTAATGTGTAAATGCACTGAAAGGAAAATGCCAATCAACATTTTCCATGTGAGGTAGCACAGCATTACACAGAGTGTTATCCTTTATCGTCTTAATATTAGTTACTTTCTTAGAAATTACCTTATAGTAGATGGCTGTTACTCTTAATAATGTCAACATCCACAGAACTGTATGAATATAAGAAAGTACTCAGATTGCCTCCATTAATAAATTGTGAACATAAGTGTTCAATGAGTCACAATTGCAGAATTTATATCTTTTACAAAAGGGTATATTTGTGTGAATTCATGTGTATGTATATTTTTTATTAATCTATTCTTTATTTCCAAACATATCTTTAGGAGAAAATGTTTCATGGTAAGACTGAATTGAATCTGGGGAAAATTATATAGGAATACCTTCATTTCCTTTATCCCTGTTCTTTTCAGTCTGAAAATGGACATATGAAACAGGAATTATATCTAACTAACTAGGTCATCTGTTGGAACACCCATTTTAGAGTTTTTTGCTGCAATGAATAAAATGTAGTCTAAATTATGCAAAAATGAAAATAATACTGACATCTCATTTTAACAAATATATATACCAAAATTACACAAAAATACCTTGAATACTAAAGATTATATTTATTCAATAAAATCATCATTGGCTTCAACCATGGCCTCCAGACAACTTCAGAATCTCCCACAACTCTTTTGGATGGTTTCCTTGATTAAGTTGGTGGATGCTGTCATAATCCCTGCCTTCAGTTCATCTTTGATGTTATGAGGAATTTTGTTAGTCTCTTGCTCAACTGTGCCCCACACATAATAATCAAGGGGTTGCAGCCTGGGAAGTTAGGTGACCAAATGTAAAGGATGATGTGGTCGCAGAAATTGTCTGATAGCCATGACTGAATTCTCCTGCTTGTCTGACATGGTGCAGAGTCCTGTTGCTAGACATAGGGTCTTCCAGCAGCCACCCTCTTGACCCAGGACAGCACTACCTCCTCAAGGCATTGATGTAGGCTTCCATGTTGAGTGTGTGGCCCCGTGGGAAGATGAATGGAGGCATAATGTCGGCATCACTAGTGATCACTCCAAACATCTTTGTAATCATCATTAGACTCATCCAACTCTTTCTGAATTGTCTGCACTGTCAACCAAACATTCTGAAATGTTTGTATTGGAGCTTTTGGCATGAATGCCAAGCAATACAGCATGCCATTTCCAAATTTCTGGTGGAGTGAATTGCATTATGATGCACTTTTTTTCACAGATGGTGCACAACTGACTCTACTATACTATGCAGTCAACAAAATAAAAAAAACATGCACACACAAAATATTAAAAATATAAAATGTCAACAATTTACACATCACACCCTATATATATATATATATATATATATATATATATATATATATATATATATATACTTTCTTCTGAGGAGGATAGAGTAGCTGGTGTGGGTTTTGTTGTACATAGCACATTTGTACCAAAACTTGTTGAACTTCCTAAAGGAGTCAGTGAGCGTTTAATGACCCTTCCCCTACATCTGAATGGATCACAATATGCTACAGTCATTAGTGCCTATGCTCCAACAATGGACAGTACTGACATTTTAAAGACCCAATTCTATGAATCTTTGAGAAATATACTCAACATGATTCCAAAAGATGACAAGATTTTTCTCCTTGGTGACTTCAAAGCCTGAGTTGGTGCAGACTGGGAGACCTGGAGTAGTTTGGGGAAATATGGCATCAGGAAAATCAACACCAATGGTTTGATGCTTCTTGAACTCTACACTGAGTTTAATCTTTTTTTCTCCAGCACTCAATTCAAGCAGAGGGGTGATCATGTTACTATGTGGATGCATCCCCATTCACACTAGTGGCATCTCATTGATTATGTCATCATCCGCAAGAGAGATATGCAGGATGCCCATATTGTTAGATCTATGCGTAGTGCAGATTGTTGGATTGATCATGCCCTAGTGAGGGCCAAGATGAACTTTGTTCTTAAACCAGCAACTACACAAAACAATGGAAAGCCTCCTGCATGTCTGAATGTTGCAAAACTGCATTCCCTGGAAACACAAGATCATTGCAAGAAAGAATCAGATATGAAGTTCGATGTTGCAAAAAGGCCTGTCCAGAAAACAACACAGTAAACTGTGCAAGAAGTTTAAGCTGTAAAAGCAGAAACTCAATGTGCTCTTTGAGCTATGCAGAAAAAATGGTGGTCAGAACTAGCAGATGAAATACAGAATGCAGTGAATTCAAATAATACCAAGCAGATGTACTACTTGATGAAACAAGTATTTGGCCCCAGATCCACCAAGAGAACTGGACGGCAATAATCACCTCACAAACATGGATGGCATGGACAGGAGATGGAAGAAACACTTTGATGGGCTACTGAATAGGCCTTCAAATGTGGACCCTGAGGTCCTCAAGAAAATAACCCAAAGATCTTATTGTAAAGATTTGGCTAGATGGAGAAGTGCCAAAAGATTGTATGGATACAACAATGATACCTATATATAAGGATAAAGGTGCCCAGGAATTATGTGGTAATTATAGAGGAATTGCTCTCCTTTCTTCGGCAGGTAAGATCTTAGCCTCTGTTCTCCTATTAAGATTAAACAAGAAAATAGTTGACAATATACTGCCTGAATCACAGTGTGGTTTCCACCAACACAGAGGGACCGCAGATATGATTTTCACAGCACGACAAATCCAGGAAAAGAGCTGTGAACAACAATT